>CM062807.1:275885788-276485788 GCA_031772625.1 Pinus tabuliformis
GAAGATCAAATATTGCATATCAAAGTTGTAGATCCAAGTGGTGGTCGAAATCTGTGATCAAAGCTAGCTTCACGAGGGTTTGACTTCGGTTGACTTGGAAGACCTTGATTCACTCAAAGAGGCACTCATTGGAAGGTTGACATGTACTAAAAAGCTAGGGTTTTTGTTGCACTAAAGGTTGAAGTTGTAGGTTTGTTGTAGGAAGTTGAGAAGTTCTTCCAATTACCCACCACCTATGGGTAGTGTATAGAGGAGAAATTTTTTCTCCTAGATGGTCCTCAAACAACAACCAACAACTCCTTGCATCCACCAGATAGCTCAATGTGCCATTGTCTCTGCTGCTGGAGCCAACCATGTGGTCCCTCGCCCATTTGTTATGATTGCATGTTTGAAGGTGGGCCTCCTAACCCCGAAGGTATGGCTTTTCATTGGTGTAGTTGAGTAATTTACCTTACTTGTCATGGGCACTTTTGGGCATGGATTGGTGGGAGGATTCAGCGGAAAGAGTGGGCTAGGTTTTTACTCTTGTCTCTAGTGCCCGATTCCATGGTTAACCTTGTATCCTAGTCTCATGGGATCTTGGGCATGGATTGGTGGGGGGATTGAGCGGAAAGAGTGGGCTAGGTTTGTACTCTTGTCTCCATTGCTCGATTCCATGGTTAACCTTGTATCCTAGTCCCGTGGGATCTCCTTTACTGACCATTAGCTTTAGGGTTGAGACTACATGGGAAATCGTAAATTTGGTTATGTGGTCTTGCTTCCCGTCATCACATACATCACTGCCTTCCACTCATTTTATCCCTATTCATCTCTTTTCCCATATGGGTCCACATGGGTCCACTGGGTCCACATAGGGTTAGCCTTCCCTTCCGCTTGTCCACACCTTGGGTTGGGCCTGGAATTATGCCCTGAAGGTTGATCCAGCTAAAAAGAAAAGAAAATCCAGAATTTGGACACTGTCAACAAGAAATGTGCCACAAAATGCAAAAGATGGCCAGGACATACAAATTTAGCACATGGGCAAAAGACGAACATGGGCTCTACCCCTTATCCATGGCCATCACCTTGGTTCCTATGGGCCCTAGACGAGCTCCCTCCATGATTAAGGAACCCATGATTGTCTCAAGCCCTGGTGGGCGATGGACCGCCTCACCTTAAGGGGTTATCAACTGCTATATACTACACATCATGTTCTCATCCCCTAGAGCCCCGAGCAGTTATGAAGAAAAATCAATCAAAGGTAAAAGGCATATGAAGAAGAGTGAAAAAACAAAGGTCGGGGTAACTCATGTACCACGATTTTCTCCCACCTACACTCATATACCCAGGTGTGGGCTTCCTCTATTATAGCTACCCTTCTACCATGACATGTGGTTTGGATGATTCCCTCGATCCCCCACTCCATTCCATTACTATATGATGTGCCACCTGCCACTTGAGGGATGTACCATGGCCATGTCACCCCCTTTAAAGCTTGAAACCACCTAATAGGGTCCCTGATTAACCCCCTTATTGAGCTTGGAGACACTTGTACATGCTAAAGCCCACTATTGAAGGGCATGCCACCATGAAGTGCCCCATTGATTCTATGACTTGTAAGATCTTTCACTTTATTATTTTAATGATTTGTTTTATTGGAGGGCAACGGGACACATTAGATCTTATGCAGGATTGCAGGTGGGTCACTATTTGGGGCTTGGTCTCCCTATATGGGGTCCTAGCCCTCCAGAGGGCCACATTGGCATTTGTAGGGTGAGCATTGAGAGCCATGGTTCTCCACCATAGTAGAGAGTACTTCATGGATCCCTAGCACTACTCATTGATTACTCGTGCACCACCTTTTGGACAAGGATGATGCACTTGGTTCACTATGCCCAACTGACTCCACACTTGCACCATACACTTGGTAGATGTTCCAGGGTCCAAAAGATGTCTCCCGCTGTAAGGGGAGGGCTTATATCATTATATTGGCCTTACATATGGTTTACATGCATTTTTGATCCACTTGGAGACCCATGAGGATGTCATTGTGCCCCCACACCCACTTGGGAGCACCACATGGATTTGCTTGGAAAATAAGGGGCCAACCCCTTGTCCACTAAATTTGAGGTTCATTCTCACATCATGGCATACTCAGGACTTCATTAGGCCTTTGACACCCTTTGTCCACTATGTTTGAGGTTCATTCCCACATCATGGCACACTCAGGACTTCATTAGGCCTCGTCAAAGGCCCAACGACTCATTGTATTGATTATTTTGCCATCTTGAGAGGCTTATTTTTCATGATATGGAGCTATTTGGTGGGCTTGTCACCAATTAGGGTGTTATTTTGCACATTAGAGACACTTTTAGGCATTTGTTAGGCCAATTAAACCCATTGAACTATTAGAGGCTCATATAAATACAAGGCCTCATTTATAAGTCATCATCACTTGGATTAGATTGGTATCTCTCAAGAGATTTTCGCAAATTTTGCTGGGTAAGCCTTTTGAAGCTTTCTTGATGCACTATGATGTTTGGATTTTCGCTATTTTCTTTGGAGCTTCTTTCTAATGCAAAGTTGATGAATGGATATACTCTTTCTCTCATGTAAGTCAAATTTTGATGATACTCTTGTTATTGACTGGTTTACTGCATGTTATGGTTATCATTATTCTTGTATGGGTTAAAGTAAATGCGAAATTATTTTGGGAACCTTGAAGAAGTGATTTAATGCATGCGTTGTGCTTGAAGAGAGTGGGTAAATGTTCCTAGAGGCACCTAATAGGTTTTAAGCCTCGAAACTTCATCTCTTTGGTAAATTTGAAGTATAAATACCTATTGACGTAGTTGTTGCCCTTGAAGAGGCTAGCAAAGATCAATTAGGGCTCCTTAGCTCACGAAAATTCTCGATCTATGCGTATCTTGACTCCATTAAGCCCAAGCAATAAGGAACTAATCCTTGTATCCCTTTGCTGGTCAAAGTTACCCCTCTTTTCTTCACTTTTCCAAATTCTAGGCCTAACCCTAGAGGGTCACCTAGGGCATCAAGATAAATCTTTTGTAGCCATCCAAAGACCTTGAAAAATGGTCCACAACTGCATTGGGGTCTTCTCAAGGGGTCCTCCAAATTTGAGCACAATCCGACAGTGGAATCTCAAAATATCGCAAGCCCTAGCTCGAGGATCATTTCTCTCCCTAGGATGATTTTGGGTTAGTGTCCTCATTTGGCTCATAATATTCAAATTTCAGAAGAAAAAAAGTCCTTTGATCCTATTCTCTTCCCTAATTAGGTCAAACCCCTCTTTGGTCAAACAACTCCATATCCTTAAACTAGTTTGGGTCCACCTAGGTTCTCTGTGGTCCCGCAACTTTAGAACTCAAATTCTAGAAGGATTACATAGAATCCATTTCTCCATAAGGATCCTTAAGTCTAGGAAGCTCCTTGCCAAGGCATATCCTCCAACCCTAGGCCAAGGTATCCTCATAGCCCTTCTTAGAGAGCCCATCACCTTGCTTCTCAAGCAAGTAAGCCATTTAATTGAGTCTATCTTGTGAATAGGCTTTAGGAATGACTCTTTATCCGATCATTAATCCATTCATCATTGTGATTCCTCTTATATCGGGTCTCCGCCCATCAGTGAAAGTCTGTAAAGAGCAGGGAGCCTTAGCTAAGGTGACATTGGGATATCGCTCCATTGTTGCCCCTTGACCTAGTATTTTCTCTATGGGATCCCCTCCCAGGACCCCTTCTAGTTTGAGCGATAACATTTTTGTCGTTGTTGTCGGGTACACGAGACTTGAGTCTTGCTCCTCATATGACATTATTGACATATCATTTGGCGACTCTGTTGGAAGAACGAAGCCCTAGTTCTTCATTGAAATTTAAGGTCGATGCTTGTACGGTGGAACAAGCATTTGTCTAGGCATCTTTAAATTCACCCTGGAAACTCCTACATAATTTACATGTATATCCCAATAGGATGTCTTTTTTTGATGACTTTCCCGCTTTGGACATCACTAACATGCCTGGGCACCCTAATCATGTCACAGGAAGGATGGCACGTGGGATGCCCATGTTTGATGGTGATCCACTCTCCGCAATTGATCATGTTGAAAGATTTAAGGCACATGCTTCAAAGGAGAAAGTGGTCCACCAGGATGTCCTTATGTTGTTGTTCATGGGATCTCTCTATGGTCATAACTCATGGTTGCAAAATCACGAACCTAGGAGCATCTCATCTATTGAGAAATTCTTTGATGGCTTTCTTAAACATTTCCAAGTGTGCCCTACATCAAACATTCAAAAGGAAGCCTTCATTGAGCATGATGAGCAGGAAAGGGGTCCTCCCTAGGTCTGCATGACGAAAGATGGGATGGTGAGTTTGTAGAAAGTGAAGTTAAGGTTAGCCCTATCTTTCCCAAGGATACTATCTCTGATGATCTACCCTTTGAAAACCTTGGAGAAGGTGATCCCATACCCCCTTCAAACATTGATATTAATGATTACTTATATATTAAAGAAGGAAAGTGGGAGGTCCGTGGAAATCGTTTCGACAAGGACCCTATCTATGACACCAATGACGATGATATCGATAGGACCCTTGTCTTTCCTCACAATCCGAGGGTTGTAGTTGAGTCTCATGTGGACCCTTTCCTCAACCCTTCTTACACTATCACTAATAATGAGGAATCCTCCATCCCTCTGAAATATGATCATCATGGGCAACCTACTCGTGTTTCTCCATCTCATCATTCTCCATTTTCTACTAATCATAACCCTATAAAGCATGATAGTAATGATAAGGACCATGATTGGAATGATATCCTTGAGGTTGCCATCCATTGGAAGTTTATGAGCTTGATCATTGATATATCCATCTTTTGGTTAGAAGAGAAGTGCACATTCCATTCTTCTTTTCCCTCAGAGACCCTTGATACATGGTCATTTCATTCACCCACCTCCCACCCTTGTAACCCTATCTTTTCCTATTTTCATCACAAGGTTGATTCTAAGAGCTATTTTTCTCACATTGTCTGCATGATATACTGGTTGCATTGGATTTATGATTAAACTTAGTGCTTCTACGATGTGATATGCATGTTAAGGTAGGGTGCATTACATGTTCATTTTCTCATTAGAACTAACATCATATGATATTGTCATAACATATTAGTTTCATTTAGGTTAAATTTGTATTTTACTTTCTTGTCAATTTTATGGCCTAATACTAAGCATGGGTGATCATAAGACACCACAAAAACACGCTGCTCTGTGTGCTTGGTCTTTGATATTTGCAGGTAGCAGGTCTATGATACCAAGAGATTGTTGGTGTTCTCATGACCTCCCGTTTGAGTAGCTTCACACACTTCTTCGAGAGCTCATGTCCCAGTTGGAGCCAGATGTTACCCACCACCTGTGGGTAGTGTATATAGGAGAAATTATTTCTCCTAAATGGTCCTCAGCCGACAACCAACAACCCCTTGCAGCCACCAGATAGCTCGATGTGCCATTATCTCTGCCACCTAAGCCAACCATGTGGTCCCTCACCCACTTGTTATGATTGAATGTTTGAAGGTGGGCCTCCCGACCTCGAAGGTATGGCTTTTCATTGGTATAGTTGACTAATTTTCCTTACTTGTCATGGGCACTTTTGGGCATGGATTGGTGGGGGGATTCGGCAGAAAGAGTGAGCTAGGTTTGTACTCTTGTCTCCATTGCCCGATTTCATGGTTAACCATATATCATAGTCCCGTGGGATCTCCTTTACTGGCCATTAGCTTTATGGTTGACACTACATGGGAAATCCCAAATTTGGTTATGTGGTCCCGCTTCCCTTCATCACATACATCACTCCTTTCCACTCATTTTAGCCCTATTCATCTCTTTTCCCATGTGGGTCCACATGGGTCCATTGGGTCCACATAGGGTTAGCCTTCCCCTCCCCTTGTCCACACATTGGGTCAGGCCTGGAACAATCCCTTGGAGGTTGATGCAGCGAAAAAGAAAAGAAAAAGCATAATTTGTCGACCTTCAACAGGAAATGTGCCACGAAATGCAAAAGATGGTCAAGACATACAATTTTAGCACGTGGGCAAAAGTCGAACATGAGCTCTACCCCTTATCCATGACCATCACCCTTGTTCTTATGGGCCCTAGACGAGCCCCCTCCATGATTAAGGAACCCACGATTGTCCAAAGCCTTGGTGGGCGATGAACCGCCTCACCTTAAGGGGGTATCCACTACTGTATACTAAACATCATGCTGCCATCCCCTAGAGCCCCGAGCTGTTATGAAGAAAAATATATCAAAGGCAAAAGTCATATGAAGAAGGGTGAAAAAACAAAGGCAGGGGTAATTGTTAATTTTAGGTATGTTCTATGCTGAGAGCAAATTTACTTGAATTTTCATATTAGCTCAATATCAATTCCAGATTAGCAATCACATTTAGCATGATAGTAAAATGCAGATAGAACATAAACATAAATCGCAGAAGACAAGCCAAGACAAGAGGACACAAGATGTGGCACCAACCAGGGACAAACCCCAATGTGGGGAAACCCTTGATCAATTCTTCTTATATATTCTTCAATAGTTCAGCAGAAAGAGAGATAGTACATATACATCAGAAGTCAACATTTTGACTTGTCAAAATAAGAGCAGAGATCTTCACTAAGAAGATAACACATGAGGTAGCTGATCTGAACTGAGGTGAAGGCATATTGCTTCAATTGATTCTCCAAGGTGATTCCATCACCATGCTGCACCCATCACAGTGCTGCAACCATCACTGTGTTGCACCCATCACTAAGTTGTTCTCATCACAGTGCTGTTCCCATCACTGAAATGCACCTCATCATCATGCTGCACTAATCCACTATGCTGCACCATGTTGCAACCGTCCTCATTGTCACCTATATGCTGCATACTGCAATACTGTCATGGGACAGTCTTAGCTGCTTGCTATGGCTTGCATCCTAGCAAAGAAACTAGCTATAGCTGTAGATTAAGAAAACCTTCAAATCAGACTTCATCACCAATATGCCCAGATAGTCCTTGATTAGGCCACACTGTCATCTACAACAATGTGGCATCATGACAACAATTAAGGTGACTGCAACAAGTTCTCTTTGCACTGCTAATAGACAATGATTTAGGTCACCTTAGGATAGCAGTAAGGATCTCGAACAACAATACAAGACTACTAATGGGCCTCTCATAACAACATATAAGGGTTGCGAAATAAGTCTTCCTCCATGACTGCTTCTAAACAATGGTAGTCCTCTTCCATAATGGAAGTTCCACTACCCTTGGTCTTAGAATAGAGACCCTTTTCCTTACCTAAAGGCTCCTTCTGCTTGCTGTGTATAAGAGCTTTACAAACAGTGATTTTTTCTGCCAGCGTATAGGAGTCTCTTCACTGTGTATAAGGGTCACCCTGTGAACAACAATTAGGGCTCTTTAGAACTGCAAATTAGGCCCTACTGGTTAAGGCCTCTCCCTTTGCATCTTAGCTCACCCATTAGGACTGCGGCTAGGGTAACATAGGACAACAACTAAGGCTAGATATGATAACATCTAGGTCTTCTTGTCTGGACAACGAATAGGGGTCCTTTTGGGATGTTGTGTATAGAAGCTCCCTTTTACTACGTTTAGGGCTTGAGCTCCCTTCTAAGACTGCAACTAGATCCTTCTTTTCTCTGCGTCTAGGGCATGGCTGTACCTTCTCTAAGACAACGTCCATAGGGCTGGCTTCATTGACTGTAATATAGGGTAGCGTAGGCACTCCTAGAAGACCTTTTTATCCTCCTCATCTAGGGCTTCTCCCTGACTGTAATTAGGGCTCTTCATGGCAGTGTTAGGGCATCATTAGGCTAGCGTGTATCCTAGGGCACTCCCTCTAGATCACTTCTTCATCAAACCCAAAACAGAATGAAGAGAGATCACAAGAGTGTGTGTCAAAGTGACTTGAAGGCCACCTCTATTTATACTAAAACATGGAGGACAAGTGGGGGGTAATTTGGCTCTTGGCCGACCTTGACGAATTGTCACATAACATAAATAAATTCATATCTCCATGAATACATGTCGGAATCAGATGATCTTTGGATCAATCCTACACCTCTCGACGAGAGGAATCCAAGAAATCTATCAGCTGCCATAAATAAGATGACTCACATGGAGTTTGGCCCTAGTTGCCAATTTTAACACTCCCTCCCAACTAGGGAGAACTCCATCTACTAATCCATTTTCCAGTCCGTACTATCTCAGCCATCGGTGCCTTGCACTGCTCAGCTCTGCTCTACTGAACTATGAAGAAGAAGATGTGATCGAGAATGTATCATACCATCCTCTACTGACCTGAAGTCAGTCCCATATAAAAGAGAGTGTCTCATACCACTCTTACTGACCTGAAGTCAATTCTAATAAAGAGAGTGTATCATACCACTCTTACAAATCCGAAATAAGTTCCAAATAAAGAGAGTGTATCATACCACTGTCACTGACCCAAAGTCAGTTCCAATTGATCCCAGATCAGTATCATCCTAGCATAGGGAGTACGGTAGATACACGATGCATCCATCGGTATTACTATTGTCCCTATCCTCATTTCCCTACTCATTGGCCAAATGAGAGGTACTTCCCATGAGTCCCAGACTGCATGGGTAGGATGTCTTGGAAGGAGAAGGATGAACCACTCATCCTGCCTACATGTCGCCATGGGGTATCACAGGGGAAGGCAGAACCACTTAGTCTGTACACAACAAATGACTAGGAGAAGGCTGAACCACTCGCCCTATGACTGTGTCTCAACAGGAGAAGGATGAACCACTCATCCTGCCTACATAGCAGACCACTAGGGGAAGGTTGAACCACTCACCCTATGGTTGCTCATCGCTCCAAGATGTACTCCCAAGCCCCCCAGAGCTCCCAAAGCTCAATGTCCATGTTACACAAGACCTTCAGGAGAGAGACTCTCCACAACTACTAGTTGTTTTCGGAAAGTCAAGAAATTGACCTTTCCTAGGGGCTTCATCTGAATATTGGTGACCTGCACATCAGTCCCAATGTGATGGAGCCTTATTGCTCCTTGCTGTAGCATATCCCAGATAATGTGGTACCTGATGTTTATATGCTTGGAGCGATCATAGAACATGGGATTCCTCAACAATCAAATCCCACACTAGTTGTCATAGAAGATCATAGTGGTATCCAGCATGTGTCCAAACAACTTACTGAAGAGCTTCCTCTACTAGGCAGCTTCGCACGAGGTCATACTCGTAGTTATGTATTTGCCTTCAGTGGTGCTCAAAGCAACCGACTTCTGCTTCTTGGTCATCCGGGTTATCGAAGCAGAATCCAAAGAGAACTAACACCCATAAGTGCTGTTGCGATCCTCCACACTGTCTGCCTAATCAGCATCAGAATAATCACACAGCTTCACATTTCCGACAATGTATCTCAATCCATGAGATATTGTGCCCTGAAGACGTCTCAAATGATTCTTGGCACCAATCTAGTGAGGCTCAACCATATATGACCTCAACATGCTAACTGCAAAACATATATCCGAACGAGAATTCACCAAGAACATCAATGCTAGTATGAGTTTATGATACTCAGAGGCATTTCCCAAATCAGGTTCGGGAACACTACGGCATAACTTCTTAAATTTAAGCTCCATCGAGGTAGTCACGGGCTTGCAGTTCGCCATTCCAAATCTGGAATCCAACTCCCTCTTACTTTTGTAAATGAGAGGGTCTGTACCTGCTAGAAATTGTTAAGTTATGGTATGTTCTATGCTTAAAGCAGTTTACTTATCTTTCTTATTATTTATCCACAGATCAACAATCACATGTACATAAGTAAAGTGCAGATAGAACATTAAACGATCAACAGAAAACAAGCCAAGACAAGAGACACAAGATGTGGCGGCTAGCCAGGGACAAACCCCAATATGGAAACCCTTTGATCAACTCTTCTTTTATCTTCAATAATTCAGCAGAGAGAATTAGTACAAAAGTCTGATTTATATCAGCAACAACAAACCCTAGATTAGTGGCATTAGCATCACCGGCATCATCGGCATCACCGGCATCATCGGCATCACCGGCATCATCAACATCACCGGCATCAGCATCATCGGCATCACCGACATCATCAGCATCACCGACATCATCAACATCACCGACATCAGCATCATCGACATCACTGACATCAACATCATTAGCATCACCGGCATCATCGGCATCACCGGCATTAGCAGCATTAGCATCATCAGCATCACCGACACCAGCATCATTGGCATCACTGGCATCAACATCATCGGCATCACAGCAACACCGACATCAGTATCATCGACATCATCGGCATCACCAGCATCAGCATCATCAGCATCACCGGCATCACCAGCGTCAGCACCATCGGCATCACCGACATCACCCAGATTTCCAAGGAGAGTCAGCTTCACCTACTGTGCAGTTCAGACAGAGAGTCTGATGGTCAATGCTGGTCAAACTTCCGATCTGCAGTTGCAGCCCTAAAATCTACGTCCTTCCTTCCACACGTGTGAGAGAAGAGTCCCTTTCTGCGCAGTAGGAGAAGATCCTCTTTTCTATGTAGGAGAGAGAGAGAGAGAGAGAGATGTGATGAGATGTGTGTGTACAAATGAGGAAAAGACCTCCTGTATTTATATACAAATGTTGATGATGAATAGATGCGTTTGTTGGGCTTCTGAGCCTACATGAGTTGCTGGCCGGCTTGATAATTATTCCATAATCAAAATAAATTCATATCTCCATAAATACTTATCGGAATCAGATGATCTTTAGATCAATCCTACACCTCTCGACGAGAGGAATCTAGGAAAAATATTATCAGCCATGAATAAAGTGACCCACATGGAGTTTGGCCCTAGTTGCCAATTTTAACACTCCCTCTCAACTAGGGAGAACTCCATTTGCAATTCGTCTGACCATCACTACTATTCATCCATAAAATGCACTGCCCTGAACAGCTTGATCCCTGCTCTGCTTTGCCTTGCTATGCTCTACTCTGCCTTGCTATGCTATGCTCTGGCTGCTCTGTTCTGCTCTGCTCGAATTATGAAGAAGAAGAAGAAGAAGTGATCGAGGATGTATCATACCATCCTCCACTGACTCAAAGTCAGTCTCAGAGTGTGTACCACTGGTCCCAGACCAGTCCTCAACCGACCCGAAGTCAGTGTCATAGGGGGTACAACTCCTACCACTGGTCCCAGACCAGTATCATTGGTCCCAGATCAATGAAGGTCATCCTAGCATAGGGAGTACGGTAGATACAGCGATGTGTCCATCGGTACTACTATGGTCCCTATCCTCATTTCCCTGCTTATTAATCAAATGAGATGTACTTCCCATGAGTCCCAGACTGCATGGGTAGGATGCCTCAACAGGAGAACTAATCATCCTGTCCACAGGAGAGCGAATCATCCTGTCCACTGGATGCCACAGAGAACTAATCATCCTGGCCCATAGGAGAGCGAATCATCCTATTCCACAATCGCAATGGAGAACACATCATCCAGGCTTCACAGGAGAACTAATCATCTTGCTACACAATCGTCATGGAGAACACATCATCCAGACCTCACAAGAGAACTAATCATCCTGCTACACAATCGTCATGGAGAACACATCATCCAGACCTCACAGGAGAACTAATCATCCTGCTACACAATCATCATGGAGAACACATCATCCAGACCTCACAGGAGAACTAATCATCCTCCCACACAATCTTCATGGAGAACACATAATCCAGACCTCACAGGAGAACTGATCATATTGTTACATAGTCGCCATGGGGTGTCACAGGGAAAGTTTTGATTCTTTTACCCTGTACACGTACACCACCAGGGGATGGTGAGTCATATGTCTCTCCAAGAAGTACCCCGCACCCCCCGGAGCTCCAAGAGCTCCATACATCATACATGACCCTCATCAGAGAGTTTCTGAATGACACCAAGTCGTTCTCGGAAAGTAAAAAATTTGACCTTTCCTAGGGGCTTTGTCAAAATGTCGGCGACCTATTCATCTGTACTGATATGTTGGAGTCTTATAGCTCCCCACTGCACAATATCTCGAATATAGTAGTACCTGATATTGATATGCTTGGAGCGATCATGAAATACGAGATTCCCTGATAAACGAATCCCACTCTGGTTATCACACAGGATCACAGTGGTATCCAATGTAAATCCAAACAGCTCACTAAAGAGCTTTCATAACCAGACTGCCTCACAGGTGGCCATGCTAGCAGCAATATACTCTGCCTTGGCGGTGCTCAAAGCCACCGACTTCTGCTTCTTGCTCATCCAGGATTTCGAAGCAGATCCCAAAGAGAATCAGCACTCGGAAGTGCTCTTTCGGTCCACCACATTGCCTGCCCAATCAACATCAGTATACCCAAGTAGTCTTATATCTCCGACAGTGTATCTTAACCCATAAGTAATTGTGCCACGAAGATATCTCAACAGATTCTTGGCACCAATCCAATGTATGTGGTGAGGTTCAACCATATGTTGACTCAATGTGTTGACTGCAAAGCATATATTTGGACAGGAGTTCACTAAGAACATTAATGCTCCGACGAGTTGACAATACTTGGTGGCATTTTGTAAAACAGGTCCAGCAGCGCTACCGCTTAACTTCTTAAAGTCAAGCTCCATTGGGGTAGTTATGGGCTTGTAGTCCACCATACCGAATCTTTCCAATATCATCACATTTTTCCTTGAGATAGGAAAATTTTCCCTGGCTTCTGCCAAACTTCAAGTCCTAGGAAATAGTACATCTGTCGCAGGTCCTTCATTACAAATTCAGAAGCCAACTCCCTCTTACATTTGTGAATGAGAGGGTCTGCACCCATTAGAAAGAGGTCGTCAACATACAACACCAGTATGAGAGATTTGTCATCTTCAACCTTAAGGTAAAGGTTAGGATCGACTTCACTCCTAGTGAATCCCAACTTCATCAAGTAGCTATCGATCCTCTCATACCATGCTCGGGGTGCTTGCTTCAGCCCATAGAGAGCCTTCTTCAACCTGCATACATGAGATTTTCGATCATAAATCTCAAATTCTTCGGGTTGCTCCACGTAGACCTCTTCTTTGATTGAACCATGCAAGAACGCGGTCTTGACATCCATCTGATGTAGGTTCCATCCTTGTGAAGCCACAAGGGCTATGATCGAGCGGATGGTGGTATATCTGGCAACAGGTGCAAATATCTCGTCATACTCTTTTTCTTTCGGTTCCCTGGTGTCAGCTTCTTGAGAGCTCCTTGCTGTAGGAAGATTGTTCACCTGGCTGAGAGCCATATCTTCGTCAAAGGTGACATCATGACTAATCACGACTTCCCTTTGATCGGCTACATAGATTCTGTAGCCTTTAGTATTTTCACTATAGTCCATGAAGATTCCTTTCTTTCCAAATGCACCCAATTTATTCCTTTTCTCTTTCAGCACATGAAAATATACAGGGCTTCCAAAATTCTAAAATGAGATATATTAGGTTTCTTACCGGTGAACATTTCTTCAAGAGTCTTGGAACCCAATGCTTGATGAGGGCATCGGTTTTGTACATATACAGCGGTGTTTGCAGCTTCGGCCCATAGAAACTTCAGAAGTCTTTGATCATGGAGCATGGCACAGACAACTTCGATAATTGTACGGTTCTTCCTTTCCGCCACACCATTCTGTTCAGGAGTATATGGTGTAGTAGTCTCCCTCTTAATGCCAACCTCTTTACAAAAGTCACGAAACTCGTTAGATTCATATTCAGTCCCATTATCAGTCCTTAAGATCTTGATCTTCTTTTCGATTTGATTCTCGATCAAGTCTTTGAAGTGTCGAAACCAAGAGAACACTTCATCCTTCCTTTTCAAGAAGTATATCCTAGTCTTTCGAGAATAGTCATCTGTAAAAGTAAGGTAATATGAATATCCTCCCAAAGAGTTCACAGGCATCATACCTGATATGTCTAAGTGGACCAACTGTAATATATCGGAGGTCTTGCTTTGGCTTGAGGGGAATGGTACCCTTTCGAGCTTTCCTTTGGCACATCTTGGACATACACCTTCTTTCTCTACTCGGAATTCGGGCATCCCTGTCACCCTTTGTCTTACATTGGGTAGAGCTTTATAATGAAGGTGGGCAGACCTCCGATGCCAAAGTTCGGACTCAAGAGATGTGTCACAAGACATGACACCTAGCGGACTTCCACCGACCTGATATAATGAATCAACTCGAAACCCGAGAGTAAAGGCATCTTTAACATTGTGTTTCCGTACACATACCTTGCCATCGCTGAAGGTCACTCTGTAGCCTTTGTCTTCCATTGTCGAGATGGACACCGGGTTCTTTTTGAGGTCAGGTACATATAATACATCTTGGAATTTCTAGCCTTTTTGAATGGAGGCCGCCAAGCGCTTGTCGATAGAGTCCCGGATGATCTTCTTTGTTTTGACTTCACTGGTTTTCCATTTTTTCCTGGCAGCAGCAGGTGCATTTGATGGAGGCTCAACAATATTGCCTCTCACATGGTCCAACACTCCTTGATCTTCTAAGGTTAGATCGAGAGACATCTTTCATCCGTGATAGTCAGACTTTTCACGGAGCTTGTTTTCGGTAGGGAAGAGTGTTGAGGACCCCATAGTTCTTTTAGGATAGCCTTGCCAATCTTTTCTTTGGTGATTGCTCTTGCTCTTGCTCAAGCTTTGTCTTCACCTCAGCTTTGATGTTAAGTTATGGTGTGTTCTATGCGTAGAGTAGTTTACTTATCTTTCTTATTATTTATCCACAGATTAGCAATCACATGTACATAAGTAAAGTGCAGATAGAACATTAAACGATCGACAAAAAAACAAGCCAAGACAAGAGACACAAGATGTGGCGGCTAGCCAGGGACAAAGCCCAACATGGGGAAACCCTTTGATCAAATATTATTTTATCTTCAATAATTCAGCGGAGAGAAATAGTACAAATGTCTGATTTATATTAGCAGCAACAAACCCTAGATTAGCGGCATCAACATCAGCAGCATCAGCATCACCGACATCATCGACAGCAGTATTATCGGCATCACCGGCATCAGCATCATTGGTATCACCGGCATCAGCATCATCGGCATCATCGGCATCATCAGCATCATCAGCATCAGCATCATCGGCATTACCAGCATCAGCATCATCGGCATCACCGGCATTAGCATCATCGGCATCACCGGCATCAGCATCATCACCATCACTGGCATCAGCATCATCAACATCACTGGCATCACTGGAATTAGCATCATCGGCATCACCCGGAGTTCCAAGGAGAGTCAACTTCACCTTCTGCGTAGTTCAGACACAGAGTCTGATGGTCAATGCTGGTCAAACTTCCGATCTGCAGTTGCAGCCCTAAATTATGTGTCCTTCCTTCCACACGTGTGAGAGAAGAATCCCTTTCTGCGCAGTAGGGGAAGAGCCTCTTTTCTACGCAGGAGAGAGAGAGATGTGATGAGATGTGTGTGTACAAATGAGGAAAAGGCCTCCTGTATTTATATACAATGATGATGAATAGATGCGTCCGTTGGGCTTCTGAGCGTACATGAGTTGCTGGTCGGCTTGATAATTATTCCATAATCAAAATAAATTCATATCTCAATCCTACACCTCTCGACGAGAGGAATCTAGGAAAAATATTATCAGCCATGAATAAAGTGACCCACATGGAGTTTGGCCCTAGTTGCCAATTTTAACAGAAATAGGTCATCCACATAAGGTACCAGTATGAGAGGTCTATCATCCACAACCTTAAAGCAATGGTTTGGATTGGCTTCACTACTAGTGAATCTCAGCTTCATCAGATAGCTATCAAATCCTCTCTTACCAAGCCCAAGGTGCTTGCTTCAAGCCATAGAGGGCTTTCTTCCACCTTCATACATGAGATTCCCAATCATGAATCTCAAACCCATTGGATTGTTCCACATCTGAGGTCTTGTTATTACATGAGGGGAGTGGTCCCCTTTGTAAGATTTCCTTTGTTACATCTCGGGCATGTACCTTCCTACTGTTCTGTAATTCAAGCATCCTTGTCACCATCTGACTCACATTGGGTAGGGCCCCACAATGAAGATGGGTAGACCTCTGGTGCCGTAGAAGAGATGTGACATATGACATGGTCTCCATTAGACTTCCTGCAACTTGATACAAATTGCCAACCTTGAACCCATGAGTAAAAGCATCTTTAAAATTCTTTTTCCAAGCATGTACCTTTCCATTGATGAATTGCACCTTGAAACCTTTGTCTTCCATTGCCGAAATGGACACCAGGTTCCTTTTGAGATAAAGAACTTCTTGTAAATGAATTGTGCTACCCTCATTCAATTGAAGGGTAGCATTCCCTGCCCTTTCCGGGATAGGTGGCATTGTCTCCAAGAATAATCTCCACGATTGTTTCCTTCTCTCTCAGATTATAGAGAGCCTCCCTGTGACTGGTGAAGTGCCTTGAAGCACCACTATCAATATACCACTTTTCAAAGTGTCCAGAGGAGAGGTAGTGAAGAGCGCTGATCTCCTCTTGCTTACTTGAAACAACATTAGATTCTTCATACCTAGAGATCCTTGCTTTCTTGAAGAGACGACCATTTCCTTGATGACCTGCATTCCCTTTTCCTTTGCCATTGTATCTATCATTCCTTTGATCATTGAAGATGCCCCTGGAATGATTGTTATCATCATCAAATGATGTGTCCCTTCTATTTGGACACTTCCTCGCATAATGGCCAAACATATTGCAAGTAAGGCATCTGCCTTTCCTTCCATTCTCAGATCCGAACTTCCCATTGAAGTGACCTGTAGGTAGGCCACCAGATGCTTCCGATGCACCACTTTGGTAATCTTCTTTGATTCAACTTCACCCTTGGTGAATTTGAAGTGGGATGAGGAACCCATTGAGTCTTTTGACCTTATCCAACTGTCTTCGGTGATTGCTCTTTCACTCTTGCTTGGGCTTTGTCTTCGCCTTAACTCCGATACCATGTTAATTTTAGGTATGTTCTATGCTGAGAGCAAATTTACTTCAATTTTCATATTAGCTCAATATCAATTCCAGATTAGCAATCACATTTATTATGATAGTAAAATGCAAATAGAACATAAACATAAATCGCAGAAGACAAGCCAAGACAAGAGGACACAAGATGTGGCGCCAACCAAGGACAAACCCCAATGTGGGGAAACCCTTGATCAATTCTTCTTATATATTCTTCAATAGTTCAGCAGAAAGAGAGATAGTACATATACATCAGAAGTCAACATTTTGACTTGTCAAAATAAGAGCAGAGATCTTCAATAAGAAGATAACACATGAGGTAGTTGATCTGAACTGAGGTGAAGGCATATTGCTTCAATTGATTCTCGAAGGTGATTCCATCACCATGCTGCACCCATCACAGTGCTGCACCCATCACTGTGTTGCACCCATCACTGAGTTGTTCTCATCACAGTGCTGTTCCCGTCACTGAACTGCAACTCATCATCATGTTGCACTAATCCCCTATGCTGCACCATGCTGCAACCATCCTCATTGTCACCTATATGCTGCATACTGCAATACTGTCATGGGACAGTCTTAGCTGCTTGCTATGGCTTGCAACCTAGCAAAGCAACTAGCTATAGCTGTAGATTAAGCAAACCTTCAAATCAAACTTCATCACCAATATGCCCAGACAGTCCTTAATTAGGCCACGTTGTCATCTACAACAATGTGGCATCATGACAACAATTAAGGTGACTGTAACAAGTTCTCTTTGAGCTACTAATAGACAGCGGTTTAGGTCACCTTAGGATAGCAGTAAGGATCTCTTTGAACAACAATACAAGACTACTAATGGGCTTCTCTTAACAACAGATAAGGGCTGCGAAATATGTCTTCCTCCATGACTGTTTCTAAACAATGGTAGTCCTTCTCTTCCACGCTAGAAGTTCCACTACCCTTGGTCTTAGAATAGAGACCCTTTTCCTTACCTAAAGGCTCCTTCTGCTTGCCGCGTATAAGAGCTTTACAAACAATGATTTTTCTACCAACGTATAGGAGTCTCTTCACTGTGTAAATGGGTCACCCTTTGAACAACAATTAGGGCTCTTTAGAACTGCGGATTAGGCCCTATTGGTTAAGGCCTCTCCTTCTACATCATAGCTCACCCTTTAGGACTGCGGCTAGGGTAACATAGGGCAGCAACTAGGGCTAGATATGATAACGTCTAGGTCTCCTTGTCTGGACAACGGATAACGGTCCTTTTGGGCTGTGTATAGAAGCTCCCTTTTACTGTGTTTAGGGCTTGAGCTCCCTTCTAAGGCTGTGACCAGATCTTTCTTTTCTCTACGGCTAGGGCATGGCTGTACCTTCTCTAAGACAGTGTCCATAGGGATGGCTTCATTGACTGTAATATAGGGCAGCGTAGGCACTCCTAGAAGACCTTTTTCTCCTACTCATCTAGGGCTTCTCCCTGACTGTAAGTAGGGCTCTTCATGGCAGCGTTAGGGCATCATTAGGCCAACGTATATCCTAGGGCACTCCCTCTAGATCACTTCTTCATCAAATCGAAAACAGAATGAAGAGAGATCACAAGAGTGTGTGTCAAAGTGACTTGAAGGCCACCTCTATTTATACTAAAACGTGGAAGACAAGTGGGGGGTAATTTGGCTCCTGGCCGACCTTGACGAATTGTCACATAACATAATTAAATTCATATCTCCATGAATACATGTCAGAATCAGATGATCTTTGGATCAATCCTACATCTCTCGACGAGAGAAATCCAAGAAAAATATCAGTTGCCAATTTTAACAGTTATTCATGTACCATGATTTGTTCCCTCCTACACTCATATACCCAGGTGTGAGCTTCCTCTATTATAGCTACCCTTCTACCATGACTTGTGGTTTGGATGATTCCCACAATCCCCCACTCCATTCCATTACTAAATGATGTGCCACCTGCCACTTGAGGGATGTACCATGGCCATGTCACCCCCTTTAAAGGTTGAAACCACCTAATAGTGTCCCTGATTAACACCCTTATTGAGCTTGGAGACACTTGTACATGCCAAAGCCCACCATGGAAGGGCATGCCACCATGAAGTGCCCCATTGATTCTATGACTTGTAAGCTCTTTCACTTTATTATTCTAATGATTTGTTTTATTGGAGGGCAAGGGGACACATTGGATCTTATGCAGGATTGCAGGTGGGTTTCCATTTTGTGAGAAAATAAAAAATGCAGAAAGATTTTCTTATGTTGATAAGTACTTGTGATATTATTGTGTTCTTATTAGCTTTTTTATGTTCATCCTTTATCTTCTTTTCATTAAGCAATCATCAAAGCAAAAACATGAAGATCATGGACACCAGATGTTGGCACTCAGCCAGGGCTAAAACCCCTTTATAGGGGAAAACCCAATTAAAACTCTTCCTTTTGTAGATTCAAATTGAGATAGACCAAGACCCTAGACCAAAAGATCTTCCTCCCCCACCATGTCAACTCTTCCTTTTGATAGATGATCTCTGCCAAAATTACCAAGTGCCAGCTTCTAAAATGCAGCTTCAACCCAGAATTTCGACCCCAACTTCAAAACTTCGACCCATCTTTAGGACTGCAGTTTCGATCTAGCAACTTCAGTAGCTCCAGCCTAGCAGCTTCACACCTTCGACCTTGATGCAACTTTATAACTTTGATGTAGCTTCACAACTTCGACCTTAATGCAGCTTCACATCTTTAATGCAACTTCACAGTGTCGATGCAGCTTCACAACTTTGATCCAGTTTCCCAGCTTCAATGCAGCTTCAGAATTTGTTGCACATGTGAGAGAGAGAGAGAGACCCAAAAACTTCGATTCCAACTTCCTTCTTGAACTTCACACTTTTCTATTCCCATCTACTACAATTCGAACTTGTGTGAGATGTGTTTCCAAATGAGTCGAGTTTCTCTAATATATAGTGAGTTTGTGAGGTCAAACTCCCTTGTTGAGGTCGACTTGTCCTTCCTTGAGGCCGACTTGGTGGAGGAGGCCTAATTGTACTATTTTACAATAAAATAAATTTCTTCTTTGATAAATAAATCCCAAGAAGGGTTCTTTATAATATGACACGGACAAGGACACTTGACATAAACCCTAGAAGCCTTCAATAGAGGCTTTGACCTAAAAACGATTGGCCCAAGCATGAAACCCATGCTTTAATAAGTCAATTTATTTAATAATAAAATTTCTTTTTCTTTCTTTTGAAAAATACTTTTTAAATATCATTATGAAGACCGACAATAGTTACATTCTTCAACACTCCCTTTTAAGTAGGGAGGTATTCATAATTACCTATATTTTTAGAGGTACATGGAAGATCTCCAAAATGAACTACGAAGAGTTCAAGACACTCAGTGCTACGGACTAGATTCCTGACCAATGTAATCTATCCAAGTGGGACTAAGATGGATTAAAGCTTTCAGCTAGTCTAGGTACCAACAAGCTTACGAACTAACCATCAACCCAGTGATCTAGGTGCGTATCCAAGGTCAGAGCTCCAAGACCAACACCACCCTCCCTCTTCGGGATCTAGACTTCAAACACACATAGGTCAGCCAAATGATCTCCCAAGCATTCGCCATTAGATGCTTCACAACTGATCTGAAATGAGGGTTTAACATCTTGTTATACTTACAAGAACCTCTCACTCCAAAGCTTAACAATTATTTGATCTAGCTTATGTTGACAATTGTGGAATTAAGTACTTGAAACATGTGTATGTCTTTGTTTATTTTTAACTGTTTAAGTGCTTTAAGTTGATTTGTTTCTGTTGATATTAGACACACATAATAGCCATATAATGCAGCAAATAAACATCAACACATAACAACAAATTTAATCTAGGAGTTCACCTGAATATCGTGGGCTACGTCTCCTTGAGCTTCAGTCAAATTGATTTGGCTCTTTGGGATTATGGCTTCAATTCTTTTACAAGTTCCAGACTCAACTCCAATGGTTATTGACTGAATCACTAGGTTTCGAAAACCATATGAATCCCTATCATGGTTGTCACCATTTTGCAAATAGATCTAAGATCCCTTAGACTTGATTCCTTCAATCGGTGCACTGAGCTTCCCTGAGCTTTTTGATGGCACAAACTCCAGAATTCTTCAATTGTCTCTGAAACCTCTTCTACTGTCTCCAGCACATATCAGACATCAGCAATTGACTGTTCATTTGCTCAAAATGAACACTGCATCCCCGATCTAAGCCTTCCTCCACAGTTGGCACTAGGTTGCCTCAAACTTCCCTGTAGCATATCGACCTTTAGAAGTCTTCAGATGCTTCTGTAAACCCTTGCAATGGATTCAGAAGGCTCATTACAGTTAGGAATGACTGTTGGTTTGTTGAGAACGGATACTGGTAGCTCCTGCAACTGCCTCCAACCCCTGGTGGCCCTAAGCTCCAAAATCTCCTTGGATGAAAATCTCCTTGAAGATGGCTTCTTCAGCTTCTCTGGACTGTTCCATTGGCTTTAGAAGGCCTCAATTAGCCTAGCCAGCCTCTTGGTTCACTCTCTTAGGTCGAAAATCACTTCTGGAGTGCATTTAATCAGTTTGCCCTAGAGATCCTCCACTAAATTTGGCTAACTGGAGTTAACTGTCACTAAATTTGACAAACTGGCCCTTTTTTGGCGCTCCGCCAAGCTTGACCGCTGGGGTTGACCGTAACTGCCGGCTTCGGGCGTGCATGTGAGCGATATCTCCTGGCGGTTAGGGATAAGGCTGGCGGTTTACACGTAACCACGTGGTTGGTTGACAACTGTTTCGCCAAACGGTGGCATGTGACCAAGGTTACGGGGACTGCTGGTGGTCTAGCCCCCAAGCCGCAAACATTTACAACATAAATGTTACATGTGACCATAGAATGTTAAGTAACACATGTAGCAGAGTTGGTAGCGTGCTTGTTTATCTTGCCAGAGGTCACGGGTTCGATCACCCCGGACCCCAACATAATTTTACATGACCATTCCAGGGCCATGTGGCATCCTCCCGGCTTGCCACGTGTGAGCTCCTGATTGGTCAGTCAAACAGGAATATTTTGGGGAATACTCCAAGGAATATTCTTTCTTTTTTTTTAATATTTTCCAAAAACCAATTTATCCTTGGAATTTGCAGTTCACTGGACTTTTTCAAATGGTGGTAACTTCTTCATACGGTGTTAGTTTTTTGAACTGTTCACGGCGCTGGAATTAGGAAGACAAGATCTATCCGGTCGTTTAGGTTTGACACTCTTTCGAACACTTTGAATTTTGAGCTATCATTAAAGTCCTGGATCAATATCTGATCACTCCTCCCCATTGGGAATCTTTTGGACCCCAAAAGACTGATATACTGATATGAACAGTAGATGAGAGTACAATACCCTCTTCTTTCAGCCTTCATACACTTTCCTGCATGGTGGGTGCCTTTGAACCAAATCTCGAAGGTAGTCGACACTTCCCTTCCTGGATGCACTTGTCCTCCTGTTAAGAATTGTCTTCCTTGAACTCATTCAGAATTTACAGAAGGTAGCTGAACATCGCTTCCAAGCCACTTCCATGGTGACCTTTGCTGCTGCAAATCTCCTTCAGCAGACAATGTCAAAATACAAGAAAACAACTTGACGACATAAACTCTTGCTGCAAATTTCACATCATGTGAATCATCAACATGTCTTTACATCTTGTGTACAAATGATTGACTAAATCCCAAGCCGACAAAAACATGCCTTTTCAACAATTGACCCTTCAAGTCAAGCATGTACAAAAAGAACTTTAACAATTCTTTTACAAAGATGAAACACTTCATCAATATCTCCCTTTTATAATCTTGGAGACCAAATCAACTCTTGCAGGTCGACATGACATTACATGCATGTTTAAAGAAAACAATATGATGGTCGATAGCTTTCCATCAAGTCAATTACATACATGTTCAAATACAAGGAAATCATTAACATCCCTGTGTTCATACATTCCATCCTCATGCATGTATTTGATTCTTCAACTTTCTCTTAAGTACAATCATGAGTACAAGATCCTCAATCACATGTACATGTACTTTCAAAGCTGAAATGAATATAATTTTGCTGCAATAAAGTGAGTATACATACTCAACTTTTCCATCCTGCAACTTGCAATCCATTAGTAAAGAAATGCAAATAGATGTGACATTTATTTTCACATCAAAAGAAAAAATGTAACTTTAATTGGATAAGAACTCTAACCATTTCTTACCAATCCACACCAAAGGTTCTTCCTTTAACTGCACATCGACATCAACATGTGGATCATCCTGAAACACATCGATTATGGAAACTTCCTTTCCATTCTTACCATACTCTTTCTCCACTTTCTTCAAATTTCGTGGAAGCATTGTTGGATTTAGAGTTCAACACCTTTTAGCAATATGTCCTTGCTTATGGCAATAAGTACAACACATGTTCATCTTCTTGACAACATAATTTGCCTTGTCCAATGGACCTTTAGCTTCTTGCCTTCTTTCCTTCAAAAGTTTCTTGTATGTTGCCATTCTCTTCCAACATCTAGAAACATAATGGTTAACCAAACCACAAAAGGAACATGCAATTCTTTTCCAATGCTTATGTGGAAATTTACCATGCTTAACATAATCAAAAGAAGTGTGATGGAAATCAGATTTATACCTGTTGGACACCTAATCCTCAATGGGTTAGTGTGGAAGCCGAATAGATAAAAGGAGTCCAAGAGACCTTGGGATGTGGAACCAAATGGTCAAACCATGTACTATAAATGTATATCATTTGTTAATAAAAATGTATTTTCATGTTTGGTCTTTCAGATTATGTTGCTGCCATGTGTGTTTAACATGGTATTAGAGCAGGCATATTCCTGCCCTGCATAATTTCTTTGAGCCACTTGTTTTATGGCCTTTTTGTGCAGGTCATTTCTGCCATCAATTCTGCATTTCATGAATATTTTCCCAGGAATATTTTCTCAGCTAAATTTTAGCTGCAACCTGTCATTTCTCTAGTGCCATTTTTATTCACCTGCATATAAAAGCACTGCTCCTCTGCTTCGCTCTGACATATAATACCTTGTTGGTATGCTGCCCATAACGTTGCTGGTATCTGCTCTTCTCTGACCGGTTTTTTATAATCCTGATACATATAACGCTACGCTGCCCTAACATGAGCATTTGTCAGAATAGAGGTAACGTCTCTCAGCTCTTCCCAGGTGCATCTCTATGAGATGTTTTAATCTTCAAGGTATCCATACAGAGAAATCCCACACAACTCAGGTTTGGTAATATGAAGCGTTTCTTTGAGCAGAACATTATGTTTTCTCTGGTTCCTACGTTGTCCATGACCTCACTGTAGCAAAGCAGAATCAACAAGTTGTCTCTACACCCTCCTATGGTTGCTCCTTCCTCTGTGTTCCTTATGGCTGCTAGTTGCATCTCCTGAAGAATAGCTCCTCTTCTCATCTGTTCTTTCTTGATCTGCTCCTCGCAAAATTGTTGTTTCGACCCCACCTTTCAAGGACAAATAAAATATCCGTGGGTGCCTCGTAAATGTTTTTGGAAATGCATTTGGGAATCTGAAGTCTTCAAAGAATTTCCCCAAGATTGGAACTGCCATCCTCTTAAGCACACAAAGTAAAAGGATTTCATGTATAACCACCACAATACGCTTCTCCATTTCCGCCGAAGCTGGATCTAGATGTCTGGCATCTAAATAAGGTGATATGTATGGCTGTTCCATCCAACTCCTTGTCCATTGCATTATAGTTTGCCCTTCTGGTATTTCAAAGCAGCCTTGAAGTGCTTCTTTCTTAGAGTTTTTCTGACCTCTTCCTAAGTTGTAAATGTAATTCTCTAAATCGACTCTGGCAGTGTGCTTCTTCTTTACCTCTTCATCCTCCCTTCTGAATCTCTCGACATCACTTGTCATTTTCTCGATCTCCTCTTTGCTCAGTCGACCACCATCGTTCGTTATGGTAATAAAATTGCTTACCCCACTTCCTTTGTCCCGGGCTGACACCTTCAAAATTCCATCTGCGTCCAATTCAAAGACAACTGCAAGGCTTGGAACTCCACAACGGGCTGCCAGAATTCCACTCAACTGAAATTCACCCAGCAGATTGTTGTCTGCAACCATTGCTCTTGGAATGAGAGTATTTCTGGGAATGACTACAGAGTATTTCAATATACGATGGGAGGCTATCCAAGGTATCAAATTTCAAGTTTTTATTGAACCTGTCAAACTCCATCGAAGGTTGTTGTTGGTCGTGAACAATATAGTTGTAGTGCGTTGGATAGTGTAATGGTGTCGTGGCTCAGAACTAGTTGGTTGCTACATTGAAAGGGTCAGTCTATCCTCATGTATCCATCGTATTAGCTTGCTCACCGGCTACTATTGTATGCATCTTGTGCATTAAGTTATTTTGAAGATCGTATGGTATCAATGTATGCTGGTCCAAACTCTTGGTATGTTTGGCGTAACTACATTTGGTGTATGCATTGCGTATGATGCGTTCAAGGAGGTTGCTTATGGTATGACAGTGTATGGTGTGAAAACGGTGATGATTCGAATAGAGATCAAAGAAATCACAAATGTCGCTTTGTCCATTTCCATTTCTTTGGTGTTAACTATATTATGTGATTGCAAGTAATGTGACAACAACTTTTCATTCCATGTGGGCCACAAAAAATGGTTTTAAATGCATCCCTTCTCGATGAAGAAATGGAAGCATGAGAGGTTTTGAATCCAGAGTTCAAAGCATTGTTCCTTTTCTATTTTTGTCAAGTTTTATATATTAAGAAATTTACCTCTTAATCTCTCGTGGTTGCTCCTCATTTTTGCATATGCGTTGTTAGCTCTCCATAAATTTTGTGTGGTATATGAGGGCAGATTTTTTTCTTTTAAGAAGTGGCAAGATCAGAGAATATTTGTTTGTACCGTAGTCAAAGCATTTATATATGAACATTCAAGTCGTGTCCATGACATGGTGCTATAATTGTTGATGTTTTGATAGCCATCATTTCTTCTTTGAAAGTGAAGGAGTACTTGAAGGATCCAAGCAAGTTTGCAGTTGTTGCTGCCCTAGTTGTGGCATTGTATTTAAAGCACACTATAGTTTTTGTCTACATATATATGCATTGATTCCTTGATTCGACTGCTGCATAAGAGTTTGGTGGGTTGTATAAACGCTGTGATTGTTTTGACAAATAAAAATAATCTTTTGCGGAGAAAAGTGTAGTCGGTTGTATTGTCAGAACATAGTGATGGTCATGAGTAAACTCTTATTTTTATGCAATGGATTGTAATTGGTGCTTGGTGGTTGCACACTAATCATTTGTTGCACATTTATAAAGGATATTGCTGTGTACTGTGAGTGGGTATTACTTTTTTGCATTGAGTAGTAGTTGTGATTAGTTTTTAAGGTGTAATTCTGACATTGAAGAAAAAATGGCCAGAATCAATGAAGTATTAGAGTTCCTCAAAACTCCAATATTGTCTACTAATGATACATTAAAAGTCAGCAAAGTTTCTCTCATAGACATTCAGGTCTGTCTACAAAATGCACAAGAGAAAATTGTTTTTTTGTAGCTCGAATCTCAGCTACAGCAAGAAGAATTAAAACAGAGGAGTCATCATTCTGAACATGTTTCTGTTCAGAAAATTGAGACTGCAACCCATCAGAAGCAAGTCAATAATGTTACAGTTGGTTTAGATTTAGTACCCAATAAAGCAGTAGTTGTACATGCAGATGCAGAAACTCAGTCTGCACTTCCCGAGCCCATCATCAGACCTTGGGAACAACTTGTCCACAACAAGCACAGAAATGGTCTTGGATATGACAAGGACTTGTCCTTTCATATTCCAGACTACTCAAAGCCAATCAATTTCAAACTGCTGGATTTGTTGAGGATGATTCATCTTCACCTATTCTTCGTGACAATTCATCTCCAACTGTTCGAGATTCTGCCCCTCTTCCACAGCAACAACAACAACATCATATTGTGAAATGCCAACACTGTGACCAAGTTGGCCATTTGAAAGATCATTGTTTTGATCTTCATCGATGTAAGCATTGTCATAAAACCACCCATTCTTCACACAGATGCTTCAGAAACAAACGTCCTGCAAGAACAAAGATTCATTTTGGATGGATCGCTTCTTGGCAATGGGCATCAACAACCAAGAAGATATTCCAATCACATGTCAGAATTTGTTCCAGAGTATTGAACAGTCTTGCAGTTGAGTTTTCTCCATCATCTCACCTTGTATTTGACAGGGGGGGAAATGATGGTCATCTACAAGCTTCAAAGCCACATCAAGTGAGCCTGAGTCACAACCTATCACACCAGTTTCAGAGTTGTAGCCAGAAACAAAGATGCCCCTGAACATGCTTTCAGTTGGTAATCTGGGACACTTCCTCTAGCAGAAGACTTCAACTTCTTGCCAGTTTTGGAAGAGTTCCAGGAATTGCATTAAGCATTCCAGAGTTGTTGGTCATCCTTAAACCATCACAGGTTGAGACTTCCCTTTTCAGGTTGAAGTTCTCCCTTTTATGCGGGGTGAGACCTCCCTTTCATGGTTGAAGGTTTTCCTCTTCAAAACAATAGGAGCACTTCCTCTAGCAGAAGACTTCAGCTTCTTGCTAGTTTTGGAAGAGTTTCGGGAACTGCACTAAGCGTTCCAGTGTTGGTGGTCATCTTTAAACCACCACCCTTTATACCAACATTTCAGAGAGCACATTCAGCCTAGTGCTGCCATGCATTTTTGCACATTTTGTATTACAGCTCTCTTCTTGGACTCATACATAACCCTTCGGATTAAGGGGGGGAATGTTGGACACCTAATCCTCAATGGGTTAGTGTGGAAGCCGAATAGACAAAAGGAGTCCAAGAGACCTTGGGATGTTTAACCCAATGGTCAAACCATGTACTATACCATGTGTGTTTAACAATACCTTTCTCTTTCACTTTCATTACCTTCATGAGGAGGTGAATCAAATGAAGAAGTAGCTCCCTTTGGAACACCATCAATCCCTTCAATGGTTTTAGAGCTTTCACCACTTTCTGGTTCAAGTGTATGCTTATGTACACCTTCTTCTTGCAAATGATATTTCAAACAATTGCATTCCCCAAGAATACAATCTTTACAAACTTGAGGTAGAAAACTCCTTCTAGGAATTGTTTCAATTGCCTTCATAACTGCTTTGGAACTTTCTCCATAAGATTGTCCATAGCCAAGACCCAAATACTTAGGCCTTTCCTCAACCATTATTGGCTCAACAATACCCTGTGCATGTTTTCCCAATCCTTTTCCTTCATAGCCCATTTTGGACATTAACTTGGACCCTATGCCTCTTGTATGTTTTTCAAAAGAACCAACATAAACATTCTTAGAGGAAATTGAAGACAAACTAGAATTGTTTACCTCTTCTTCAAGCTGATACTTGACTAAGGCTTCTTTGGCAGCAAGGAGTTGTGTCTCCAACTCATGCATCCTTTCCAGATCCATATTTGCAATATGAAGTTGTCTCTCCATTTCTTGCAATTTGTCAGAAAGCAACTGCTTCTCTTCCTTCATGGAATTCAACTGCTCTTGAAGTTCGATGCTCATTTCTCTCACCATATCCATCATGATGAACAAATCTCGCTTCAAGTCTTCATCAAAGAATCTTGTGAAAGAGGAGGATTTGGAAAACTCACTTGTAGAAGTTGTCATTATCAAAATGAACAAAATCACTTCAACAAAATTCTCAAAGTTTTAAAAGAACTAATGACAAATTTGTGAACTAGATGTCAGTAGAATCAAATTCTTATTCAAGCAGCCTTTTGTAAACAAAACCTCTTATGCTTCAAGGATTGTCTTGAGGTCCTTGGGGCAAGGAGAATGCCTTCAGCCCTTCTTCCTTCTTGTCCTCTCCTGGACTTAGCTTATCAATAGCTTTCCCTTCACCTTTGCAAACTCAAACAATAGTCAGTTTACAAACAATCAAAACAGTCAAATTCTTTGTACTGTTTAAACACCTTTCAAGTCAAACAAGCAATATTGTGCTCTGTCAATCAAACATCCTGCTCTGATACCACCTAATCTGAAATGAGGGTTTAACATTTTGTTATACTTACAAGAACCTCTCATTCCAAAGCTTAACAATTATTTGATCTAGCTTATGTTGACAATTGCGGAATTAAGTATTTGAAACAGGTGTATGTATTTGTTTATTTTTAACTGTTTAAGTGCTTTAAGTTGATTTGTTTCTGCTGATATTAGACACACATAATAGCTATATAATGCAGCAAATAAACATCAACACATAACAACAAATTTAATCTAGGAGTTCACCCGAATATCGTGGGCTATGTCTCCTTGAGCTTTTGCCAATTTGACTTCGCTGTTTGGGATTATGGCTTCAATTCTTTTACAAGTTCCACAAGCAACTCCAATGGTTATTGACTGAACCACTGGGCTTCGAAAACCATTTGAATCCCTGTCATGGCTATCACCATTCTACAAACAGATCTAAGATCCCTTAGACTTGATTCCTTCAATTGGTGCACTGAGCTTCCTTGAGATTCTTGATGGCACAAACTCCTTCAGAATTCTTCAACTGTCTATGAAACCTCTTCTACTGTCTCCAACACATATCAGACATCAACAATTGATTGTTCATTTGCTCAAATGAACACTGCATCAACAATTGATTGTTCATTTGCTCAAAATGAACACTGCATCCCCGATCTAGGCCTTCCTCCACGGTTGGCACTGGGCTGCCTCAAACTTCCCTGTAGCATCTCGGCCTTTAGAAGTCTTCAGATGCTTCTGTAAACCCTTGCAATGGATTTAGAATGCTCATTACAGTCAGGAACGACTGTTGGTTCGCTGAGAACGGATACTGGTAGCTCTTGCAACCGCCTCCAACCCTTGGTGGCCCTGAGCTCCAAAATCTCCCTGTATGAAAATCTCCTTGAAGATGGCTTCCTCAGCTTCTCTATATTGTTTCATTGGCTTTAGAAGGCCTCAATTAACCTAGCCAGCCTCCTGGTTCACTCTCTTAGGTCGAAAATCACTTCTGGAATGCATTTAATCAGTTTGCCCTAGAGATCCTCCACTAAATTTGGCTAACTGCAGTTAATTGTCACTAAATTTGGCAAACTGGCCCTTTTTTGGCGCTCCGCCAAGCTTGACCGCCAGGGTTGACCATAACTGCCTGCTTCGTGTGCGCATGTGAGCGGTATCTCCTGGCGGTTAGGGGTAAGGCCGACGGTTTACACGCAACCCCGTGGTTGGTTGACAACTGTTTCGCGAAACGGTGGCATGTGACCAAGGTTCCGGGGACTGCTGGTGGTCTAGCCCCCAAACCGCAAACATTTACAACATAAATATTACATGTGACCATAGAATGTTGAGTGACACATGTAACGGAGTTGGTAGCGTGCCTATTTAGCTTGCTGGAGGTCACGGGTTCGATCCCCCCGACCCCAACATAATTTTACATGACAATTCTAGGGCCATGTGGCGGTCTTCGGGCTTGCCACGTGTCAGCTCTTGATTGGTCAGTGAAACAGGAATATTCCCTGGAATATTATTTTTTTAATATTTTCCAAAAACCAATTTATCCTTGGAAATTACAGTTTATTGGACTTTTTCAAATGGTGATAACTTCTTCATATGGTGTCAGTTTTTCGAACCATTTGTGGTGCTGGAATCAGGAAGACGAGATCTATCCGGTCGTTCAAGTTTGACACACTTTCGAACACTTTGAATTTTGAGCTATCATTAAAGTCCTGGATCAATATCTGATCAAAAGCTTCGACAAGCACGCAAGTAACACCGTTATTTTTGGTCTAATGTCCTCGAAAAAACCCAATGCGGGAAAACCAGTGTAGCTATCTGAGGATTTTATTATTAAGCAGTTTTTGAATATAATCTGGGTGCCAAAAATGGCTCACCCAACAGAGAATGCCCTCGACAGTAGTACCTCTCAGTCGGAGACAGATATTAGCCCAATCTGCCCCACGAAATCTCCTAGCGTCAACCTCTAGGGTCTGCGTCAGCCTCTCCGGCTGAGCATAACCCAACGTCAGCCTTTCTGGCCCAGTGTCAGCCTCTTGGGGCTCTGCGTTAGCCTCTGGAGCCTCTTCATTTCCCACGCTATCCCTCCTCAGGCTCTGCGTAGCTCCTAGGTGCCTCTACGTGGCCTTTAGCTAGCTCTGCGTCAACCCTTTCACGGCTTCTGCACTGATGCTTTCGGTACTATCTCTGCCTCTCTACTACTGCATTCACTGCCCCTCAGCTGCAACTCTGATCACTCCTTTGATTTCCTTAGCAACCCCTAAATCGATTTCTTGATCAACTTGGTGTGTTCTCCAAATGACCCTCAAGCCTGGTAATATTCCTAATTAGCCATGGCTAATTGGAATATTCGATTTTGCTCAATTTTGCCTTCTATAGTTATTTATAAATAAAAAGGTGAGGAAAAGGTGTCATAACTCACTTTTGGAATAAAGTCACTCCCTAGTAGCACAACGTTGTAACTTAAAGGGGGGAGCCAAGGGGGCCAAAGGACCACGAGAGGAGGGGCCCACGTAGACACTTGGAGGGACTGTGCAGATGGAGAGAAACACGTGGCAAGGGAAAGGTTACGTTGGAGGATGTGGGCATTGGGATAGAGAGAGGCCAACGCTATAAAGGAGAGAGGAGCCTCCTCATTTTGTCATTGGATTATGTGCATTTGAGCTAGTCATTTCGACTTAGAGCACGCTGGCTGTTTAGCCTGTCTGCAGCACTGTTTAGTGCATCGAGTGTCTCCGTTCGAAGATCTCACCCTTAACCCTGGGGGACTTCGAGTGCCTGCTCGGGCAAGGTAGTTTCCAACAATCTTTTGTAGTAGGATTGATCTTCACAAGAAATTATTAAGGTTAAGGAGAATTTGAATTAATAGTTTCCCTATTGCATTCTCCAACATGGTATCAAAGTTAAGGTGAACAAAGAGAAGGCAAATGGAAGATCATCTTGTTGACATAAGAAGGGATGCTTGCTAAGAGGAATTATTTTCAAGCGGACACAAGGAAAGAAAAAGAAGATGTATTGACTTAGAAGAAGGAAGAGTACTACATGAAGCTTTCATTGAAGAAGACCTCATTATCAAGCTTTCATTGAAGGAAGGACAAGTCTTTGTTGAAGATTCTCTAGTGCACCATCTTAAAGAAGAGGAAGCATCAAAGAATCTTGGTATCATCTCTCATTCTCTGTAGTTGTTCGAAGACAACATTGTTGAAGGGATCCTAGAAATCATCATTCTAGCGAAACTTTGAAATCTTCTTGAAGGTCTTGAAAACATCAAGATAGTTGGAAACTGTTGAAAATTGGCAGCTCAGTGATGAATTTCTAAAAATAGAAAGTCTAAAATTAGAGAGTCCCAAGATAGTAAATCACCTTGCATCAATTGGTAATCAAGTTTTGTTAATGAAAAATCACGTATCATTAATCAATCCTAATAGTTTAAGCTCGACTTAATATTTTATTATCAATATTATTACTATCCTCTTTATGATATTATTATTATTATTATTAAAAGGAATTTCAAGGCACTCAATCATGGCTCTCAATAATGTTCTCTTACACTTTCATTATTGGCATGGCATATTCCTCTTACACTCTCATTAATGCTCTTACACTCTTTAAAGCACATCATAAAAGATTCTCTTACACTCTCTTACACTCAATAAAAGCATGTCATAAAATATTCCTCTTATGCACTCTTTAATGCATATGTTACACTTTTTCTTAAAAGCATAAGTCACAAAGGCATGCGCACCTCCTTAACGGCATGAGTTACATTTCCTAAATGGGCATGAGTTACACTCCTCAAGGCATGCGAGATTACTCCATTGAAGACATGTGTTGCCTCTCTCCATAATGGCCAGTACTTAATAACTAGTTGAGGCTTGATGCATCATCATAAGTTTGAGGCTATGCATTGGAAATCATGTCAGTTGATATGGACAATTACATGATACTTCATCATCTCTAAACAGTCTACATCAACATTCATATTAATACAATATTATTTGGAGAATTATTTCTCAATATATATAGTTTTTGCTAGCACATGTATGAGGGGTATCCCCTTTTCTTATATCCACATTCACACTTGAGAGAATATTTGATGTAAGATTGAGCTAGTTGGTCATATGAACACAATTAGTCCCAATTATTGGGTTTCTAGAAGTTTCAAAAATCTGTGTTGACCACTATATCATGATATAATATTTTAATAAATCTTCTAGAAAGGGCACAACTTAGCCTCGAGGGTTAGCTCAATTGTTCAAGTCCCCGTAGTTAAAGCACCTTTGCTATTGAGAGGTCTGGGTTCAATTCTCGTGATACTCTCGGGGTCAGGCATTGTGGTTAAGCCGGCAAGAAGTGATCCCTTCGGGTGGACCTTCTTGGTACAAATATCCCATGGATGTAGTAGTCACTGATCTCCAGGGTCCATGAACCACATAGAAAAAAAGAAAGTAAGAAAGAAAGGGCACAATTTCCTTTGTCGACTTATTATTTATTTATTATTGACTTTATTTACTTCTCATATGTGGAAAAAGTTTAAAAATTAATTGGAATACCAATTGAATTGAGTATCTTGTTTTCAAGAGCCCATGGAATTGTAATTGATAGTTTAGAGTCCTCCTCCTACATAAGGAAAGCACTCTACCTCATTTTACAAGATTGGAGAGAATATATAAATTTCTTGTCAATTGTGTATTGTATTTCTTTTATTTTTCTTATTAGCAACCCATGTTTTATTAAGGCAAGATCCATTTTAAGTTATTTCTCTCAAGTGAATAGGATCATGGTGAAGGCATAAGAAGGTAAATGTGTTAGTTTACTTTCTTATTTATGTTGGAAATACTGAGAGGAGGTGAATCAATATTTCCTTCTTTTTACACAATTGGTTAGATTCTTTTAAATATTCAGAGTATCAAAAACAAACATGAAACATCATCACATCATATTATCTGTACACAAAAGATCTTCTCTCAACAAAGGTTCATTATGTAAGGTTACATACAAGTTTACTAGGTGAACTGGAAGGAAATACAAAACTCCCCAAGGGTTTTACCAGCAAGGATGGAAGCAAGCAATTGTTCCCTAAGTCTAAAGATGTTTACAGACACAAGTTTGTAGGAGTCTTCAGTCTCCCTTAAAATCAACCAATCAATCAATCAACCACTGCTGCTGCAATACACTTCACTACTACCATCGTTCACTGCCACGCCTGCTGCCATCGTTACTGCACTTCGCTGCTACCTTTGTCCATTACCATGCCTGTTGCCACTGCTACTGCACCTCACTGCTACCTCTGTACCACGGCAGTCTCATTTTCTTCTGCTGATATGAGATCATTGTTAATATATGACTACAATCTCTGATGCCTTTAGGGTTCCTATAATCGGATGTCTCTTGCTGTTATACATGCTTCAGATATGTAATGAAATCAGACTTCTCTGATATTGCTGATAGATGATGTGACTTTGAAGCCCTTACTCAACTAACTGATGACTTATGCCTTCTCTGCAAGACTGATCTTTTCAACTGCTAATGATACATTGATTCAGCCTCAAAGATTTCTGTACAACAATAGATACTATATGAGCAGAGCTCAAGCATAATACAGGTTTGTCAAGATTGTCTTAATGGTTAGGATTTAAGCTTCAATAGATCTCTAAGACCTCATACTTCACGCCCTCAGATTTGCCTTTCATGAGCATTCTTTGATCAAGTGCAGAACAAAGTACTGTATGCTTCAAATCTCGACTTGTTTCAGTGCAAAACTTGATGTACTTGAAGATGCTGCCAACAGTGTATTTGAGGATTGAACTTTGATCATCATTCTGTAATAATGCCTTCAATTTTGGCACTCTGTGAATATCTTCTGTTGATGCCATAATCCTAACTTTGGTCACTGCCTTTTCTTAACATGCTTCTTATACTAGCAATGCTCAGAAATTTTCCTTGGAAATTTCTCTCCCTGCCAAACTGTGGACTGACAAGAGGTTATCTCAAGAAACCCTTGATCCTATGACCACTGCTCTTTCTTTGAAGCTTCTGCTACAAAAGTATGCCTGAGATATCTGTCACTAAATAGAACCAAACTTTGAAGATGAATTGATTTCTGAAGCCTCTTACGAGATATCTGTTGCTCGAGATGATATGATGCCACTGTCTTTCTTACTACAGAATTAGACCATTGTCAGGCGTCATGGACAGGATTTGAAATTTGCCTTCAGTGACTAGTCTATATCCTTATGCGTGGATGTTTCCTTCATGGTATGTGGTTTGCACCAAGAGTACATCCAGATCTGAAAATTAAAACTAGTAACCAATAGTGCACCAGGTGGATCACAGTTCATGTAGGGCTGAAGGAAATATATGGAGCAGGTATCGATCCTGGAGTGAGAGACTTTAACAATTTCAAATTTTGAATTGAATGGGCAGTGACAGTTTCAATACGCAGAGATGGAATGGTCACGAATTTTCACTGTTGAATGATGAATCAGCCTTATAGTGGCTCAACGAGATTTTATGCATCGTGGGATTGATATGGAGTGGGCTGATCGTGGAATAGAGTGGGTGGACTTGGGAGTGTCAATTCAATTGAGAAGGACCACAAAGGGGTGGCAGAAGGATAGTCTTGATGCCCTGAAATCAGTTGATAATAGTATGGCCAAAACATACAATGTGAAATGATCGACGGAGCAGCTCAATGTGATGCCTCTTAACCAGAACAGTCCACAACAATTTGTCTTGAATAATTGACCACTATTTGGATTGTTCAAGATCTTGAGTGAAGGATACTTCAGATAATCACAGGGCTGTGAATGCTTCAAGAGAACAGAGTGATTACCCTCAGCCTTCAACGATTCTGGAGATGCAACATAGGATGTCTGAGCTTCCTGAATCATGCACAACAGTTTGTCCTAGAGGTCATAAATGGATTTCTTATATATGCTTCGTGCAAAAACACATTTAAATCAAGCGAGTCCCTAGCCCAGAGATACAAGCCAAAACTCTTCAAATTATGATCACCCTTAGACTGGTCAAACAATTCAGAGCGAGGTCTTTGAAACAAAAAGATTAATCAAGTTTTCTACTTCTGCTCTTCAAGCTGAGATGGATCTGCACAAAACCATAATTAGGGCGAGACCCAACCCAGAAATTTCTCAAAGATTCGACTTCTCCAAGATACGCACAGGGCCGAGAATTTCAGAGGAGATATCGAATTTCACTGATCATCATTTGAAGGAGAGTGCTATCTTTATATAGATTTGGAGGAGCGTGTTAGGAATAGGTCGACATGGTAAATTGGGAGGGAATACCGAATTTGTAATTTAAATTTCAATTAGGTGCCCAAAACCCTAAATTAAAACAATTATATTTAATCGTTAATTTAAGTATCCTTCTCAGCCATGGTCAAACCAATAGTATTCTTCCACATCATCACCTTTGGGCTTTTGACCACAAGGTGCGGGTTCATATATTCTAATAGGCATATGTCTCAAACCAGAGGATCTCATGATGTACCATATACCATTGGAATTGGCATGACAAGAAGAATCCAATGGCGAGGGTCGCCAAGTCAAATTCATTGACCTTCATCTTCAAAATCCTCAACAAATGCGGGGCTTCAACCTTGGCATGCCATCCAACTAGGATCTCCAAGCCCTAGAGCTAGGGTTTCCTCAATGCACCAGCATACCAAGGACATCAATGACGATATCTTGCAACCACTTTGACATCAATGACAACATACTTCACAATCTCCCCCTTTATCATTGATGTCAACTCACTAATCATCATCTGGCGTGCTGCATAAGATCCCCTTGACTTCATGCTTCTTTTCTTCGTTTCTTTCCAATATTCTCTCCTCCTTTGACATCAATGGCAAAGAGTAGCTGACACATCATTTTTATTGACAATATTTTCATTTGATATGGCTCCCCCTGACGATGTGCTCTCTAGTTCCATCATGTCCTTCATTAGACAAACGCCCCTAACAATGTGTTGTCCTACGCAAGCTCCCCCTGTCTCTGTGTATCCGATCTTCCAATTGTTGGAGGATTCATTGTGAAACCTATTTTCTTTGCCAGACCTTGGTGGTCTTGTCTTCTTGCCTGATGAATGTCTTTCCTTCCAGGTTCTACGAGATCCACTGCAAGTTGCTTCGACAATCTCGCGCAAAATGGCCAAAGTTGTGACATAGGTAGCACTCTACTTCTGGTCTAAACAATGGAACAAAGATGTTGTAACTTTTGCTGTCATAGGCATATGGGACTTTGTCTTGTATTCTAGTAAGTTTGCCTCTAGGGTTTTGATAAAAGCCCTTATCTATTGAAATTTTGATGTTCTATGCTGTTGCAATCACTTAAATCCGAAGCTTCTTTATGCTGCAAAATAAGTTAAGTAATTGTAGATAGAACATAAACCATATAAACCATATGTACAATGGAAGGCGACCAAGAACTCAATGAGACACAGAGAAGTTAGGTCAATGACTAGGGAAAAACCCACAAGGGGAAAACCCAACTAGATTCTTCTTCTATTAGAAATCAATTGTTCAGCAGAAATACAAAGTACAATGAGAGAATGAAGAATTTCACCCAAATGTGAAGATCTCTGATAGCAGTAGCTGATGCAAACACTGAATCACTTTGGCTCTCCAAGATCTGCTCTTGCTCTTCAAGACTCTCTTTCTCTCTCTCTCTCTCAATCTTCCTCGAGACTCTCCAACTCTTTCTTTCTCCAGATCGATTTCTCCTTTCACAAGCACAAGTAAGTGTGTCAAGTGAGCATGGGAGGCACAAATATATAGGAAGAGCAAGGAGGTCGAATTCATGAGAGCGTAAATCCTATGCCTTGAGGAGTTACATATGCCAAAATAGGAGTGTAACTTATGTCATAAAGGAGAGGAGTGTAACTTATGCATTGAAGAGGTGTAAGAGAAATCTTTTTATGATGAGTCATTAAAATGTGTACGAGAGTATAAGAGATGCGTTAGAGCATTAAAGAGAGAGGAATGAATGCATTATGATAGAGAGAGTAACATATGCATTAATTGAGGGGAGTTATATATGACATGATTGAGTCTTATGATTGAGAGACTTGAATTTCTTTTTAATAATAATATAATAATATCATAAAGAGGATAATAGTAATAATAATAATAATAATAATAATATTGACAATTAAGTTAAAAATTAAACAAATGAGATTGATTGAGGACAAGTTAACTAAATTTCCATCGTGTATATATGATTACAAATTGAGGGAAGGTGATTTACTATTTTTGGAAAGTCATGGTTGGAAAGATGGACCTGACTTTCTAGTTTTAGAAAGTCACTTTAGAAAGGTTAGAAATGAACTCTACTAAAGGAAATTCATCCCATAGCTGTCAATTTTCAATAATCCCTCTTAGCTAGGGAGGAATTTCTTTCTGATACAAGGATCTTTTCTATCTCTGCTTTGGAACAATGATGTTACAATCTAATGAAGAAGAATCATCATAGGGGAGATACATCCATCACCCTATATACACTTGGGGGGATCCACTTGTCAACACATGAGAAGGATCTCGCACATCCAAGGTTGATCACTTCTTGGGGGGATCCATTTTTCAACACATGAGAAGGATTTCGCTCATCCAAAGCTCATCACGGCTTGGGTGGATCCACTTGTCAACACATGACAAGGATCTCGCTCATCCAAGGCTTATCATGTTGAAGAAAGTGTAACTAGGTTTGGTCTTCATAAATGTATCTTTGATATTTGTATTTGTTCAAGAAATGATAAATTATTTTTATGATATTTTTCAATGTGTTTCTTGCTCATTGAAGTAGGTCAAGCACATTTTTAAGTGCTTCTAGGAAGTCAAAGAGTCAATGTATTTATGTAAAACCGTTTGAGGGCATGTTACACTATGTATAAAATGGTATAAAGGTCAAAGGAATACCTCCAAATAAAATCAAAGACATCTCCTTTCGATGAAAGCCTTCAAGCAACAAAATAATGAAGAAATAGTCAAATAGCCCTAATGTTAATTTTAGGTATGTTCTATGCTGATAGCAAATTACTTCAATTTTCCATATTAGCTCAATATCAATTCTAGATTATCAATCACATTTAGCATGATAGTAAAATGCAAATAGAACATAAACATAAATCACAGAAGACAAGCCAAGACAAGAGGACACAAGATGTGGCGCTAGCCAGGGACAAACCCCAATGTGGGGAAACCCTTGATCAATTTTTCTTATATGTTCCTCAATAGTTTCAGCAGAAAGAGAGAGAGAGCATATACTTCAGAATTCAACATTTTGACTTGTCATAATAAGAGCATAGATCATCTCTAAGAAGATGATACAAGAGGTAGTTGGATTGAGTTGAAGACATGCTGCTTCAACTAATTCTCCAAGGTGACTCCATCACCATGTTGTGCCTATCACTGTGCTGCACCATGCTGCATCATCATACCATGTCCAACATCACTAAGCTACACCATGCTGCACCATCACTATGTCCAGCATCACTGAGCTACACCATGCTGCACCATCACTATGTCCAGCATCACTGAGCTACACCATGTTGCAACATCACTATGTCCAACGTCGATGTGCTATGCCATGTTGCACCATCACTATGTCTGGCATCACTGAGCTACACCATGCTGCACCATCACTATGTCCAACATCATTGAGTTACACCATGTTGCACCATTACTATGTCCAACATCACTGAGCTATGCCATGTTGCACCATCACTATGTCCAACATCATTGAGCTGCACCATGCTACACCATCACTATGTTTGTGTGCACTATTCTGCGCTATACATCCTGTACCCATCGCTGCTACTGTGTGCACTATGTTGCACTATGCATCCTGTACCCATCATTGCTACTGTGTGCACTATGCATCCTGTACCCATCATTGCTACTGTGTGCACTATGCATCCTGTTGTCATATACTATGTTGTCTATAATGTTACAACATTCATCATAAGACCAAGGTGGCTAGCTATAGTGCTATGGCTTGCGGCCTAGCACATAGCAGTGCCAATGGCTTCTCCTCTATGACAACGTTAGAGTGACAACAATAGGCTTCCATTAAGACAACGATTGGATCTATCATTCATCACTGTGATTCAATTCGAACAACAGTTAGAGCATTCCTATTTAGAACAACGTTAAGGATAGCTGAAAGAGTGGCTTCTTTATCTCAGCGTTTAAGTGTGAGAGCATTCCTTCCATGACAGCGAGGGTATACCTTTTATGATTGTGTGTAGGATGAGGGCTTTTCCTTCCATGACAGCGAGGGCATTACTTTCATGGCTGTGTGTAGGATGAGGGCTTTCCCTTCCATGACAACAAGGGCATTACTTTCATGACTGCGTATAGGATGAGGGCTTTTCCTTCCATGACAGCGAGGGCATTCCATGTGTAGAACACTCTTCTAAGACAACGTTTAGGTGCCATCTCCATTAGACAGCGTAGCAACTAAGCTTAGGGCATCTCCTCTCCCTTAGTCCTGCGGCTAGGTGTTAAGTTATGGTATGTTCTATGCTTATAACAGTTTACTTCTTTTTCTTATGATATTCCACCGATTAGCAATCACATGTACATAAAATAAAGTGCAGATAGAACATTAAACGATCGACAGAAAACAAGCCAAAACAAGAGACACAAGATGTGGCGGCTAGCCAGGGACAAACCCCACAATGTGTGGGGAAACCCTTTGATCAAATCTTCTTTATCTTCAATAATTCAGCAGAGAGAAATAGTACAATAAATCTGATTCATATCAGCAGTAGCAAACCCTAGATCAGTAGCATCAGCATTAGCGACTTCATTATCAAATTAGGGCAGACCATATCTCACAAACCGACCGTCGGATTGACTTCATTCCACCACCAAAAGTTTCGGCTTCCAAAGGAGGTTCAGATGAACCTACAGCGCAGTTCAGATGAGGAGATCTTCTAGGCCACGCAAGTCAATCTTTACTTCTGCAGTTGCAGCTTCAGTTTCAGCAGTTTCTGGCTTCAAACTAGGGCAGTCGATATCTTGCAAACCGTTCGTCGGATTGACTTCATTCCACCACCAAAAGTTGCGGCTTTCAAAGGAGGTTCAGATGAACCTACAGCGCAGTTCCAAAGAGGAGATCTTCTAGGCCACGCAAGTCAATCTTTACTTCTGCAGTTGCAGCTTCAGTTTCAGCAGTTTCCGGCTTCAAACTAAGGCAGTGGATATCTTGCAAACCGTTCGTCGGATTGACTTATTCCACCACCAAAAGTTGCGGCTTTCAAAGGAGGTTCAGATGAACCTACAGCACAGTTCCAAAGAGGAGATCTTCTAGGCCACGAAAGTCAATCTTTACTTCTGCAGTTGCAGCTTCAAATTCAACAGCTTCCGGCTTCACATGTGTGAGAGAGAGAGACCCATTTCAGCGCGGTAGAGAAGAGACTCATATCTGCGCAGTAGAGAGAGAGAGATGTGATGAGATGAGTGAGTCCAAATGAGGAAAAGTCCTTCTATATTTATACACAACGTTGGTGGGTGAATAGATGCGACTGTTGGGCTTCTGAGCCTACATGAGTTGTAGGTCGGCTTGATAATAATTCCATAATCAAAATAAATTCATATCTCCATGAATACTTATCGGAATTGGATGATCTTTATATCAATCCTACACCTCTCGACGAGAGGAATCTAATAAAAATATTATTAGCCATGAATAAGATGACCCACATGAAGTTTTTCCCTGGTTGCCAATTCTAACACTCCCTCTCAACCATGGAGAACTTCATCTGCAATCTGTCTATCGGTCGTTACTATTCATCCATCAAATGCACTGCCTTGTATAGCCTGACCCTTGCCCTGCGCTGCTCTATTTTGCCTGTTCTGCTTTGTCTTGTTCTGCCCTGCACTGATCTGTACTGTTTTGTTCTGTTCTGCTCTGCTCTTGCATTGTTCTGTTCTACTCTGCTTTTGTCCAAATTATGAAGAAGAAGAAATGATCGAGGATGTATCATACTGACTCAAATTCAGTCTTAGAGTATGTACCATTGATCCCAGACCAGTCTCAACCGACCCGAAGTCAGCGTCATAGTATGGTACAACTCCTACCACTGGTCCCAAACCAGTATCATTGATCCCAGATCAATGGAGGTCATCCTAACGTAGGGAGTACGGTAGTTACAACAATGCGTCCATCGGTACTACTATGGTCCCTAACTTCATTTCCCTGCTCATTGATCAGATGAGAGGTACTTCCCATGAGTCCCCGACTGCATGGGTAGGATGCCTCGATAGGAGAACTAATCAATCCTGTCCTCACAGGAGAACACATCAATCCTGCTACAATTGCCATGGAGAACACATCAATCCAGGCCTCACAGGAGAACACATCAATCCTGCTATAATTGCCATGGAGAACACATCAATCCAGGCCGCCATGGAGAACACATCAATCCAGGCCTCACAGGAGAACACATCAATCCTGCTACAATTGCCATGGAGAACACATCAATCCAGGCCTCACAGGAGAACTAATCATTCTGCTACACAGGAGAGCGAATCATCCTGTTCCACAAGAGAGCGAATCATCTTGTCCCACAAGAGAGCGAATCATCTTGTTCCAGTGTGCACCACCAGGGGAGGGTGAGTCACCCTGTGGTCGTATGTTGCTCCAGTAATAACCGCAAGCCCTCAGAGCTCCCAGAGCTCAATGTATGCAACATGCAGGACCCTTGTACAAGGGTTTCTTACCGACTCCAAGTCGTTTGGGAAAATCACAGATTAGATCTTTCCTCGGGGCTTTGACAAGGTGTATCAACCTGTACATCATCTTAATGCGATGGAGCCTCCTTGCTCATCAACTTACCATATCCAAGATGATGTCTATCTGCTGGAGCAATCGACGAATACGGGATTCCTCAATAATCGAATCCCACCTCTGGTTGTTATAGAGAATCACAGTGGTATCCAATGTAAATCCAAACAGCTCACTGAAGAGCTTTCGCAACTAGACTACCTCACACGAGGTTATGCTAGCAACAATATATCCTGCTTCGGTGGTGCTCAAAGCCACCGACTTCTGCTTCCTGCTCATCCAGGATATTGAAGCAGATCCCAAGGTGAAATAGCACCCGGAAGTGCTTTACGGTCCACCACACTGCCTGCCCAATCAACATCAGTATATCCAAGTAGTCTCACATCTCTGGCAGTGTATCTTAATCCATGAGAGATTGTGTCCTGAAGACATCTCAGAAGATTCCTGGCATCAATCCAGTGAGGCTCAACCAAATATGAGCTCACAATGCTAATTGCAAAAAATATGTTCGGACGGAGGTTCACCAAGAACATCAATGCGAATGAGTTTATGAAACTCAAAGGCATTTCCCAAATCTGGTCTGACATCACTACCATATAACTTCTAAAAGTTAAGATCCTCGAGGTAGTCACAGGCTTGCAGTCCATCATACCAAATCTTTCCAATATCTTTACCACATATTTCCCTTGAGATAGGAAAATTTCCTTTGGCTTCTGCCATACTTCAAGTCCTAGGAAGTAGTGCATCAGTCCTAGGTCTTTCATTTCAAATTCAGAGGCCAGCTCCCTCTTACATTTGTGAATGAGAGGGTTTGCACCTGTTAGAAAGAGGTCATCCACATACAACACCAGTATGAGAGGCTTGTCATCTTCAACCTTAAAGTAAAGGTTAGGATCAGCTTCACTCCTAGTGAATCCCAGCTTCATCAAGTAGCTATCGATCCTCTCATACCATGCTCGGGGTGCTTGCTTCAGCCCATAGAGAGCCTTCTTCAACCTGCATACATGAGATTTTCAATCATAAATCTCAAATCCTTTAGGTTGCTCCACATAGACCTCTTCTTTGATAGAACCATGCAAGAACGCGGTCTTAACATCCATCTGATGTAGGTTCCATCCTTGTGAAGCCACAAGGGCTATGATCAAGCGGATTGTCCTATATCTGGAAACAGGTGCAAATATCATAGTCTATACCTTCCTTCTGGGATAAACCATGAGCAACAAAATGAACCTTATACTTTTCCATACTTCCGTTTGCTGCATGCTTTATCTTGTAAAGCCATTTTGAAGTAACAATTGTCTTGTCCAGGGTCTGGGAACTACTTCCCAGACATCATTCTCCATAATAGACTCATATTCTTCGGTCATAGCATCCTTCCATACTTGATGCTTGACGGCATCTGAGAATGACGAAGGCTCATTTTGTATGATCGTGCTCATGATGGTCAGGTATCCTTGATACCTATTAGGTTTCTTACTTTCACGAAAGGTTCCTCGGGGTGCAGCATGTCCTTCAGCATCATCAAGTAACCCCTTAAGCCATGAAGGCCTCTTCCTAGAAGAGGAAGGCTCATATGGAGGAGGATCAATCGGATCCATGGGTTCTTCTACATCAGGCATTGATTCATCATCCTTTTCTTTCGGTTCCCTGGTGTCGGCTTCTTGAGAGCTCCTCAAAGTCGGAAGATTGATCACCTTGCTGAGAGCCATATCTTCGTCAAAGGTGACATCATGACTAATTATGACTTCCCTTTGACCGGCTACATAGATTCTATAGCCTTTAGTATTTTCACCATAGCCCTCGAAAATTCCCTTCTTTTCAGATGCTCCCAATTTATTTCTTTTCTCTTTCGGCACATGAAAGTATACAGGGCTTCCAAAAATTTTAAAATGAGAAACATCAGGTTTCTTACCGGTGAATTTTTCTTCAGGAGTGTTGGAACCCAATGCTTGATGAGGGCATCGATTTTGTACATATACGGCAGTGTTTGCAGCTTCAGCCCATAGAAACTTAGGAAGACTTTGATCATGTAGCATGGCCCGGACAGCTTCCATAATTGTGCGGTTCTTCCTTTCTGCCACACCATTTTGTTCAGGAGTATATGTTGTAGTAGTCTCCCTCTTGATGCCAGCCTCTGATATGTCTGAGTGAACTAGTTGTAATATATCGGAGGTATTGCTTTGACTTGAAGGGAATGGTCCCCTTTTGAGCTTTCCTTTGGCACATCCCGGACATACACCTTCTTTCTCTACTTGGAATTCAGGCATCCCTGTTACCATCTGTCTTACATCGGGTAGAGCTTTGTAATGAAGGTGGGCAAACCTCCGATGCCAAAGTTCGGACTAAAGAGTTGTGTCACAAGACATGACACCTAGCGGACTTCCATCGACCTGATATAATGAATCAACACTAAACCCAAGAGTAAAGGCATCTTTAACATTATTTTTCCATATACATACCTTGCCATTGCTGAAGGTTACCTTGTAGCCTCTGTCTTCCATTGCCAAGATGGACACTAGGTTCCTTTTGAGGTCAGGTGCATTTAATACATCCTAGAATTTCTAGCCTTCTTGAATGCTTGTCCTCTTCCTTGATTCCCAGCTCTCCTCTTACCTTTGCTGTTGAATTTGCCATTCCTTTGATTGTCATTAGAGGGATTTCGAGTTGCACCACTGCATACTGTACCATGCTTCTCTAATCATGATTATCATCATGCTGCCCATGTCCATGATTTTATCCATCATAATGTTGCTCAAACTAGTGTGCATCATCATCATGCTATCCTATATGTCCATGATCTCATGTTGCCCTTTATGTCCATGATCTCATTCATCATGATGCTCATGATCTCATACATAGTGACTTGCTTTATCGCAAATGTAACATCGTCATTTTCTTCTAGCCTTAGGTCCAGCCTTTCCTTTTTATTTAGTCCCAGAATTATTTCTTTTCTTTGCATGAGAAGAAAAGGCAACAGGAGGACCTTTAGGCATGGGCATTTCTTGCACTTCTTCCCTTGTTTCTTCTTGAATGCATCTAGCCATTAATTCCTCGAAACCAGGAATTACATTATAGTTCAGAAGAGTAGTCTTGAGCACGTACCATTCGGATGGTAATCCTCCAAGAGTTGTGAGTGCCATTTCTCTGTCAGTAATAGTTTCCCCAATAGATAGGAGATCGTTCTTGATCTCGGTGATTCTTAAGAAGTATGCTTGCATACTTTCATCCTTACTCTTCTTGATTTACCTCAGCTTATTTCTAAGAAACAAAACTTGATTTGCATCATTAACTTTAAATAAACTCACCAGTCTATTGTAGATTTCCTTGGAGGTGTCCAGTTCAGAGATGTAGGCCACCAAGCGCTTGTCGATAGAGTCCCGGATGATCTTCTTTGTTTTGACTTCTCCATTTTTCCATTTGTTCCAGGCAACAGCAGATGCATTTGATGAAGGCTCAACAATATTGCCTTTTACATGGTCCAACACTCCTTGATCTTCAAGGGTTAGATCGATAGACATCTTCCATCCGTGATAGTCAGCTTTCTCACGGAGCTTGTCTTCGGCAGGAAAGAGTGTTGAGGACCCCATAGTTCTTTTAGGATAGCCTTGCCAATCTTCTCTTCAATGATTGCTCTTGCTCTTGCTCGGGCTTTGTCTTCACCTCAGCTCTGATACCATGTTAAGTTATGGTATGTTCTATGCTTATAACAGTTTACTTCTTTTTCTTATGATATTCCACCGATTAGCAATCACATGTACATAAAGTAAAGTGCAGATAGAACATTAAACGATCGACAGAAAACAAGCCAAGACAAGAGACACAAGATGTGGCGGCTAGCAAGGGACAAACCCCACAATGTGTGGGGAAACCCTTTGATCAAATCTTCTTTATCTTCAATAATTCAGCAGAGAGAAATAGTACAATAAATCTGATTCATATCAGCAGTAGCAAACCCTAGATCAGTAGCATCAGCATTAGCGGTTTCATTATCAAACTAGGGCAGACCATATCTCACAAACTGACCGTCGGATTGACTTCATTCCACCACCAAAAGTTTTGGCTTCCAAAGGAGGTTCAGATGAACCTACAACGCAGTTCAGATGAGGAGATATTCTAGGCCACGCAAGTCAATCTTTACTTCTGCAGTTGCAGCTTTAGTTTCAGCAGTTTCCGGCTTCAAACTAGGGCAGTTGATATCTTGCAAACCGTTTGTCGGATTGACTTCATTCCACCACCAAAAGTTGCGGCTTTCAAAGGAGGTTCAGATGAACCTACAACGCAGTTCCAAAGAGGAGATCTTCTAGGCCACGCAAGTCAATCTTTACTTCTGCAATTGCAGCTTCAGTTTCAGCAGTTTCCGGCTTCAAGCTAGGGCAGTCGATATCTTGCAAACCGTTCGTCGGATTGACTTCATTCCACCACCAAAAGTTGCGGCTTTCAAAGGAGGTTCAGATGAACCTACAGCACAGTTCCAAAGAGGAGATCTTCTAGGCCACGCAAGTCAATCTTTACTTCTGCAGTTGTAGCTTCAAATTCAACAGCTTCCGGCTTCACATGTGTGAGAGAGAGAGACCCATTTCAGCGCAGTAGAGAAGAGACTCATATCTGCGCAGTAGAGAGAGAGAGATGTGATGAGATGAGTGAGTCCAAATGAGGAAAAGTCCTCTTATATTTATACACAACGTTGGTGGGTGAATAGATGCGACTGTTGGGCTTCTGAGCCTACATGAGTTGTAGGTCGGCGTGATAATAATTCCATAATCAAAATAAATTCATATCTCCATGCATACTTATCGGAATTGGATGATCTTTATATCAATCCTACACCTCTCGACGAGAGGAATCTAATAAAAATATTATTAGCCATGAATAAGATGACCCACATGAAGTTTTGCCCTGGTTGCCAATTTTAACACTAGGGTTCCTGCCTTCATTTCCATGCCTGTGTATTTAGGGCATCTCCATAACTGCGGTTAGGGTCACCCTTGGGACAACGTATTAGACAAGGGTTGTCTTCCTTGACAACATAGAAGATTAGGGCATAACTTCTTCCCAACATGACTGCGTTTCTGCTTAGGGATTCTTCTCTCCAGTAAAACTCAAAACGAGTGGAGAAGAAGAGATCTCAAGTGAGTTGTGTCCTTGCAAGGCACTTGTGTTTATACTAAAACGTGGAGGACAAGTCGGGGTAGTTTGGTTGCTCGCCGACCTTGACGAATTGTCCCATAACACAAATAAATTCATATCTCCATGAATACTTATCGGAATCGGATGATCTTTAGATCAATCCTACACCTCTCAATGAGATAAATCTAAGAAAAATATCAGCTACCATAAATAAGATGACCCACATGGAGTTGGGCCCTAGTTGCCTATTTTAACACCTAAAGACAACAAGTCGGCCTCAAGTCGGCCTAAAGGAGGGACAATCCTCTAAACATAGAGGCTGTACACTCCCTCTCAACGTCCATCAAGCATCTTTGAAATTAGCAAAGGTAGAAGCCGAGAAGAAGTGAAGGGGAAGGTATAGGAATGTTTCTTGGGCTAGAAACAATAACACGTGCGAGGAAAAAGAGGATAAATCTGTGGGTATAACAACAGCTAGAGAACAGTCCAAGAATCATCATTGTTTGGGTTAGAAATTAGGGCTACAAGGCCTCTCAAGTCAAGCGAAGAAGTCTCTCTCTCTATTGAAGGTGAAAGGACCCTAATTCTCTAGTGTACCTATCACACGTGGAAAAACTAGGGCAGCAGAACAATATTACAGTCATACCTTAAGAAGGCGTTGATTTTTGGTGGCATCAGATGTGCTCTAGCCATGAAAATTGGTGGAGAGGCTAAAGTGCATGAGATCTCCAAGACCCAGAAATGGTTTGGGCAGATTCTAACTGGTTTGGGCGATATTAAAATAATTAATATTTTTAATGGAATTCCTGAGTCTAAACTTAGGAAAAATAAAATATTAATGGGTATTAATATAAAACTGTGTTAGAAGGTTCCAAAAGACATGGATCAAGCCAAATCTAGTCTTATTTGTCGATTAGAGATGTAATCTCGGTTGTTGAAGGACCAACCGGAAAGGTATAAGAGGAGGCTTGAGGGTCACTTGGAGAACACACCAGAGTGATCAGTTATTGATTTTGCTAGAGCGGGGTTGTTAAGCAAAGTTGAATCAATGATCAGCAACGAGGGGCAATGAGTACTGGATAGGGAGGTAGAGATAGTGTCGAGAGACTAGCGTAGAGGTTGAAAGGCAGACACAAAAGCTACAACAGGCCACATAGAATGCAACAGAGACAGCGCAGAGGCTAGAGGGCCTGCGTCATCCACGCAAAGGGCAACAGGAGTGACACAGAGGGTCCCAGAGTCTGCGCAGTGCCTCAGAAGGTTGACACAAAGGGTTCTGAGGCTGACGCAGAGGCCAGGAGGGCTAATGCAGTGCTTCAGTATTGCTAGAGAGAGTTTCGTGGGGTAGGTTTTCTGAATACTTGCTTTCAAATAGAGAGGTATTACTATCGGTTATTTTTCTTTGTCGGGTGAGCTAGTTTGGCACCCAGTTGCACTCAAGGATATACTGCATAATAATAAACCCTCATAATTGTTGCACCGGTTTTCTCGCATTGGGTTTTAACGGGGACGAGTTATCCAAAAATAACGGTGTCACTTGTGTGTTTGTTTTCTTTAGCTGTTGATCTATAGATGGTTGAGACTGTATTGTGTTTATTTCATTATTTATATGTTTTAAATAACTTGTTCGTAATTAACAAGTAGAAGAAATAAACCAAAAGAATACAGATTAAATTTCTAATGGATAGACTTAGAAATTTCAACATGGTATCAGAGCGTGGTTGCAAATCACAAGAGAGCTGAAGGCATTAGCTGAAGCAAAGCATTTGTAGCAGAATCAGATGTCCCAAGTGACAGAAGCTGATCCTTATAGAAAGTGATAGAAGAAGGGTTGACGCAGTCATCAGTCCGGGCCAGAGAGAGGATAGTGTAGAGGCTCACGCAAAGCCATGTAGAGACCAGGCGGGTTGACGTAGTTGGCCGAGGGATCATTTTTGCCAGTGCTGGGATTGCACAGAGCCATGCGGAGACCAGGCGGGTTGACGCAGTTGGTCGAGGGATCATTTTTTCCAGTGCTGGGATTGCGCAGAGCCTAGAGGCTTAGTCCTTCAATTGCTGGGGCATAGGAAGTTGTGGGAAGTTTGCAGGAGTAAAGCTCGTGGGGTACTGTGGGTAGAACAATAACTAATAGGGAAAAACCAAGGTAGAGGGAGTTGCTACCGAGGCAGATATCTAGCCAAGGAGTTCAGATCGGTATTGTAGGTGCATAGGAGATCGGAGAGGGGCGACTCAACGGTTGACAGGGGTATTTCCAGAAGGGAAATCAAGACTCAGAGGGAGTCTAGCAGAGAACTTCCAGGCAAGAAGTAGAGAGACTCAGCAGGAGTCGAATAGAGAACTTCTAGAGGGAAGTAGAGAGACTCGGAGGAGTCAACAAGAAGAGCATAGAGATGGCCATGAATGGGCTGAGGGATCAGGATAGGCTAGACGGGGCGTGCAACTTTGTGGTTTGGAAGGCCAGGATCCTGTCCATTCTGGATAGACATCGCATCATGGCCTTTGCCTTGAGAACAATGGCGATCCCAGTTGACCCGGCTGATAATGAAAAGTATGAGGAGGCAATGAACAAGGCGAAATGCATCTTCCTTGATGGAGTCAAGGATCATGTGGTCCAACATATTTCCGAGAAGGAGACAACAAAGGAAATGTGGGAGGCCTTGAAGAAATTGTACTAGCATGCTTCCATGCAGAGCAAGATGTTACTTGAGAATCAATTGGGGTCATACTAGATGCAGAAGGGGGAGCAGATAGATGAATTCCTAGGGCGATTGAAGGAGATTCGTGACCAACTAACTTCCATAGCGGCTACGCCGGATGGGGAGATGTTGTTGAGGACCGCTCTAAACGCAGTTTCCGAGGAGTGGGAGACATTTGTCCAGAGCATTTTGGGCAGGGCAGATCTTCAAGATTGGGAAGAATTGTGGGTGGGTCTTCGTCAAGAAGTGATTAGATGGTTGAGCAAGATGGGAAGTAGCAGCAAAGGAGTCTGAATCAAGAAGGAAGAGGAAAAGGATGCGACTCTAGCATTTGTGGGAAAGCAGGAGAAGAGGAAGAAAAAGGACCTCTCCAAGGTCAAGTGCTTCAACTGTGGGGAACTGGGTCATTATGTGAACCAGCGTCTGAGGAAGAAGAACAAGCGAGAGGCATCTGACTCCAAGGCAGTGCTTATGAAGGCAGAAAAGGAGGTAGAAGAGGATGACAATTTTGCCATGAGTGCTCATGTACCTCTAGAGAAGAGGTGGGGAGACATCGAGTTGTAGTCAGGAGGACTACAGTTGATGAGGGGCAGGATCCTTGAGGTACCCAACCTCTTGGATTATACCTTGCTATGGGAGCCCCGAAGAGAGAGTAGCAGGACTAGCGGATGTCGGTAGAAACGGATGCGGATGAAGTGGCGGAGAGTGTTACAGTGCAGAAGTCCCGGGCAGCGCAGAGCTAGCACGCTGCAGCAGTGCGAGAGGCATGCAGGACGTTGCAATAGTGTAGGATGGCACAAAGAGGTTTGCAACGATGTGAGATGTAGGGAGTTGTTATAGCAGCTTAAAGGCAGTATAGGGAGTACTTGTTAGCGGCAGAGAGAGCTTCAACATTGGGAGTGTTTCTAGCCTGACATGGATGTCAGAAGTTGGGTGGATCAATTACTTACATCTCGGTAACTGAGTTGTAGTGCAGTAGCAGTTGGCAGTAGCACAATGTTGCAAGATGAGAGGGGGATGCAATGCAGATGCAGTGTTGGGAGGATGGACCAGCAGTAGCACGGATGCAGAGGGAGTTTTGTACGGATGCAACAGTGGTAGTGGTAGGGCCATGGGCAGCAGTACAGGATGCAGTAGGGCAGAGGACGTTGGGCAAGGAGGCCTAGCATCAACATAGGTATTGATGTTGTATAATCAAAGTGATGCTCAGTGTGGAGTGTTACTCGAGCACAGTCCTCGCTAAGAGGGAGTGTTGATTTGTGGTAGCATCGGATGTGCTCTAGCCATGCAAATTGGTGGAGAGGCTAAAGCACATGGGATCTCCAAGACCCAAAAATGGTTTGGGCAGATTCTAACCAGTTTGGGAGATATTAAAATAATTAATATTTTTAATGGAGTTCCTAAGTCTAAACTTAGGAAAAATAAAATATTAATGGGTATTAATATAAAATTGGGTTAGAAGGTTCCAAAAGACATGGATCAAGCCAAATCTAATCTTATTCATTGATTAGAGATGTAATCTCGGTCGTTGAATGACCAATTGGAAAAGTATAAGAGGAGGCTTGAGGGTCAGCTGGAGAACACACCAGAGTGATCAGTCATTCATTTTGCTAGAGCGGGGTTGCTAAGCAAAGTTGAATTAGTGATCAGCAGTGAGGGGCATTGAGTACTGGATAGAGAGGGAGAGATAGTGCCAAGAGACCAGCGCAGAGGCAGAGAGGCAGACACAGAAGCCAGAGCAGGCCACACATAGCCCAACAAAGATAGCGCAGAGGCCAGAGGGCTTGCGCCATCCATGCAGAGGGCAGCAGGAGTGACGTAGAGAGTCCCAGAGGCTGCGCAATGCCTCAGAGGGCTGACATAGAGGGTTCTGAGGCTGATGAAAAGGCCAAGAGGGCTAATGCAGTGCTTTAGTATTGCTGGAGAGGGTTTCGTGGGGCAGGTTTTTTGAATACCTACTTCCAAATAGAGAGGTATTACTACCAGTTATTTTTCTCTGTTAGGTGAGCTAGTTTGGCACCCAGTTGTACTTAAGGATATACTACATAATAATAAATCCTCATAATTGTTGCACTGGTTTTCTCGCATTGGGTTTTAATGGGTACAAGTTATCCAAAAATAATGGTGTCACTTGTGTGTTTGTTTTCTTTCAGCTGTTGATCTGTAGATGGTTGAGACTGTATTGTGTTTATTTCGTTTTATATGTTTGAAATAACTTGTTCGTAATTAACATGTAGAAGAAATAAACCAGAAGAATACAGATTAAATTTCTAATGGATAGACTTTAGAAATTTCAACAGAAGGATCTCGTTTGGTCAACAAAAGAAGAAGTCTACTTGAGTAAAGGATAGAAGAAGAACATCTCTTCTAGAAGGCTCACTCAAGGAAGGTCTATCTCTAGACAGGCAGTAGAGGAGGACGAACTGCTGGGGAGCAAAGTGTCGGAAGGAGGAAGTCTATGTGGTGGGGACAAAGTGCAGAATAGAGGAAGGACTTGACTTGTGCTTGGAGGACATCCTAGTCAAGGGTCTAGGGTTTGGCATTGATCAATAAGAAGCTTCAATAAGAGAAACTTACGAAAGGGTTTTCCTCTCTAAGAGAGAGAGGTTTTGGCCCTGGCAGAGAGCCAACATCTGTGTTCTTGTCATTATGTTTTTGGTAGCAATTTGATGAAACACTCACACTAATAATAAGAAGAAGATCAAGCTACGATAATTGTAAAAGTGCTTCACAAAATTGTTATGAATTCAAGAAGAATCCTAATATACATACTAGCCCTTGATCCTTCAACATGGTATCGGAGCTAAGGTGACACATCAAGGAAAGGGCAACTCAAGAACACTCATCAAGGAAGGACATCTACAAAAGTTGAAGCATATAGCCAAGAAGTCTCAATCACTTGAAGAAGGTCTACCATCTATCTTTCATCAAGGTAGACTACAAAGCAAGAAGAGCCTTACATAAAGGCACCTACAAGAAGAGCAAATCAAAGAAGGGCCTACATCAAGCTACAAGTCATCAAGCACCTCTCATCATCAAGCAAGTCCACTTGGAAAAAGCAACTTGAAGAACATCAAGATCTAAGGAAGGCAAGCCATCAAGTCTTCAAGAAGAAAGCAAGTCTACTACATCTCAAAAATCTATCAAGTAAGTAAATGTCCCCTTCTGAATATACATCGATGTCTTTTGGCAAGGAAAGCAATAAATTGGTAGGTACCAATAACTTTCCTGCATGGAAGAAAAGGACTGATTTACTTCTCAAGGAAAATGAACTCCTAGAACACATCAAAAGGAATGCTAATATTCCTACTAAGGAACAAACTCAAGTCTTAGCCAAGTATAATAAGGATGAGACAAGAGCTCAAAGGATTCTAACAGAATCCATCAAAGACTCTCATTCCTTATGTCTCCAAGTTGGAGACATCCAAAGAAATCTATGACAAACTAGTAGAGCTATTCTCGGTAACCACTGTCGGAGAAGTGATATCTATACGAAATGAATTGTACAAGATGATGATATCAAAGGAAGAAATAGCTCCCTCCTTCATGAAGATCTCTGAGATGAGGGATCAATTTCAAGAGCGAGGGGAAGTCATCTCTGACAGAGAAATGACAACCGTAGTACTCAATGCTCTACCTGAGGATTGGGGCAAATTCACATCAAGCATATATGCCAAGAAGGAAGCCACCCCACTAAGTGAAATGTGGTCTCTATGCAAGATAGAGGAAACAAGACTTAAAGCAAAGGAAGATGTGGGATCAAAGGAGCAAGCATTTGCTACCATGGCCAAGAGAAAGGGAAAATTTGGCAAATTTTGTTCGCAAAGAACAAACAACAAAGATATGTCCAAAATCCAATGCTATGGATGCCAAGAGTATGGACACTATAAGAGGAATTGTCCTCAACTAAAGAAGGACAACAACAACAAAGGAAAAAGGGTGGAAGCTCATGTGACTCAAGAAATGAAAGAAGAAGACAAGAAGCAAAGGAAGGAAGATCCTCTGGATCTCTACTATGACTAAGTCTACTTATTTACTTAAGGTCTTCTTTCAATGTTTTGAGTAGTATAGGAGCATGTAAGAATAGAATAAAATTGCATGGCTAGATATATCTTCTAGAATCTAGAAGCATGATGTACATAGAGTTCTAAATACTCATGTAGAAAGAGAATTTATAAATAGAACTAAATGCATGGTTAGAAATATCTTCTAGAAGATACGAGCATAGTAGATATAGCTCAAGATATTCATGTAGAAGGAGCATACCTAGTATAGGACCTCATCCACAATGAAAGAAAATTGATCATGATTAAGAATCTTAGGAGACCTCCATCAAAAGGAAAGAAAAATTTGCAGGGTAAGGGGTCTTCAACATCCCATGATGGAATCTTCAAAAGAAGATTCATAAACAAGAGTAGATTTCTCATTGGGATTCCCATTCATGGGATTCAAGTAAAGGATGATATGCAGGCAAGCTAAGATGAAGCAAGAAGGGCCACACCAAGGACAACTAAATGAAACTAAGATGATCAAAGGAGAATCAAGATGAGGTATATATGCATCAAAGTTTAGTCATGTTATGTTATGTATATTATTGAGTCACGGGAATACTTCTATGATATCGTCAAGTAGAAAAGAATCTCTTTCACCAATCACATTCGAAGGCATGTACTACAACGCAGTGAAGGTCAACAAAAGAAATACTCACATAAGGAGTATAAGATTGCTGACTAAGAAGCAAGTGAAAAAGGAATGCTGACTAGTCCTAGAAGCAAGCAATGAAGAAGTGCTCTCACAAGGAGCATAAGGTGGTTGACCAATCTATCCTAGAAGAAGCAAGTGAAGAAAGAGATCAAGCATGTGAAGAACACCATGATCACAAAGAATCACTATCTAACAAAGATTCATTGAAGTCATCTCCCGAAAGAAGGCAGGACAACTTTGACTAAGAAAGGAAAAGATCAAAGGACCCTTGACACCTATGAATGCCTTGGAGATATGAAAGATGCAGATAACTAATTCTATTCTACAAAGATGTCATGATGAAGAAGCCATCCAACAGGAACACCATTTAATGTTGAATTAATATCAGGATGAAGTCATGAAGGGCTACTAGGTCAAAGCATGGGAACAAACAAGTACAACAAAGCATCCATGTGAAGAGTAGTCCGAACCATAGACAAGATGACAAGGAGTAACCAGATGACAAGAAAACCTGATATATGACAAGAAGGCTACTTTCCACGAAGGAAGCAATGACATGAAAAAGAAGGAAGGAAAGTGATTGATGGATGGTGCCCTACCAAGAAGAAGTTAGAACAAAGACTTCATGACATCAAAGGAAGGAAGGAGATCAAGCAGTTGGAGGACCCACAAAGAAGAACTAGAAGTTGCTGATGAATGGACAAGTCCCTAGCTAAGAGGGAGTTATAACAAGTTCCCAATTACAAAGGAACTTGGACAAGTACCTTGTCAGAGGATACTTGGGCATGTATTCTTCAATTGAGAGGAAGAGATAGAAATGACATTCTTGTCTTCAATTGGGAAGAAAGAATGGGAGGATTGGGTAATCATCTAGCATCCGATACTCTTTGAGGATGTGTAGGGCATCCAAGACAAGAGTAGGCAAGAGGACTGATATTCTTTGAGGGTTGGGAACCGACGATAAGAATTATCCTAGAAGGTCATACTCAGTGAACACCCGAGTGGGTATGTACCTTGAGAGATGTTGAAATTTCTAAGTCAATCCATTAGAAATTTATTTGTATTCTTCTGGTTTATTTCTCCTACTTGTTAATTACAAACAAGTTATTTAAACATTTAAACTTCGAAATAAACACAATACAGTCTCAACCATTTACAAATCAACAACTAAAAGAAATAGAAAGCACACAAGTGACACCGTTATTTTTGGACAACTCATCCCCGGAAAAACCCAGTGCGGGGAAACCAATGCAACAATTCTGAGGGTTATATTATTATGCAGTATATCCTTGAGTACATCTGGGTGCCAAACTGGCTCACCCGATAGAGAAAAATAACCGACAGTAATAACTCTCTATTCGGAACCAGGTATTCAGAAAACCTGCCCCATGAAACTCTCTCCAGCAACATTGAAGCATAGCGTCAGCCCTCCTGGCCTCTGTGTTAGCCTCAGAACCCTCTCCGTCAGCCCTTTAAGGCATAGCGCAACCTCTGGGACCCTCTGCGTCACTCCTTCTCCCTTCTACATGGATGACGCAGTCCCTCTGGTCTTTGCGCTGTCTTTGTTGGGCTATGCGTCGCCTGCTTTGGCTTCTGCGTCTTCCTCTTTGCCTCTGCGTTGGTCTCTTAGCACTATCTTTGGCTCTCTGTCTAGTACTCACTGCCCCTCGCTACAAATTGATCACTGATTCGACCTTACTTAGCAAACCCCACTCTAGTAAATTGAATGACTGATCACTCTGGTGTATCTTCCAACTGACCCTCAAGCCTCCTCTTATACTTTTCCTGTTGGTCGTTCAATGGCCAAGATTACGTCTCTAATCAATGGCTAAGATTAGATTTGGCTTGATCCATGATTTTTGGAAGCTTCTAACCCAGTTTTATATTAATACCCATTAATATTTTATTTTTCCTAAGTTTATACTTGGGAACTCCATTAAAAATATTAATTATTTTAATATCTCCCAAACCGATTAGAATCTGCCCAAACCATTTCTGGGCCTTGAAGATCTCATGTGCTTTAGCCTCTCCACTAATGGCTAGAGCACATCCGATGCTACCCAAAATCAACACTCCCTCTTAGCTAGGACTGTGCTCTAGTAATACTCCACACTGAACATCACTCTGATTATATGGCACCGGTACTAGTGCTGATGCTAGGCCTCCCCCCCAACATCCTCTGCACTACGACTTCCTCTACTGCTGCCCATGGCTCTGCCACTGCCATTGCTGCATCTATACGACAACTCCCTCTACATCTATGCTGCTGCTGGTATTTTCTCCCAAGACTGCAACCTCTTCTCATCATGCTGCATTGTGCTACTGCGAACTGCTACTGCACTGCAACTCAGTTACTGAGAAGTAAGTAATTGATACACTCAACTTTTGACATCCCTGTCAGGCTAGAAACACTCCTGATGTTGAAGCTTTATCTGCCGCTAACAAGTGCTTCCTCTACTGCCTCTGCTTTGCTGCAACAACTCCCTACATCTCACATTGCTGCAAACCTATCTGTGCCATCCTGCACCGTTGCAACACTCCCCGTGCCTCTCGCACTGCTGCAGCTTGCTAGCCTCGCGTTGCTTGGGGGCTTCTGCATTGTAGCACTCTCTGTCGTCTCTACCGACATCTGCTAGTTCTGCTACTCTTTATTCGAGGCTTTTGTAGCAAGGTATAATCCAAGAGGTTGGGTACCTCAAGGATCCCGCCCCTCATCTCCTGTAGTCTTTTTGACTACAACTCGATGTCTCTGCACCTATGCTCTAGAGGTACATGAGCACTCATGGCACAATCGTCATCCTCCTCTACCTCCTTTTCCATCTTCGCCGACACTGTCTTGGAGTCAAACTCCTCTCCCTTGTTCTTCTTCCTCGGACACTAGTTCGCATAATGACCTAGTTCCCCACAGTTGAACCACTTGACCTTGGAGAGGTCCTTTTTCTTCTTCTTCTCCCGCTTCTGGAAGTTCTCTCTTCGAATCCTGCTGAGTCTCTATACTCCCGCTTAGAAGTTCTTTGCTAGACTCCCTCTGAGTCTCGATTTCCCTTCTGGAAATCCTCTTGCCAATCATCAAGTTGCACCTCTCCGATCTTCTGTGCACCTACAACACTGATCCAGACCCTCTACCTTGGTTTTACCCTATTAGGTATTGTTTTGACACTGGCAAAAAATGCTGGCACTGGCAAAAAATGCTCCCTTAGCGAACTGCGTCAACTCTCCTAGTCTCTGCGTGGCTTTGTGTGAGCCTTTTTTTGCCCTCAGCCTCTGCGCTGGCCTCTCTTTGGCTCAGACTTATGACGTAGTGCGTCAATCCTTCTTCTGTCACTTACTGTAAGGATCATTTTCTGTCACTTAGGATAGTTGATTCTGCTGCAAATGCTCTGCTTCAGCTGATGCCTTCAGTGCTCCTGTGATCTGCAACTACGCTCTGCTACCATGTTGAAATTTCTAAGTCTATCTGTTAGAAATTTATCTGTATTCTTCTGGTTTATTTCTCCTACTTTTTAATTTCAAACAAGTTATTTAAACATTTAAATTTCGAAATAAACACAATACAGTCTCAACCAACTACCTATCAACAACTGAAAGAAATAGCAAAAACACAAGTGACACCGTTATATTTGGACAACTCGTCCCCGAAAAACACAATGCGGGAAAATCGGTGCAGCAATTCTGAGGGTTATATTATTATGCAGTATATCCTTGAGTACATCTGGGTGCCAAACTGGCTCACTCGACAGAGAAAAATAAGCGACAGTAATAACTCTCTATTCGGATGCAGGTATTCAGAAACCTGTCCCATGAAACTCTCTTGAGCAACACTGAAGCACTGCGTCAACCCTCCTGGTCTCAGCCTCAGCCTCAGAACCCTCTGCATCAACCCTCTGAGGTACAACACAACCTCTGGGACCCTCTGCGTCGTTGTTGTTGCCTTCTGCGAGGATGACACAGGCCCTTTGGCCTCTGCGTTGTCTCTGCACGGCCTGCTCTGGTTTTTGCATTTGCCTCTCTGCCTCTGCGCTAGTATCTTGGCACTTTCTCTACCTCTCTCTCCAGTACTCATTGCCCCTCGTTGCAAACTGATCACTGGTTCGAGTTTACTTAACAATCCCCGCTCTAGTAAATCGAATGACTGATCACTCTGGTGTATCTTCCAACTGACCCTCAAGCCTCCTCTTATACTTTTCCGGTTGGTCCTTCAACAACTGAGATTACATCTCTAATCAATGGCTAAGATTAGATTTGGCTTGATCCATGACTTTCAGAACCTTCTAACCCAGTTTTATATTAATACCCTTTAATATTTTATTTTTCCTAAGTTTAGACTTAGGAACTCCATTAAAAATATTAATTATTTTAATATCTCCCAAACCGGTTAGAATCTGCCCAAACCATTTCTGGGCCTTGGAGATCTCATTTGCTTTAGCCTCTCCACCAATTTTCATGGCTAGAACACATCCGATGCTACCCCAAATCAACACTCCCTCTTAGGGAGGATTGTGGTCTAGTAATACTCCACACTAAGCATCACCCTAATTATACGGCACCGGTACCTGTGTTGATGGCTAGGCCTCCCTGCCCAACATCCTCTGCACTGATGCATACTGTACTGCTGCCCATGGCTTTGCCACTGCGGCTACTGCATCCGTATGACAACTCCCTCTGCATCTGTGCTGCTGCTGGTCTTTTCTCCGAACACTGCAACCCCCTCTCATCATGTTGCATTGTGCTACTGCGAACTGCTACTGCACTGCAACTCAGTTACTGAGAAGTAAGTAACTGATCCACCCAACTTCTAACATCCCTGTTAGACTAGAAACACTCCCGATGTTGAAGCTCTCTCTACCGCTAACAAGTGCTCCCTCTACTGCCTATGCGTTGCTGCAACAACTCCTCGCATCTCACACCGTTGCAAACCTCTCTATGCCATCCTGCACTGTTGCAACACTCTCCATGCCTCTCACACTACTGCAGCTTGCTAGCTTTGCGCTGCCCGGGGACTCCTGCATTGTAGCACTCTCTGCTGTCTCTACCGACATCCTCCAGTCCTACTACTCTCTCTTTGGTGCTCCCGTAGCAAGGTATAATCCAAGAGGTTGGGTACCTCAAGGATCCTACCCCTCATCGTCTATAGTCTTCCTGACTACAGCTCGATGTCTCCCCACCTATGCTCTAGAGGTACATGAGCACTCATGGCACAATCGTCATCCTTCTCTACCTCCTTTTATGCCTTCCCTGGCGCTGCCTTGGAGTTAGACGCCTCTCCCTTGTTCTTCTTCCTCAGACATTGGTTCGCATAATGACCTAGTTCCCCACAGTTGAAGCACTTGACCTTGCAGAGGTCCTTTTTCTTCCTCTTCTCCTGCTTCCCTACAGATGCTAGAGTTGCATCCTCTTCCTCTTGCTTCTTGATCCGAACTCCTTTGTTGCTACTTCTCGTCTTGCTCAGCCGTCTAATCTCCTCTTGGCAAAGAGCCGCCCATAGTTCTTCCCAATCTAGAAGATCTTCCCTGCCCAGTATGCTCTGGACAAATGTCTCCCACTCCTCGGAGACTATGTTTAGTGTGGTCCTCACCAACATCTCCTCATCTGCCATGGCCCTTATGGAAGTCAATTGGTCCTGGATCTCCTTCAACCGACCAAGGAAGTGATCTATATGTTCCCCTTTCTGCATCTGGTATGACCACAGTTGATTCTCAAGTAACATCTTCTTTTGCATGGAAGTATGCTAGTATAATTTCTTCAAGGCCTTCCACATTTCCTTTGCCGTCTCCTTCTCAGAAATATGTTGGACGACATGATCCTTGACTCCATCAAGGATGATGCATTTCGCCTTGTTCATTGCCTCCTCGTACTTCTCATTATTAGCCGGGTCAACTTGGATCACGATTGTTCTCAAGGCGAAGGCCTTGATGCGATGTCTATCTAGAATGGACAGGATCTTGGCCTTCCAGACCACAAAGTTGGACGCCCCATCTAGCCTATCCTGATCCCTCAGTCCATTCATGGCCATATCTATGCTCTTCTTGTCGACTCCTCCGAGTCTCTCTACTTTCCTCTGGAAGTTCTATGTTCGACTCCTGCTGAGTCTCTCTACTTCCTGCTTGGAAGTTCTCTACTAGACTCCCTTTGAGTCTTAATTTCCCTTATGGAAATATGCCTATCAACCGTCAAGTCGCCCCTCTCTGATCTCCTATGCACCTGCAATACTGATCCGAATTCTTTGGCTACAAATCCACCTCGGTAGCGACTCCCTCTACCTTGGTTTTGCCCTGTTAGGTACATTCTGCCCACAGTATTCCACCAACTTCACTCCCGCAAATTGCCCATAGCTTCCTACTCCCCAACAACTGAAGGACTGAGCTTCTAGGCTCTACGCAATCCTGGCATTGGCAAAAAATGCTCCCTCAGCCAATTGTGTCAACCCTCCTTGTCTCTGTGTGGCTCTGCGTGAGCCTTTTTCTGCCTTACTCAGCCTCTGTGTTGGCCTCTCTCTGGCCCGAATGGATGACGCAGTCCCTCTGTGTCAACCCTTCTTCTGTCACTTTCTGCAAGGATCAGCTTCTATCACTCGGGGCAGCTAATTCTGCTGCAAATGCTATGCTTCAGCTGATGCCTTCAACTCTCCTGTGATCTACAATCATGCTCTGATACCATGTTGAAATTTCTAAGTCTATCCGTTAGAAATTTTATTGGTATTCTTCTAGTTTATTTCTCCTTCTTTTTAATTACAAACAAGTTATTTAAACTTCGAAATAAATGCAATACAGTCTCAACCATCTATAGATCAACAACAAAAAGAAATAGCAAACACACAAGTGACACTGTTATTTTTGGACAACTCGTCGCCGGAAAAACCCAATGCGGGAATACCGATGCTGCGATTTTGAGGGTTATATTATTATGCAGTATATCCTTGAGTACATTTGGCTGCCAAACTAGCTCACCCGATAGAGAAAAATAACCGACAGTAGCACCTCTCTATTCGGAAGCAGGTATTCAGAAAACTTGCCCCACGAAACTCTCTCCAGTAACACTGAAGCACTGCGTTAGCCCTCTTGGCCTCTGCGTCAGCCTCAGAACCCTCTGCGTCAACCCTCTGAGGTACAACCATCCTTTGGGACCCTCTGCATCACTCCTGCTGCCTTCTGCGTGGATGATGTAGGCCCTCTGGCCTCTGCATTGTCTTTGCTGGGCTCTTCGTGGCCTACTCTGGCTTCTTTCTCTGCCTCTCTACCTCTGCGCTAGTCTTTGGGCACTATCTCCGCCTCTCTGTCCAGTACTCACTGCCCCTCGCTGCAAACTAATTACTTATTCGAGTTTACTTAGAAAACCCCGCTCTAGTAAATCGAATGACTAATCACTCTGGTGTATCTCCAATTGACCCTCAAGCCTCCTCTTATACTTTTCCTGTTGGTCCTTCAATGGCCGAGATTACATCTCTAATCAACGACTAAGATTAGATTTGGCTTGATCCATGACCTTTGGAACCTTCTAACCCAATTTTATATTAATACCCATTAATATTTAATTTTTTCTAAGTTTAGACTTAGGAACTCCATTAAAAATATTAATTATTTTAATATCTCCCAAACTGGTTAGAATCTGTCCAAACCATTTCCGGGTCCTAGAGATCTCATGTGCTTTAGCTTCTACACCAATTTTCATGGCTAGAGCACATCTGATGCTAGCTCAAATCAAGAAGAGACAATGACTAAGGTGTCTATAAGTCATTGGTATCGCCAACCTTGTGCTCTGATCTATTAAGAGATAGAGCTATCAGACAAGGCCTTGTTGTGGAAACAATGTTCGTTATTATGATGCTATAACAGATGGATTGCAAATCCGGTTTCTCTTATGTGAATTCTTCAGAATTGAAAAATAGCCAAACACCTTGTAATGATTTATGAATACCTCCCTAGTTAAGAGGGAGTGTTGAAGAAAGTGTAACTAGGTTCGGTCTTCATAAATGTATCTTTAATATTTATATTTATTCAAGAAAAGAGAAATTAGTTTTATGATATTTTTCAATGAGTTTCTTGTTCATTGAAGTAGGTCAAGCACATGTTTAAGTGCTTCCAGGAAGTCAAAGAGTCAATGTATTTATGTAAAACCCTTTGAGGGCATGTTACACTATGTATAAAATGGTATAAAGGTCAAAGGAATACCTCCAAGCAAATTCAAAGTCATCTCCTTTCAACGAAAGCCTTCAAGCAGCAGAATAATGAAGAAATAGTCAAGTTGGCCTCAAGTCGGCCTAAAGGAGGGACAATCCTCTATATATAGAAGTTATCCACTCCCTCTCAATGTCCATCAAGCATCTTTGAAATTAGCGAAGGTAGAAGTCGAGAAGAAGTGAAGGGAAAACAAGTCTAAAGGGTCTCCAAAGTGCAGCGAAGAAAGGAGGAAGAAAAGGGAAGGTATATGACTGTTTCTAGGGCTAGAAATAGTCACACGTGTGAGGAAAAATAGGATAAATCTCTGGGTATAACAACAACTAGAGAACAGTGCAAGAATCATCATTGTTTGGGTTAGAAATTAGGCCTACAAGGCCTCTCAAGTCAAGCGAAGAAGTCTCTCTCTCTATCGAAGGTGAAAGGACCCTAATTCTCTAGGGTACCTATCACACGTGGAAAAGCTAGGGCCACAGAACAATATTACAGTCATACCTTAAGAAGTTTCTCATTTGGTCAACAAAAGAAGAAGTCTACTTGAGTAAGGGGTAGAAGAAGAACATCTCTTCTAGAAGGCTCACTCAAGGAAGGTCTATCTCTAGACAGGCAGTAGAGGAGGACGAAGTGCTGGGGAGAAAAGTGTCGGAAGGAGGAAGTCTATGTGGTGGGGACAGAGTGCAGAATAGAGGAAGGACTTGACTTGTGCTTGGAGGACATCCTAGTCAAGGGTCTAGGTTTTGGCATTGATCAATAAGAAGCTTCAATAAGAGAAACTTACCAAAGGATTTTCCTCTCTAAGAGAGAGAGGTTTTGGCCCTGGCAGAGAGCCAACATCTGTGTTCTTGTCTTTATGTTTTTGGTAGCAGTTTGATGAAACACATACACTAATAATAAGAAGAAGATCAAGCTATGATAATTGTAAAAGTGCTTCACAAATTGTTATCAAGTCAAGAAGAATCCTAATATACATACTAGCCCTTGATTCTTCAACATATCATCCATGACTACCCTATCTAGGAAGGGTCACATCTGTTAGTCGAAGTTGCTCTCTAAAAAGCAAGAAGTTTCCTTTCGGCAAAGGCTTCGTAAGAATGTCGACGATCTGGTCATCAGTCGCTATATGATGAAGTCTTACTGCTCCTCTATGCACCATATCGCGAATATAGTGATATTTGATCTCAATGTGTTTGGACTTGTCATGGAACTTGAGATTTTCAGCAAGTTGAATCCCGCTCTTATTGTCACAGTAAATTACTGTAGCATCCAATACTTTCTCAAACAACTCTCTAAAGAGGTTCCTTAGCTATACTGCCTCACAACTAGCCATGCTAGTAGCAATATATTTTGCTTCAACTGTGCTAAGGGAAACAAACTTTTTCTTTCTGCTCATCCAAGATATCATGGTAGATCCTAAGCTGAAGCAACACCTTGATGTGCTCTTTCTATCAGTAGAGTTACCAACCCAATCAACATCAGAGTATCCATGTAGCCTTACATCTTCGATAGTATATCTCAATCCAAGATTGATGGTCCCATGCAGGTACCTCAACACATGCTTTGTAGAAACCCAATGTGCATGAGCAAGCTTAATCATGTATTGACTCAGAGTATTGACTGCAAAGCATATATATGGTTTAGTGTTCACTAAGAACATTAGTGCCCCAATCAGTTGACGGTACTCAGAAGGATTAGCCAAATCAGGTCTTGTAGCTTTACCACAAAGCTTCTTGAAATTCATTTCCATTGGAGTATTCATGGACTTACACTCAGTCATGTGTTATGAATATAATTATGTAAAAGTAATAGATACAGATAATAAATAATAAACATAATAATACGTAAATAAGTAATAATTAGTTAAACAAAGAGGCATGTCTCTACAGACATGACTATTCATGAAAGGGTACTTGCCTATCTATATAGGACCTTCAATCTCAATTGTAACTTCATTCTTATTCATACATATTAATATATATTCTTGTATCCTAAATGGAGATCTACACATTCCAAGTTTTCTGGAGTCTTTAACTTGAAGGATCAACTTTGTTCGTTCCATTTGGTATCGGAGTTGTTCGATCCTCTCGCTGCTCAACTGCTACGCAGAGCCAGTTTGATCCTGGTCTTTGGTCGTCGAAAGTCGTCAACTTTGTTGTCGTTGAAGCGTTTTGCTACAAGAGTTTGGAGTTTCTCCATTTCACCAATTTTGTCATTCAGGCCCTTGGCCATTAAAAAAAAAGAGTTAAAAAAGTGAAAGAATAATAATAATAATAATAATAATAATAAAGCTGAAAAAAAGCTTAAAAAAAATTAAAAATAAAAGAAAATCAAACAACTTACCTGCCATCATCTAGCTACCCAATCCGCTTCCATTGCTAGTAGTCGACCACATCTATCCGCAACACAACTGCCATTCACCTGCGACCACAGTCAACCTACATTCATCGTATGCATTTCCAACACACTATTGACGACTGCCACCATTGCCATCTGCTGTGGCCTATGCAAACCACAAACCTCCAACCATCGTTAATTTTCGATCGCAGGCACCACTGCTCGAGCAGGCACACCGCCGCCAACACCATTGTTCGAAAGCTGCTCCAGCCACCACCACACCATTGTTCAAAAGCTGCTCCAGCCACCACGACACCTGTCGGAGCTCCATCAGCCGGTGCCACAAAAAACGATAACCATCAACTGGTGCCACAAGAAACCATAACTGTTGATATCCAATCATTACAGCAGCTTGAAGAAATCATTGGAAGTTGTGATCATCTTTAATTTCATCAACCCCAAAAATAATTCAAAATCATTCTGAAATTGCATGTAATATATTACATTCAACTCCCATTGTTGTACTCGTTAGTTTTGCAGTATGTAACCAACCACCACAAAAGTAACCACAACTGACCACCTCTCCTCTACTCAGGAACCGTTGATGTTGTCAATCAAGTGAACTGTTAAAGTGTATCCTTCTTTCACATTAGATGAGTGCTTTTGCAAACATTAAACTCATTTTTAAGAAATAATACTCCAAAAGAATAAGAACCTAAAGTCGTGACATTTCCTCCAACTAGGTTTACGTGAGACGAAATTGGTTGAAGGTCTAAAAACAAAATTAAAATAATTATATGTATAAAAATTTCCAATCAAGTGTAAAGCTCGATTAAGGGAAAAAAAAGGAGTAATACTTGTGCCAAGTTGTCACTGCATTGTATAGTACAAACATCGCTACTTATTGGAAGTTTAAGGGACCAACAGGAAAACTGCCATAATTAATTGATCAAGTCTAGCATCGATTACATAACATATCGTTGTGTGAATCGATTCAATTCCAATTAGAAGGGTCACAATCATACATACAGTTTTTCATTAAAAAAATTGATGCTAATATATATCAATGTTTTAAAACTCAGACTTCGGTTCGGAAACAGTCGAGGGTCGGCTCCGACTCCAACTTCGACTCTGTATCGGCTGGGCCGGTTTGATTTCAATGACTCGGTCGTTGTAAAAAATACATTAAATGTTTATTTATTTATTTTATTTTTTAATCAAAAACCATAATTTTAAAGATTTTCATTCATGTTTCCAAACACAAAGCTTTAGAATATAGAGAGAGGACAACATAAGATCAAAGTGGGCTCATGAATATATCCATTATATCAAAATGGCACCCAATGCACTGTCCAATACATATATGAATGATGATATAGAGATCAAAACAAAAACACATAACCAAGGATGCTAGACCCAGAAGATGATCACATAAGAGAAACCAGATTTGCAATCCATCTGTTACAACATCATAATAAGCAACATTGTTTCCACAACAAGGCCTTGACTGGCAGCTCTATCTCTCAATAGATCAAAGCACAATGTTGGCGAGACCAATGAGTTATAGACACCTTAGTCATTGTCTCTTATTGATTTGGGGTAGCATCAAATGTGCTCTAGCCATGAAAATTGGTGGAGAGGCTAAAGCACATGAGATCTCCAAAAACCAGAAATGGTTTGGGCAGATTCTAACCAGTTTGGGAGATATTAAAATAATTAATATTTTTAATGGAGTTCCTAAGTCTAAACTTAGGAAAAATAAAATATTAATGGGTATTAATATAGAACTGGGTTAGAAGGTTCCAAAAGTCATGAATCAAGCCAAATCTAATCTTAGCCATTAATTAGAGATGTAATCTCGACTGTTGAATGACCAACAAGAAAAGTATAAGAGGAGGCTTGAGGGTAAATTGGAAGATACACCAGAGTGATCAGTCATTCGGTTTATTAGAGTGGGGTTTGCTAAGAAAAGTCGAATCAGTGATCAGTTTGCAGCGAGGGGCTATGAGTACTGGACAGAGAGGTAGAGACAGTGCCGAGAGACCAGTGCAAAGGCAAAGAGAGAGAAGCAGCAACCAGAGGAAGCCACGCAGAGCCCAACAGAGACAGCGCAGAGCCCAACGAGACTGCGTCATCCACGCAGAGAGTGGTTGGAGTGATGCAGAGGGTCCTAGAGGTTGCGCAGTGCGTCAGAAGGCTGACACGAAGGCCAAAAGGGCCAGCACAGAGCTTCAGAGTCGCTAGAAAGGGTTTTGTGGGATAGGTTTTATGAATACCTGTTTCCGAATAGAGAGGTATTGTTGCTAGTTATTTTTCTCTGTCGGGTGAGCCAGTTTGGCACTCAGTTGTACTCAAGGAAACACTGCATAATAATAAACCCTCAGAATAGCTGCACTGGTTTTCTCGCATCAGGTTTTTCTGGAGACATTTGTCCAAAAATAACGGTGTCACTTGTGTGTTTGTTTTTTTTCAGCTGATGATCTGTAGATGTGGAGACTATATTGTGTCTATTTCATTATTTATATGTTTTAAATAACTTGTTTGAATTTAACAAGTAGAAGAAACAAACCAGAAAAATACAGATTAAATTTCTAATGGGTAGACTTAGAAATTTCAACATGGTATCAAAGCGTGGTTGCAGATCACGGGAGAGTTGAAGGCATCAGCTAAGTAGAGCATTTGCAGTAGAATCAGCTGTCCCGAGTGATAGAACACTGATCCTTATAGAAGCAATAGAAGAAGGGTTGACGCAAAGGGATTGCGTCATTAGTCCAGGCCAGAGAGAGGCCAACACAGAGGCTGAGGAGGGCAGAGACAGGCTCACGCAAAGCCACGCAGAGACAAGGAGGGTTGACGCAGTTGGTTGAGGGAGTTGTTTTGTCAGTGTTGGCATTGCGCAGAGCCTAGAGGCTCAATCCTTTAGTTGCTAGGGCATAGGAAGGTGTGGGCAGTTTGTGGGAGAGACGCTGGTGGGGTACTGTGGTCAAAACAGTACCTAACAGGGCAAAACCAAGGTAGAGGGAGTTGCTACCAAGGTGGATTTCTAGCCAAGGAATCTGGATAAGTGTTGTGAGTGCGCAGAAGATCGGAGAGGTGCAACTTGACGATTGGTAAAAGGACTTCCAGAAAGGAAATCGAGACTCAAAGGGAGTCTAGCAAAGAATTTCCAAGCTGGAAGTAGAGAGACTCAGCAGGGGTTGAAAGGAGAACTTCCAAAGGGAAGTAGAGAGACTCCGAGGAGTCATCAGAAGAGCAGAGAGATGGTCGTGAATGGATTGAGGGATCAAGACAGGCTAGACGGTGCATCCAACTTTGTGGTCTGGAAGGTCACGATCCTGTCCATTCTAGATAGACATCGCATCAAGGGCTTCGCCTTGAAAATAATGGCTATCCCAGTTGACTTGGTAGCTAATGAGAAGTACGAGGAGGCAATGGCCAAGGCAAAATGCATCATCCTTGATGGGGTCAAGGATCATATGGTCCAACATATTGCCGAGAAGGAGACGACAAAGGAAATGTGGGACACCTTGAAGACGTTGTACCAACATACTTCCGTGCAGTGGAAGATGTTACTTGAGAATCAACTACGGTCATACCAGATGTAGAAGGGGAGCAGATAGATCACTTCCTCGATCGGTTGAAGGAGATCCGTGACCAACTGACTTCCATAGGGACCACATCGAATGAAGAGATGATGGTAAGGACTGCACTTAACGCAATCTCTGAGGAGTGGGAGAAATTTGTCCAGAGCACAATGGGCAGGGCAGATCTTTGAGATCGGGAAGAATTGTGGGCGGCTCTTCGTCAAGAGGAGATCAGGCGATTGAGCAAGGTGGGAAGTAGTAACAAAGGAGTTCGGGAAAGCAGGAGAAGAGGAAGAAGAAGGACCTCTCCAAGGTCAAGTGCTGTCACTGTGGGGAACTAGGTCATTATGCGAACCAGTGTCCGAGGAAGAAGAGAAAGGGAGAGGCGTCTGACTCTAAGCAGCGCCAGCAAAGGCGGAGAAGGAAGTCGAGGAGGATGATGATTGTGCCATGAGTGCTCATGTACCTCTAGAGAAAAGATGGGGAGACATCGAGCTGTTGTCAAGATGACTGCAGGGAATGAGGGACAAGATCCTTGAGGCACCCAAACTCTTGGATCAGATCCTTGCTACGGGAGCCCCGTAGAGAGAGTAGCAGGACTGGCAGATGTCAGTAGGGACGGATGCAGATGAAGCGGCAGAGAGTGCTACAGTGCAGGAGTCCTTGGGCAGCGCGAGGCTAGCAGGCTATGACGTTGCGAGAGGCACGGGAATGTTGCAATGGTGTAGGATGGCACAGAGAGGGTTGCAACAGTGCGAGAGGCATGAGAATGTTGCAATGGTGTAGGATGGCATAGAGAGGGTTGCAATGGTGTGAGATGCAGGGAGTTGTCGCAGTAGCGTAGAGGTCAGTAGAGGGAGCACTTGTTAGCAACAGAGAGAGCTTCAACAATGGGAGTGTTTCTAGCCTGACAGGGATGTCAGGAGGTTGGTGGATCAGTTACTTACTTCTCAGTAACTGAGTTGCAGTGCAGTAGTAGTATGCAGTAGCATGATGCAGCATGATGAGAGGGGGATGCAGTGTTGGGAGGATGGACCAACAACAACATGGATGCAGAGGAAGTTGTTGTACGGATGCAGCAGTGGCAGGGCCATGGGCAGTAGTACAGGATGCAGCAGTGCAGAGGATGTTGGGCAGGGAGGCCTAACATCAGCATAGGTATCGCATAATCAAAGTGATTCTCAGTGAGGAGTATTACTAGAGCACAATCCTCACTAAGAGGGAGTGTTGATTTGGGATAGCATCGGATGTTCTCTAGCCATGAAAATTGGTCGAGAAGCTAAAGCTCCTGAGATCTCCAAAACCCAGAATTGGTTTGGGCGGATTCTAACCGGTTGGGGAGATATTAAAATAATTAATATTTTTAATGGATTTCCTAAGTCTAATATTAGCCATTGATTAGAGATTTAATTTCGGCCGTTGAAGGACCAACAAGAAAAGTATAACAAGATGCTTGAGGGTCAGTTGAAAGACACACCAGAGTGATCAGTCATTTGATTTGCTAGAGCAGGGTCGCTAAGCAAAATCGAATAAGTGATCAGCAGCGAGGGGCAGTGAGTACTATATAGAGGCAGAGACAGTGCCAAGAGACCAGTGCAGAGGCAGAGAGCGAAAAGCAGTAGCTAGAGCAAGCCACGCAGAGTCCAACAGAGAAAGCATAGAGCCCAAAAGGACTGCGTCATCCACGCAGAGAGTAGTTGGAGTGACACAGAGGGTCCCAGAGGTTGTGCAGTGCCTCAGAAGGATGACACAGATGGGTTTGGGGCTGACGCAGAGGCCAGAAGGGTAGCGCAGAGCTTCAGAGTCACTGGAGAGTGTTTCGTGGGACTGGTTTTTTGAATACCTATTTCCAAATAGAGAGGTATTGTTTCCAATTATTTTTCTTTGTCAAGTGAGCCAGTTTGGCACCTAGTTGTACTCAAGGAAATACTACATAATAATAAACCCTCAAAATAGCTACACTGGTTTTCACGCATTGGGTTTTTGAAGGGACATTTGTCCAAAAATAATAGTGTCACTTGTGTGTTTTTTTCTTTCAGCTGATGATCTGTAGATGTTGAGACTGTATTGTGTTTATTTCGTTATTTATATGTTGTAAATAACTTGTTTGAATTTAACAAGTAGAAGAAATAAACCAGAAGAATACAGATTAAATTTCTAACGGGTAGACTTAGAAATTTCAACACAAGCTACAATGAACATGATCATGAACACAACATTGAAGAACACCCACCAACAGAACATACAATTCTATCGAGTTGTCAAAGTAGGGCCAGTTCTTTCCTAGGGCAAGTGGTTCACTAAGACAAATCCAATGAAAATACCCCCATCTAGTTTAGGAAGCATTGATTCAGTGGCCATCCAACAATATCTCATAAACATTCTTGACATTGGCAATTTTTGGGTCATGATTTTCTGGTGCATTTTTTGGGGCACTCCCATCTGTTTTCACAATTGTTATGCTTAACACGTTGGGAAACTACTCAATCTACTATTTTTTTTCCAACAAGATAAAAGTCCCTAAAACGAATAATTGAGTGAAACATTATGATTTGGGTAAGGCTTCCCTATTTTGGATAGCTTAGATTCCTGCTAAACCCCAGTTCATCAAAGGTTAAGGTTCTTTCATATTAGGGTTTTTTCCTCTCCAGGTTTGGCATTATTATAAAATGTAGTTTCAGCTTGTAGTTATGTTCTTTTTTTTTTTTTTTGCAAATTAGCATAGCCATCACATCTCTTCTCAAAGATAATCTACCACTAGTCTATGTTGAAAAGTGTAACTAGGTTCGGTCTTCATAATGACATGTGTAACTGTGATTTTATGTAATTGATGTAAAGAAGAAAAATAAAATTATTGTTGTAATCCTTGTCTCATGGGTTTCATGAGCAAAGAATTTTGTTTTTAGTAATGGCTCCCATTGTGAGCCTTTAGGATTTGTCATCTAGTCGTAAAAGTCAATTTGAGTCTATGTCATGTAAGAAGGACCCTTCTTGGGCATGTTACATATTTGTATAAGTCATTGAAAGAGTCAAAAGATCCTCCAAGACAAGCACAAGCATCTTCTAGCACGTCGGCTTCAAGATAGAATAAATGATCTCCTCCAAATGACACGTCGGCTCACCCTCCAACAAGTCGACTTATTTGATGGGGAAATAACTATAAATAGAGCAGGTCGGCCTCATTTCAGAAGCAGAATTTTGGTCAAGGTCAAGTCTGAAATAAGGAGCGCAAACGTCACTTAGAAGAAGCCGAATCATCAACGAAGAGAGAAGGAAGAAGACTGAAGTCTTTGGGAGTGTTTTGGGATTGTTTTAGGGTTGATCTCCTCTCACACGTTGGAAGGAGAGGATTGCTATTACTGCAGAAAAGGATGAATTTTGTCTTGTTGTGATAGAAGTCGGTTCAAGAAGGATATCAGTTAGTTCATCAAGCTGAGATGGAGGAGAAGGCCATTCAGTCCAAGCAAAGAAGATTGAGGGGTTCATTCATCATACCTCTCTCTTATGTGTTGCAACTAAGGTTTCCAAGGAGGCCGAGAAAGTTATAGGTCGGAAGCAAAAGTAAGCCAAAGTTGAAGAGAAGCCAAGAAGGAGGAAGGAGCAGAAGGTTGACTTAGGATCTCATCAAGGAAGTTTTGTGTTTTGGTCTTGGAGTGGCAAACAAGTCAAGGGTCTTGGTCTTGGTATTCGTCAAGGGTTTTGGCCCTGGCTGATAACCTATACTCTGTTTCTTGTCTCTTTATGGTTTATGCATTGGTAGTTGTTTGATGAAGAATAACACTATATAAAATAAGTAAAATAAGATCCTAATCTAAGAAGTAAAAAGCATTCACAAGCAGTTATCAATATAATAGAAATCACCTAATTGTTACGCCCTAGATTTCTCAACATGGTATCAGAGCTAAGGTGACTAAGTCAAGGAAGGGAATCTTATCAAGGGACACTCAAGGATCAAATCTCCAAGAAGGCATGAAAGCGAAGATCATCTTGAAGTCAAGATCTACAAAGAAGTATTGGGATCATCATCAAGAAAAGAACTTCAAGATCAAGATCATATCATCATTAATCAAAGAAGCATTCCTGGGATCTGTTCTTAATAATTTTAAAGTTGAATTATCTTGAAAAACTATTCATCAAGGGAAGCTCTATCAAAAGACGTTGTCATCAAGATTCTAAGGAAATCTCTCTCTCATTGAAGCAAGATCCTTACCATTGAAGACATCAACAAGAAGTCATCATTGATCTTCATCAAAGGATCCTAAGGGATCTCCCTATTTGTGGGATCAAGGATCATTATTGAAGAAAACTATCTTCATCAAGAAGAAGTTTTCTATTCTCTATATCATCATCAACATCAAAGAAGCAGCAAGGAGAAGGAGCATCCTATCAAGTAAGTATATTTATGTCCACATTCGAATTTGTCAAAATGTCTTTTTGCAAGGAAAGCAACAAATTGTTTGGGGCTTCAAACTATCTTGCATGGAAGAAAATGACAAATCTGAACCTCATTGAAAATGAGGTTATGGAACATGTCAAAGGATCAATCACTAAACCATGAAAGGAAGATGCTCAAGCTCTTGTAAAATATATGAAAGGGGAAGTTAGGGCTCAAAGGATTCTCATAGAATCCATCAAGGATCCCCTCATCCCATATGTATCAAAACTCGAAACTTCAAAAGAAATCTATGACAAATTGATAGAGTTGTATTCCATTGGAGAAGTCATCTCATTAAGGAAAGAACTCTACAAGATGAAAATGTCAAGGGATGATGGAATAGCCTCATAGTTTATGAGGATATCTGAAATCCAGGATCAACTACAAGATCTAGGAGAAGCCATGTTTGGTAGAGAAATGACTACAGTTGTATTAAATGCACTACCAGAAGAGTGGGATAAATTTACTTCGAGTATTTATTGGAAGAAAAAAGCTAATCCATTCCAAGATCTATGGTTACTGTGCAAGATTGAAGAATCTAGACGAAGAGCCAAATCTAATGTGGGAGCAGGTGAGCAAAATCAAGCTTGTGCTACAATGACAAGAAGAAAGGGAAAATTTGGGAAGTCTGGTTCTCGGAAAAATAAGAGGGACATGGCTAAAATTCAATGCTATGGGTGTCAAGAATAAGGGCACTACAAAATAGATTTTCTGAAGATCAAGAAGGACAATAACAAAAGTGGAAGAGGAGAAGCCCATATCACCAAATAAGTGGAAGAAGCTGAAAAGAAGAATTCCAAGAATGAAGAGGTAAGAGATCTCTATTATGATTGAGATAGTCTTCCTCACATAAGTTCTTTTCAAGTTCCTAAGTCTTCTGTTGTAAGATATGGCTCTCATGGTTCACTAAGAAAAATGATGGGATGCATCATGGCATCATAGAAGCATTGAAGGAAAGAGCTTGTAACATCATCATAGAGCAGCATGAAAGATGGTTGAAATTGGAATCTATGGCAGTCAATAGCTCTTGTAAAGGTCATTGAAAACATAAGTGGCACTTATGGAAAGGAAAAAGGTCATCCAGGTCAAAGCTCATCATACATTAGTCAAAAGGAAGCATATGCGAGGTGGGGATACTCTAGATCCTAAAGATTCTCTGATGGAATCTTCATCAAAAGGTTCACCAATCAAGAGAGGAAGCAAGTGTTTCATCAGGAATTCCAAACTTGTGGAATTCATGAGATGATGGTATGATGATATAAAAGGTGAGGCAGAGGAAGGGATTGAAGCTCTTTCAATCAAAGGAAGCTGCTGTAGGAAGTCTGGATGACCCAAAGGAAAATAAAGTATGTATGCTTATATTCAGTATTGAAGAGTCATGTCATTTGGTTGCAGGTAACATGGATCAATGCTCTATCTTGAGAACACGATCAAAAGAAAAAGGATCTCCTTTTTTGAAAGAGTGCAAGAAGGCATGAGTCACACATTGTCTAAATGAAATCAACATAATATGTCATCATATATATTATGAGGTGGTTGACAACAATAGGAGGAATTTTCATTGGAAATCCCTGGGAATGAAATGTGTGAAGAAAGGAAGGAAGAGATCGTGGAATATACAACCATGGAAAAAGGAAATCAATATCTAAAGACCAAGAAGATTTGACTAGGATATCTCCATGAAAGATATGAAGACATTGATGGAGTCTGAAAAAGAAAGAGACCCTTGACAATATATATCTTTGGGAGATGTGTCGATATGTATGCAGCAATGTTTTAAAACTCCGACTCTGACTCCGACTCGGCCGAGGGTTGACTCCGACTCCAACTCCGACTCGGTATCGACTCGGCCGGCTCGATTTCAATGACTCGGTCCTTGTGAAAAATACATTAAATATTTATTTTTTATAAAAACACATAATTTTAAAGATTTTCATTCATGTTTCCAAACACACAGCATTAGAATATAGATAGAAGACAACATATGATCAAAGTAGGCTCATGAATATATCCATTATATCAAAATGGCACCCAGTACATTGTCCAATACATACACGATGATGACATAGAGATCAAAACAAAAACATATAACCAAGGAGGCTATAAATGGCCTCTACAACAAAACTCTGTGACCAGTACTACTGGCTACTGCTAGAGTTGCCAACATCATCTGGCTCAGTGTTACTTGGGAGCAGGAGCGAAAGTGGGGAGCGAGAGCGAAAACGGGAGCGAGAGCGACATTTTGAGAAGCTCTTGTTTTGGGAGCGAATCCTAGAGGAGTTCGACAACCAATGTCACTAACATCAAGGTACATAGAGGGATTGGTGCTCTTGATTAAATACGAGTTCCAGAATCCATACCTAATACATGACAAAATTCAATGGAAACATTGCAATCCTCCAATCCTGAAACCCTGAAAAACTGATAAGTCTGCTGGATTTTGAATGAAATCTAAAATTCTACTTTCTCCATATGAAATCCAATGAGGCCGAAACCACTCTCAAACATCTTGAGTCATTTCATGGTAATGTTAAAAATTTAAGTAAAAGGATGAAAATGAAGATTAAGGAGAATGTCACTTTTACTTTAAGAATTTAACATTACCATGAAAATTTATAACTGCTTGGAGTCCAAACCAACCAAAAAACAATTTAAAAATCCATTAAAATTTTATTAAATCGCAGTTTGACATGATGCTGGGCGTTTTTTTGTGACTCGGCCGAGTCATAACGGAAACGACCGAGTTGGCTGAGTCAGCCATGACTCGGCCGAGTCTTGGCTGACTCGGCCAGTCGAACCGTTCCAAAGGCCGGGTCATAGAAAAAGGTATTGGCTCGGATCAACCCGGCCGTTTCAGTTTCGAAACGGCCGTTTCTTAAAACAATGGTATGCAGGATGTTGATACAAATTAGAAGTTGTCATGATGAAAGACCATCACAAAAGTAATTTTGATTAGAGTGTTCATTTCTTATTTTTGAACAAATATTTGGATGGGCTTATGCAGGACTGCCGAGGGAAGATCTATGGATGTCTTCCATCATCGATGCCATGTAGTAGGCTGAAAGATCCTTAAGCAAACATGGCATGAAGAAGGCAATGTGGCATGAAGGCCATATATGGACTGATGGATCACTTTCCGATGATGACATGACTGACTCATGAATAAAAGTGATGGATGGTTTGTGCCCTATGAAGAAGTCCCAAACATGAAGACTCTTGAATAACGAAAAGAAGTTCATGACATCGTAAGGAGGAGTCCTTCAAGTAGCTGGTTGCCCCATCATCTCCACTTAAGGGGCTGCTGTAGGTCCCTAATTTAGAAGGAGCCTGGAAACAAGTTTCTTACTTGGTAGAAACTTGGAAGCGAAATTCCTAAGCCAAGAGGGAGCTTAGATACGTTCCTTCCATAGGAATGAATACATTTCTTTATTGGAATAGATATGTCCTCCTTAATTAAGAGGGAGAGATAGACACACCATTCTTGTCTTCACTTGGGAAGACAGAATAGAGCATTGGGTAAACATTTGGCATTCTATACACTTTGAGGATGTGTTAGGTCATCCAAGACAAGAGTAGCCGTAGAGGACCGATATTCTTTGAGGATTGGGAATCCAAGATAAGAATAGTACTGGTGGAACACACTTTGAGAACCCGGGTGGAGTATGTTCCAAGAGAGACAATGATGAGGGTGTCTATACATCATTGGTCTCGGTAGCATTGTACTCTGATTTTGTGGAGAGATAGAGTTGTTAGTCAAGGCCTTGCTATGTGACAATGCTGGTTGATATTATGCTATACAGATGGGTTACCAATCCGACTCTTCTTATGAGAAATTCTTCAAATTGAGAATGACCAAGTACCATTATGAATACCAACCTAGTTAAGAGGGAGTGTTGAAAAGTGTAATTAGGTTTGGTCTTCATAATGACGTGTAATTGTGATTTTATGTAATTGATGTAAAGAAGAAAAATAAAATTATTATTGTAATGCTTGTCTCATGGGTTTCATGAGCAATGAATTTTATTTTTAGTAATGGCTCCCATTGTGAACCTTTAGGATTTGTCATCTAGTCGTAAAAGTCAATTTGAATGTATGTCATGTAAGGACCCTTCTTGGGCATGTTACATATTTGTATAAGTCATTGAAAGAGTCAAAAGACCCTCCAAGACAAGCACAAGCATCTCCTAGCAAGTCGCCTTCAAAATAGAATAAATGATCTCCTCCAATGACACGTCGACTCACCCTCCAACAAGTCGGCTTATTTGATGGGGAAACAACTATAAATAGGGCAGCTCGGCCTCAGTTCAGAAGCAGAATTTTGGCCAAGGTCAAGCCTAAAATAAGGAGTGCGAACATCACTTAGAAGAAGCCTAATCATCAACGAAGAGAGAAGGAAGAAGAGTGAGGTCTTTGGGAGTGTTTTAGGGTTGATCTCCTCTCACACGTGCGAAGGAGAGGATTGTTATTACTGTAGAAAAGGACGAATTTTGTCTTGCTGTGATAGAAGCCGATTCAAGAAGGATATAAGTCAGTTCATCAAGTCCAGCTGGAGGAGAAGGCCATTCAGTCCAAGCGAAGAAGATTGAGGGGTTAATTGACAATATATCTCTCATGTGTTGCAGCTAGGGTTTCCAAGGAGGTCAAGAAAGTTGCAGGTCTAAAGCAGAAGGAAATCAAAGTTGAAGAGAAGCCAAGGAGGAGGAAAGAGCATAAGGTTGACTATAGTTGGCTAAGGATCACATCAAGGAATTTTTGTGTCTTAGTCTTGGAGTGGCAAATAGGTCAAGGGTCTTGGTCTTGGTATTTGTCAATTGAAGTCTTTATAAGAAGAAGAATTTGTTCGAGTTTCCCTCTCAAGTGGGAGAGGTTTTGGCCCTAGCTAATAGCCTATATTCTGTGTCTCTTGTCTTTCTATGGTTTATGTATTAGTAGCTATTTGATGATGAATAACACTATAATAACATAAGTAAAAGAAGATCCTAATCTAAGAAGTAAAAAGCATTCACAAGCAGTTATCTATAGAAGAGAAATCACCTAATTACTATGCCCTAGATTTCTCAACAATCTAGCCACTATGTATTGCTACGTATATTGCAATGTTTTTCACCATTTGATTCATTAATAGGATTTGGTTTTCACTATAATATGCCGCTTTCAATATTGTATATTGTGCTCTTTATACAAATTTTTGTTCTATCGTTTTGTTCTCAATCCAATAGAAACCACACAATGCCCATCTACATTGTAATGTCCTCTTCAAATTGAGGATTAATGAGAGACGAATTAGTTTATCAAGCCCCATAGGCTATAGTCTTTATAAAGAGGTAAAAACTCATTTTTTCCCAATTTGGAGCAAAAGTTGGGTCGAGTGGGGCAAAAGTACCCAAAACTAGGGGTTGCGCCCACAATCCCTCACATCTTGAAGCCCATGGATGTGATATTCCCACTTAGCAATATTGCTAAGGGGAAATATCCATTTTTGCCAATTTTGTCATATTTGGACTTAGGAAAAGTAGGTTGCGAGACCCCACTTGACATTTCTAGATCTAAGGCAAGGGCCCAACATAGGAAAGAAGGGAAAATCGAATGGTTAATGGTTGGTGGGGACCACACCAAGGAGGGAATACGCACCCCTCTTGGGAATACGGACCATTGGAGGAAAAAGATGGAGGAAATCGATGGGTGGAGCCCACTCGGGAAAATTGGGGACACAATGACAAAATAGGAGGCACTCAGTGTTGGGCATCTTTGATCATTTGAGCATTCACTTTGACTAGCATGCTTGAGTTGGAAGCCAAGTCTGCATGTGCTGTTGAGCACAGGAGATTTTCATGCGAGAATCTCACCCTTGCTTCGGTGGACCTCGAGTGCCAACCCTAGGAGGGAGTAGCCATCATCTTCAGATCAATCTAGGAGCCTTGCAGCGTGTTCGTGGAGTGGGTTCAACAAAGACTATGTAGGGCATGCATAGTCCTATTTCATGCTACACGTGGGACACAAGGAGGAAGAGGAATCTGGGGTTGAGTTTTGTGGAGGAGTTCCGGGAGAAAAATTGTTGAATATCTCAGCCATTTTGAGGGCCTTTAGCAGTGTCAGTTACATGTGGGTTGAAATACCCAACAATTGGAGGAGCTAAGGGAAATTGGGCTGAAATTCCGGGGTCAAGATTTGGCCAAACCCTTCATGGGTTTTTGTGGGTTATTGGAGGAGAGGATAGGGTTAATTTCTTGGAATGTTTTGAGCATTGGAGGAGGTCCTTGCAACCATTGTTTGTAGTCAGGAGTGTAGCTTTTAGAAGGGTAGCGTAGAGTTTTGTTGGGGACAACTAGTTTTCGAGCAGCTGATTTCATCACCGGGGATTGTTAGCTTGCCTTGGGCAAGCCCAAGTGCATGCATTCTGATCTTATCTTGTACCCAACATTTATATTAATAAAGTGGCTCAACTCAGTGCAGATTATGGCATTTTCTAGGTGTTTAATGTGGTGTGCAATTTGTGTTTGTATTTTTTTCTATGTTTTCTTTGTTTATCATTGTAAATTTCCTTGAGGAATATTACAATGGTATCAAAGCTCATATTCTTGGCTCATTCTGTGGGAGCAGTTATCAGTATATGACATCGAAAGATCAAGAAAACGTGACTTACTGGAGGCAAAGATATAGGAGCAGAGAAAGGCAGTTGCAAATTACCCCCAATCCCATGATAGTTGAACTGGAGGTTGAGAGGCCAAACATGGGGGATAATGAGGGAGACAGAAGAAGTAAAGAGGAGGAGTTTTCCCAACACCTTCTGAAGGTCGTTCAAGATTTGTCTAAGGGTATTGAGGAATTGAGGTAGCAAACTTGCAGCAAGAACAAGGACAAAGGAATTCAAGGGGATTTCCAGTTGGGTGAAGGCTCCGACACTTCACAACACCACACATCTCATGGCCCAACATCCAATCGTTCCTAGTACACCACCCAGATCCACTATCCCCATGTTTTTAGCATCTGGTGCTAGAGGGCTGCAAGGGCAAGAGGAGATGCCCATGGGGGACTATTTCGTGGAGTATCAGTCCTACGGGCCCACTTTAGAGAGGCTATTACCTTCAGGGACTTCTGCCAGTTGAAGGGTAACAATAGGAGCAAGGGACAGGGTGGAGGAGGCTACGCACATGGTACTGACTTGCAGCGTACCATGGGGAGATTGTTCCTCTCGACTTTTGATGGCTCATCCAAGAGCTCAACGAGAGCATGGGTTGAGAAGCTAGGTGTCTACTTCCAACTCAATAAGATGACAGAGGGGGAGGCAATTAAAATTGTCACATTGCATTTAGAAGGGGAAGCCCATGACTGGTGGTTTCATGGGCTAACCACAATGGGGCATGCAGGAGTTACAACCTATTAGGATTTCACTAGGAGGGTGTTGGAGTGTTTTGAGAGGAGAGACTCGGAGGAGCACTTTGGGGGGTTGACAAGGTTCAAGCAGACGGGGAGTGTTGAGGCCTACATCTCCGAGTTTCTGAGATTGTCAGTGATGGTGCTCGACCTATCAGAGGCTAGGAGGGTTTTCATGTTTGTAGAGGGGCTAGCAGAGCCATTGAGGGGATTGGTGAAGTCCAACATGCCCACCACCTTGCAGGATGCAGTTGGGAGAGGGCGAGACTTGCAGGATGCTCTACCCAGGGCCAAAGAGCAGGTACCACCCAGACAGGGTTTCCAGCAGAGGCGGAGAGACACTAGGGCTCCACCACCAAGAGCCAACCAAGGGCGTGGACAGTTGGATGAGGAGACTTGGAGAGACCTTTGGAGGAGGAAGCGATGCTTCACTTGTCAGGAACCATGGGCACCAGGCCTTAGATGCAAAGCGGGCAAGGCCCACTACATTGAGGTCTTCTCTAATAGTGACCAAGAGGGCGGTGTAGAGTTGGAGGCAGGTGGAGATGACAACATGGCACACGTGGAGTGGGGCCACCACCACCACCACCAAGGAGAGCCCCTTTCACACCAATAGAAGGGGTCCTTGCGTCCTTACGTGGTGTACCCAAGTTTTTGACATTGAGGATCATAGGCACAGTGCAGGGAGAGCATGTCTCAATTTTGGTGGATAGTGGGGCCACCAACAACTTCATCGATGCACAGACGGTGCAGAAGAGGGGGATCACGACCAAGGAGTTTGAGGGGTTCTCAGTCCTTCTGTCGGGGGACAGGACCATGCAGTGTACATGATATGTTCCCGCTCTAACAGTGACCATGGGGAACTATTTAGTAACGAATCATTTCTTCGTGATGGATGTACTAGACACCAATGTTGTGATGGGTGTCCAATGGCTCTATTCTCTTGGTCGAGTCACCACTGATTGGAGGAAGTCGGAGATGGAGTTTACAGGGCCGGATGGCAACTTGGTTGTTCTTAGGGACATGCACTCTTACCCTCCATAGACAGTCTCAGCGCACAGGATGGAGGCTGACTTGAGGCACGGTGACATTGAGTGGGCAGTGGAGTTGAGGATTTCTAAGGCTGGGGGTCAGCCCAAGCCACCAAACCCTAACATACAAACCATTTTTGATCCAAATTGGATCCATGAAAATTATCAGAGTTCTATGACTATTTCAAATCATGACAGACTTCAAGAAATCGTACAGCTATCAGAAATAACCTCTGCATAATGGTAATTTGCAGCTAGCACGGAGCAACGAGGACCTTCGGTCAAAGTGCACTGACCGTTGGCCCATGGGGACTGTGGATGGCGCAAAAATGGTAGTTGGGAAGCTTAGATAAAAAACAAACATTGTTTCTGATGTGCGATTAGCGCAAAGCAAAATCCCTCGAGAAGGAAAAGGCCCGAGCGCTCAGTTACAAGGGAAACCGAAAAACCGTGGGAAAATCGCTAAAACGACAAGCAGGTCCTGCGCTCCAAAACCGGCAAAATATCTGAGGCATTTCGGGCGGTAAGTGGGTTTGTCAGAGGACCAAGCGATTCCATACGTTGAATGACGCGTGTCCGACGGATGAGAGAGAAAAACCACTCTCATCGCGGACTAACAGTCGAGCAAGTCACCCATGCGATAAAAGCGATAACCGTAAGATTTGGAGGCTCTAGATCTAACGGCGGAGATAGCACCTGATGGGAAACCGAATTTGACGGAAGAATAGGCTGAGGCATATGAAATTTGAAGTCCGATTTGACTGCTAAGCTGGCAGATGAATCATTTCACAGAGTAACCAAAATAACAACCGTTCGAGGATGAGCTGGCGCTCAGTTCGTGAGGGGACAAGTGGCCACCTCCCTGTGAAACGTTACGTAGTGGCGATGACGCAGAAGCAGGGAATTTAGTGGACAAAGGTAGGCGATCCAAAGAGACGGAAGAGGAAGCGAATAGTCAAGGGATGGATTGGCTATAAGCCATGGACAAACAAAGAGCAGAGGGAAGACAACGAGACAGAGGAGACAAAACAGAGAGTGAAGCAAGAAGCAGAGAACAGAGAAGTCGAGCTGACCTGCAGAGTTAAGGCAACATCGAGCAGACAAAATCGAGAAGGCTTGAGAGGTTCAAGCAATCCCTGTGAGGATATCTGTTAGGGACTGAGTGTCAAATTGGACTCATCCCATTAAGACCAGTGGAGGTAGAGACTTGGTAAGGGGGAGTCTGTGTACTCTAGTGGCTTGGGGAATCCAAGTACCACCCTACTAAGCACCATCTGTTACAGGAGACTCAGATTGAGCTCCTCATTGTAAAAACTCTGCTTAAAGACACAATAAAGAAGGCCACCATTGAAAGCTGGACCAAGAGACGTAGCCCAGGAGGATTGGGTGAACTCTTTATTAAATTGTTGTGTTTTGTATTTGCTTACTGTGTTTCTCTTATTGTTTTCCATTGCTTGTGTATTTCGCAATCTTATCGATCCGTTGCTTAAAATAACATGGGCACACACCAGCACATGAGTTTGTAATACCTTCATTAATTTTCCTAAGGTCACCTAGGGGTGATTTTAGATCAAGTGGTATCAGAGCTCTAGGCTGTTAAGGTTGGACAAGCTTGTTCTGGATTTAGCTGTTGAATGCTAACTAGATCAAAGCTCAAATTAGGAGAAGGAGAGTTGGTCGAAACTAATCCTAAAATTGGAAGAGTCTATCCTCAGAAGACAATGTCAGAGGAGGTTTTGTGGGGCTAGACCTTCAATTTATAGATAGTTTCCTGGCCATAAGGTCCATGGTAGAGGAAATGTATAAGGACTTTAGAAAACATAAAGATGAAGATTCATCAAGCTCCAAACAAGATAAAGGAGAAGAAGAGTCTCTCCTTCATGACCACTCAAAAGGCAAAGGGAAAAAAGAAAGCTTTCTCACACCTTCTAATAGCCCTGAACATAAAAAGAAGACATCTTTGATTAAACTAGATGTTAAATTTGATTTACCAATATATGATGGAGAGTTGAATGCAGAGAAGCTGGACAATTGGATTAGACAAATTGATGTTTATTGCAGAGTGCAGAGTATTGATTCAGACAAGAGCAAGATTCAGCTGGCTAGCCAATGCCTTGGAGGTACTGCCTTGGTTTGGTGGGAAGGCAGGACCCAAGCTGACATGAAGAGACATGGTAAGACTATTTCTGTCTGAAGTGAATTTGTTTCTGCAATAAAAAAGCAGTTCTATCCACTGGCCTACATGCAGCAAGCCATGATGAGCTGGCAAACTCTTTGTCAGTTGAAAGGGCAAAGTGTACAGGGTTACACCCAAGAATTTAGGAATAGAGCATTGATTCTAGGAATCTCACTAGACTCACCTGAGACTCTGTTGAAGTACATCGGTGGTCTACACAGCTACATGAGGCACACTATCCTCATGTTTAATCCCACTAGTATAGATGAGGTATCTGTTCAAGCTATGCATCTAGAAGCTAGAGGAAAGAATGGAAACCCAGAAGTTGGGGGATCATCCCAACCCACTACAAGCAAGAATAAGTAGAAAAGAAAACAGAAATGGAAAGCAAGGAAGGCCAACACTGCACAGAAAAGTAAGGCTTCATGCACTCATTGTAAGAATGATGGGCATGATGATGAGCATTGTTGGGTTCTGCATCTAGAGCTGAGACCTAAGAAGTTCGAGGGCAAGAAGAAGAAGACTGTTGTAGCTATTCAGAAAGATTTGGGGTCGGACTCAGGAGATGAAACAACCATTGCAACCACAGGTATAAAAGGTAAGAATTCTGAAGCATCTACTAGTAATTCTTCACATTCTACTATTGATGACGATAATGAAAGAAAAAGACATGGGCTTTTCCATATTCGAGTTATTTCCAAACATCAAAAGATTGATACTTTATCTAATAGTGGCTCACAAGTAAATTTAATTTTTGAAGCAATTATAAAGAAGTTGGGATTACTGACTACACCTCACAAGAAACCATATCCATTAGGATGGTTAAATGATAATGCACAACTACAAGTGACTAGACAATGCAAACTCAAGTTTTCTTTTGGGTCAACATTTGTAGATGAGGTTGAGTTAGACATAATTCCTTTGGATATATGTGGAATTGCTTTAGGAAGTCCTTACTTGTATGACAGAAAAGCTATTTTCTATAGAGCTGAGAACAAATATCTACTCATTAAAGATGGAATCGAATACTTTGTAAGAGCTCATAAGCTCAAGAATAATTATACTCTCATAAACTTAGGGCAGATGAAATGAATGATAAATTCATGCAAACAATTTTTACTGATGGTTGTAAAGGAAAAGAAACCTGATAAAACCAATGTATTTGAGGGTTGTGATGCTAAACAACAAGCTGATTTAGAAAAAGTTGTTTCAGAGTATGATATCTTGTTTCAAGAACCTCAAGGTCTGCCACCCAAAAAGGAAATGGTGCATAAAATTAATTTGCAGCAAGATGCTCCATTGCCTAACATTGGAATGTACAAGTTGTCCACTTTAGAGAATGCAGAAATCAAGAAGCATGTGCAGGAGTTGCTCGAGAAGGGGTTCATCAGACCTAGCATGTCACCATGTGGGTCACCAATCATTTCAGTGAGAAAGAAAGATTGCTCGTGGAGAATGTGCATTGATTACCGATCACTGAATAAGATAACAATAAAAAATCGTTATCCCCTTCCTCGCATAGATGATCTATTAGATCAATTGAAAGAAGTTGTTTATTTTTCCAAGTTAGACTTGCATAGTGGATACCATCAGGTCAGAGTTGCAGAACAAGATGCATGGAAGACTGCTTTCAAGACAAAGCAGGGATTGTTTGAGTGACTGGTTGTGCCTTTTGACTTAACTAATGCTCTTGCTACTTTCATGAGAATAATGAATGATGTACTCAGACCTTTTCTTGATGATTTTGTTATTGTGTATCTGGATGACATTCTGATATTTAGCAAAACATGGGAAGAGCATTTAAAGCATGTTAAGCAGACACTAGATGTTTTGAAAAGAGAAAAACTTTATGTTAAACTCTCAAAATGTGAATTTGGCAAAACATCTTTGAATTATTTGGGACATATAGTAGGGAGTGGTGAATTGAAGATAGATCCCTCTAAGGTGGCAGTCATTGTAAACAGGCCTAAACCCAAATCTACTACAGAAGTTAGGAGCTTCTTAGGAGCAACACAATATTGGAGAAAGTCCATTTCTAACTTTTCCTTAATTGTAGCTCCCTTACATGCTTTAACAGGGTTGAACAAGGTGTTTCAGTGGGGAGGCAAACAGCAAAAAGCCTTCGACACCTTGAAAGAAAAGATTAGTACAGCACCAGTACTAGCACTCCTTGATCTTCAAAGACCCTTTGAGATCCAAATGGATGCCAGTGACTATGCCATGGGAGCAGTGTTAATACAACATAGTAAACCCATATGTTATCATTCTGAGACATTTAATTCTGCAGTAGTTAACTATCCTACATATGATAAAGAATTGTATGCATTAGTACAGAGTGAAAAAGTGAAAACATTACTTAATGGGTAAAGAAACAGTTATACATACTGATCATCAACCACTTCAATATCTACACTCCCAAACTAAGTTGCAGCAATCAAGACACCATAGATGGATGGGTTTTCTACAACATTTTCATTTAGTTATCAGATATAAAAAGGGCATACACAATAAAGTTGCAGATATGTTATCTAGACCCATTATAAATGCATCTACTATACTTAAGCATAATTCCATGTTACATGCGAGTTACATTGAACAATATGCTCAAGATATAGACTTTAAAGATGTATATGCAACTCTAAGTCAAGGCAAACGAGTAGAAGAATTGGACTATCATGTAAAGGACTGACTCCTATATCATTGTGGGAAGCTATGCATTCCACAAACTGAAAGAGTAAAGATAATTCGAGAAGCACACACTTCTCTAATATCAGGTCACTTTGGGGTAAGTAAAACAGTTGCACAACTGCAAAGATTTTGTTATTGGCCAAAAATGAATGAGACAGTTTCTAGATATGTAAGAGGGTGTACTATGTGTGCTAAAAGCAAGCCTAGCAATAGAAAACTAGGCTTGTACACTCCATTATCAGTTCCTTCTCATTCTTGGGAAAGTGTTTCCATGGACTTTGTTGGAGGACTACCTAAATCTAGAAAAGGTCATGATTATCTGTATGTTGTTGTGGATAGGTTTAGCAAAATGTGTGTTTTGATACCTTGTAATAAACAGATTATAGCTGAACAAACCGCAAAACTGTTCTTTCAACATGTATGGGTTCATTTTGGATTATCCACTTCCATTATATCTGATCGAGACACCGGATTTGTGGGAAAGTTTTGGTCAAGTCTGTGGGAACCGATGGACACCAAACTAAAGAAAAGCACAGCTTTTCATCCACAAACTGATGGCCAGACAGAAGTAGTCAACAGGACAGTGATCCAGTTGCTTAGGGTATATTGCAGCAAGCATCCTAAGCTTTGGGATGAACATTTGTGTTATGTGCAGCATGCTTACAACCGAGCCAAACATTCCTCTACACAAAGATCTCCTTTTGAGACCTGTTTTGGTTTCACACCAAGGTCTCCTTTGGATTTTGTCTTTGGTAAGGACACAACGATGTTGACAGGGCAACTAGGTTCATTGAACAAATCCAAGAGATCCAACAAGTAGTACAGGAATAGTTGGAAAAGAGCTAGGCCAAATACAAGGCAAGGCATGACAAGCATCGGATGGAGCATAGTTTCCAAGTTGGTGATCAAATTTCGCTGTATATCAGCAAGAACATGATGCAAGGTGAAGGTGAAAAACTAAAGCCTATCAGGTATGGACCTTTGAAGATACTTGAGAAAATTGGTGAGAATGCTTTTCACCTTGATCTACCAGCTTACATGCACATCTACTCAGTCGTAAATGCAGATAGCTTGAGATTGTTTGAACCTTCACTAATTGAGGATCCTGAAGAGCAGAGTCAATTGCCTTCTGTGGATGACCTGTTACCTGAATATCTTAATGAATTGCAGGAGGACACAATTCTGGACAGGAAGGTGAGAATGACACGCAGGGGAGACGTTGAGTACCTCAGAATTGGGCTCAGGGGTTCAAAGCCAAGCAGTGCAAAATGGATAGAGATTGGACAAGTGGGACAATTGTACCCTCACTTAGTCGATGCTTGAAAACCAACTTTTGGTGGTCCAAAACCTTTTCCAGTGGGGAGGCCGTGATCCAAATTGGATCCATGAAAATTATCAAAGTTGTATGACTGTTTCAAATCATGACAGACTTCAAGAAATCGTACAACTATCAGAAATACCTCTGCATTATGGTAATTTGCAGCCAACATGGAGCAACGAGAACCTTTGGTCAAAGCGCGCTGACCGTTGGCCCAAGGGGACTGTGCATGGCGCAAAAATGGCAGTTGGGAAGCTCAGATCAGAAAACGAAGGTTGTTTCTGATGCGCGATTCGCGCTTTCGCTGGGCAAAACCCCTCGAGAAGGAAAAGCCCCAAGCGCTCGGTCATAAGGGAAACTGGAAAACCATGGGAAAAGCACTAAAACGATAGGCAGGTCCCGCACTCCAAAACCGGCGGAATATCGGAGGCATTTCGGGCGGTAAGCGGGTTTGTCAGAGGACCAAGCGATTCCATACGTTGAATGATGCGTGTCCGACGGATGAGAGAGAAAAACCGCTCTCATCGCGAGCTAACAGTTGAGCAAGTCACCCGTGCAATAAAAGCGATAACCATAGGATCTAGAGGCTTCAGATCTAATGGCGGAGATAGCACCCGATGGGAAACTGGATTTGACGGAAGAATAGGCTGAGGCATATGAAATTTGAAGTCCGATTTGACCACTGAACTGGCGGATGAATCATTTCACAGAGTAACCGAAGTAACGACCATTCTAGCATGAGCTAGTGCTCAGTTCATGAGGGGACAAGTGACCACCTCCCTGTGAAACGTTACACAGTGGCGATGACGCAGAAGCAGGGAATTCCAAGTGGACAGTAGCAGGTGATCCGAAGAGACGGAAGAGGATGCGATCAGTCAAGGGACAGATTGGCTTTAAGCCACGGACAGACAAAGAGCAGAGGGAAGACAGCGAGACAAAGGAGACAGAACAGAGAGTGAAGCAAGAAGCAGAGAACAGAGAAGTCGAGCTGACCTGTAGAGCTAAGGCAACATCGAGCAGACAGAACCGAGAAGGCTTGAGAGGTTCAAGCAATCCCTGTGAGGATATCTGTCAGGGACTAAGTACCAAATTAGACTCATCCCATTAAGACCAGTTGAGTTAGAGACTTGGTAAGGGGATGTTTGTGTACTCTAGTGGCTTGGGGAATCCAAGTACCACCCTACTAAGTACCATCTGTTATAGGAGACTCAAATTGAGCTCCTCATTGTAAAAACTTGTTGGCATTATGATTCTGGTTTGGCTCTCTAGTACCGGTGTTGTACTTGATGGCAACTCACTCAAGTGGCAAAACTCTATTTCAGGCTCTCAAAATGATGGAAAATAAGAGGTTCGTAGGTGCATCGTTCAAAAGGTGTGGACCCGCAGGTTCGCCGTTCAGGAAGTGCGGACATACCCGCAGGTTATCCGTTCATAAGGTGCGGTCCCCCAGTTCACTCATTCCAATGCAGAGAAGCGCGCTCTCGTGGGGTTTCTTATGTTTGGCCCTTGGTATTTAGCCCGTCGTTCATGATCCTATGGTTTTGGCCCGTGGTATAGGATCTAAATTATTTGAACCCTTGTTTGGATCCCTTGTATTGGTTTTCGATGGTTTTGTCCCATGGTTTGAATAAGGGCTTGCCTATGAAAAAGAAAAGAGATCTCTTGGCTAGACACTTGTGAAAATTTGAATATCTTAAGATCTGAAATTTTGGGTGATTGGTTTTAAAAGCTAGATCTAAATCAAGGAGAAAACTTAAGGCAAATCTATTGATAAGTCGTGATCTCTCGGGCGCATGATCAGATCTGTGGATCTGACTGTCTGTGGCACATTGGAAGACTGTTAATTTGGCCCTAATAAGAGGTTCGCAGGCGATCCACGGCGTGAGTGCGGGGGTACGCAGTGCAGGAGAAGGCGCAGTGCGGGGGTACGTAGCGCAGCACAAGGCGTAGTGCGAGGTACGCAGTGCAGAAGAAGACACAGTGTGGAGGTTCGCAGGGAAACAAAAGAACAAGTTGCGGAGGTACGCTGTCAGACGGACAATGCAGGTGCAGATCTGAGCAGAGGTACGCAGGGCAGCAGAACGAGTGGTGCGAAGATACGCAGAGCAGTAGACCGACCAAGTGTGGATCTATGCAGTTTAGACACAGAAGAGTTGCGGGTATTCGCAGGCCACTATTGGTGAAGTTGCGGACCTATCTTGAAACATTTGTTGGCTGTCTTTTATCTATTGCTGCAGAGTTCTGGGTTTAGATTTCTGGTAGTACTTTTCTGTTTACAGCATTCTAAGAAGTTGGGTGATTCATTGGTTGATTGTATAAGGAGATTGGGTGATTTGCATGTACTTGATGATTATTTGATCTTCTTGGATCCAGTTTGAAAATTAATGAAACGTGGTCCTTAAAGAAGTAAAAGATCAAAGGGGGTTGTAGCTCCCTTCCAGGAGAGACTGGAAAACGAGAGAGAGTTGTAGCTCTCTACAGGTTGCAGCCTGCGTACTGGTAAAGGACTGCACCAGTACGAAATCCTTGTAAAAGAAGTTTCTAATTGAAAGAAGATAGAGACATATTGCAGCAGGTGGTTTTCACCCACATTGGGTTTCCACCTTATATCTGGTGTTCTTTGGTGTGCTTATCTATTTTTCTTGTTCTTGTTCATCATTATATGGCACTGACATACAAATTAATGATCAATATCTGAAGAATAAATTAAAGTATAAATTTGGAAGGGATATTGAAAAGAATTTGATAATACTGATTCACCCCCCCCTCTCAGTATTATTTCCAACAATTGGTATCAGAGCAGGTTCTTCAGAAGAAGCTTGATCGCTTGAAGAAAGATCTTTCATCATGAGCAACTACGAGAGGGAAGCATCAATCAGGCCACCGATTTTTGATGGGACAAACTTCGTTTATTGGAAGGTAAGAGTTACTGCCTATCTTCAATCTCTTGGTACAGAAGTCTGGGATATCATAGATACAGGGTATACTTTTCCATCAGCAACTCCTACAGATCCGGCTGAGAAGAAGAAATATGAAACAAATGCAAAGGCGGTTAATACTCTATTAGGATGCCTATCTCAATCAGAATTTGTTAAGGTAATGCAGTTTAAATCCGCAAAAGAGATATGGGACAAGATTGTTCTGAGCTATGAAGAAGATGAACGAGGTAATGATTATAAACTTTTAATGGCCTTTGAAGATGATGATTACATGGACGCTATAGATGTAGATGGTTTTTATGAAGAGATTTCTTGACTCAAAATATGTTTAGAAGAAAAAGATATGATCATTGATACTCTGCAATTCCAACTTGATGAAAAAGAAAAATCTCTTGAGAAGTTAGAATGTGAAATTGTTGGCCTTAGAAAAGAAATTGAGAAAACAAAGGCTCTTAATCTTAAATTTGTTAAAGGATCTGAAATTCTGGATGAGATTATCAATGTACAACGTTCTCCACTAATCAAGACAGGTCTGGGTTATAATGGAGAAACATCTCAAGCATCCACCTCAAAGAGTTATCTTGATGCAGCAAGGAGGAATGAGCAAAAGCCCAATGGAGATCACCAGGTAAGGCAGGGACGAATTACATCAAGAACAAACAAAGACTACCAGATAAACCAGGGGCAATCCATCTTAAGGGTGAACAAAAGCTACAACCAGCCACAGGTAAAAACTTCTCAATTTGCTTCAAGAATGGATGACAATAGAAATTACAATCATTTGGCTGGTAGATTTGATAATCGCAGAAGTTTCTTCAATGGCCAATGTTTCTCTTGCCATAACTTTGGTCACAAAGCAGCTCAATGTGTTGCTTATAAGACAATCATGACTAGAGAAGCTCAAAAACAAAGAAGTATGACTGGGATTACGAAAAGGACCTATAACAACTTTTCTGCCCTTGAAAATGAAATTGAATGTTCTATTTGTAATAACTTCGGTCATGAAGATTCTGAATGCAGGAGCAGGTTTCGGCAGACAAAGGAACAAGCCTCAAGCACTAGAACATGGAGAATAAAGGAACCGCAAACAGAAAGATGTGGGATAGCATTTTATGCAAAAGGACAAGAAAATCTATGGTACATCGACAACAGATGTTCGAAGCATATGACAGGTGATAAAGAAAAACTTGAATCATATACTGCTTTGGAAAAGGGAAAGAAAGTTTCATTTGGAAATGATACCCCTGCAGCCATAAAAGGAAAAGGCACTGCTCAGTTGAAAGAAAAGGTCAAGACTGGAAATGTTTTGTATGCTGATGGCTTGAAGCATAATCTACTAAGTGTCAGTTAGATGTGCGATCAAGGAACAGAGGTAATATTTCGATCAAATGGATGTAGTGTTCGTGATCTTGATACAGGAAAAACGGTGATCAAAGGCAGAAGAACTCCAAATAATCTATACATATTTGATAAAGGACAACAACAATGCTATTTGAGCAAAGATGATGAACATTGGTTATGGCAACGGAGGTTGGGGCATCTAAGCTTTTCACAAATAAGGAAAGCATGCAAATACCAGGCAGTTCGTGGTCTTCCAGATATCGAAATTCCAGACAACACCATATGCAAATCATGTCAGTTTGGTAAGAAAACCAGAACTAACTTCCCTGAGAAGGAAGGATCAGCCAGCAGGCCTCTTGAACTAGTCCATACAGATGTATGTGGTCCATTTAGGACAAGGTCACCTCGAGGAGAAGAATACTTTATATTATTCATTGACGACTTCTCCAGGATGGTTTGGTTGGGACTTATGAAACACAAGGGCGAAGCATTCAAAAATTTCAAATCTTTCAAAGCCTTGGCTGAAAACGAATCAGATCACAAAATTAAGTGCCTCGGGTCCGACAGAGGTGGGGAGTTTACCTCAAATGAATTTTTTGATTTCTGTGAAGAACATGGAATAAGAAGGGAATTCTCTACAGCTAGGACTCCTCAGTAAAATGGAGTGGTGGAAAGGATGAACAGAACGGTCCAACAAATGGCTCGCGCTATGCTTGATGAGTCTGGGACTCCCGCAACCTTCTGAGGTGAAGCTGCTTTTGCTACAGTTGTTATTCTCAACAAAACAAATGTCCGAGTGAACAACACTCAAATTCCTCATGAGCTCTGGTATGGTGAGACTCCTTCGGTAAAGCACTTCAAAATTTTTGGAAGCAAATGCTATATTAAGAATAATGATGAACAACTTGGCAAACTTTAACCTAGAGCAGATGAAGGCATTCTCCTTGGCTATTCTCCCCACAGCAAAGCATATAAGTGTTACAATAAAAGACTTGGAAGAATTGTTGACAGCATTGATGTAGTGGTTGATGAAAAAGGATACATTCCTAGGCAAGTGAATTATGAAAATATCGAAGAGGATGAAGACTACTCTCCAAATCAGATTAATGATGAAGAAGAACCTCAAGAGGCACCAGAGGAACAGATAAGGATAGAAGAGAAGACTCCATCCAGATACGTTCAGAAGAATCATCCAGAATCTCAGATTTTGGGGCAGAAAGAGGCAGGTGTACAAACAAGAAGAACAATTGCAGAAGCCTCAAGCTATTTGGCATTACTCTCCTCCACTGAACCACAAAATGTAAGAGAGGCATGCAAAGATGAATGCTGGGTCAAGGCGATGGATGAAGAACTTGAGCAAATCGAAAAGAACAACACTTGGGAGTTGGTTCCTAGACCAAAAGATAAGAATGTCATAGGGACAAAATGGATCTTCAAAAATAAGTTGAATGAAAATGGGGAAGTAATTAGAAACAAGGCCAGACTTGTTTGTAAAGGGTATGCATAACAAGAAGGAATAGACTTTGAAGAAACGTTTGTTGCCGTTGCTAGACTTGAGGCCATCCGAATGTTCCTTGCTCTCTGAAGCTTTCAGAAATTCAAAGTATTTCAAATGGACGTAAAATCAGCCTTTTTGAATGGAGACTTAGAAGAAGAAGTGTACATTGAGCAACCAGATGGGTTCATCCTTGGGAATGATCCAAATCTTGTATGCAGACTAAAAAAGGCTCTCTATGGTCTTAAACAGGCTCCAAGGGCTTGGTACTACCGTTTGGACAAATATCTTCATCAACAAGGTTTTTCAAAGGGATCAGCAGATAGCAATCTTTATATAAAAATTGAAAATGACAAATTGCTAATACTTGTTGTGTATGTAGATGATATTATCTTTGGCAGCAATGAAGAAGTTATGAGTCAAAGCTTTGCCTTGGTGATGCAGAAAGAATTCGAAATGTCTTTGCTTGGAGAACTGACATATTTTCTTGGATTGCAAATCCAACAAAATGAAGGCGGGATCTTCTTGTCTCAAACCAAGTATCTCAAGCAGATTTTGAAAAAATATGGCATGGAAGATGCAAAACCAGTATGTACCCCCATGGTCATAGGATGTAGCCTCAGTGCAAATGATGAATCAGCAGCAGTGCATCAACCAACCTACAAATCTATGATTGGTAGTCTACTTTATTTGACAGGTACCCGACCAGACATCATGCATGCAGTGGGAATAGTTGGAAGATTTCAGGCAAATCCAAAGGAAACTCATCTTCAGGCAGTGAAGAGAATTTTCAAGTACCTTCAAGGAACTCAAAACTATGGCTTATGGTATCCTAGAGATACAGATCTCACACTTCATGCTTATACAGATGCAGATTGGGCCGGAAGCGTGGATGACAGGAAGAGCACAAGTGGTGGTGCATTCTTTATGGGTTCCAGATTAGTATCTTGGTTCAGCAAGAAACAGAGTTCGATTGCTTTATCTACAGCTGAAGCGGAATATGTGGCTGCTGCATCTTGTTGCACTCAACTTCTTTGGATGATGCAGACCTTGCAGGATTTTCAGATCACTTGTACTCCACCTATCTCCATCTTATGTGATAATACAAGTGCAATCAGCATTTCAAAGAACCCAGTCATGCATTCAAAGACCAAGCACATACCGATCAAGTATCACTTTCTCAGGGAACAAGTGCTTGAACAAAAGGTCAAGTTGGAGTATGTTCCTTCTAAGGAACAAGTTGCTGATATACTCACCAAACCATTGCCCAGGGAGACCTTTGAATACCTCAGGCAAAAGCTGGGGGTTGTTGATGCATCATCCTGTTGTTGAATCTCATCTGTTTCAGAGATTGTTGGTTGTACACAAGTTTCATATGGGGTATACGCGTACATTTGTTGGGTTGTGGATTGGTCGAAGATCGAATGGCACAGGTTCAGGGGGAGCATATATTCTTCTAATAATGCATTGTTGGCATTATGGTAGAAGATCTTGGAGGAAGTACAGAAGGAGAACATGGATGCTGATCTGAATATTGCAGCAATATGTCTCTATCTCTTTCACGGTCATGTATGGTGTATGGTGGATTATTGTTCTTCTTGAAGAAATTTTTCATTTGTAGATCTGATCGTTAGTCAGGGGAAGCATGATCAGCAAAGCAAAGGCCTAAGCATGTTCTTAGGGGGAGCATAACCCTTTGCCCTTGATGTCAAAGGGGGAGAATGACGTTGAGGATCTTGTAGTTGCCATCAAGTCCAAAGGGGGAGATTGTTGGCATTATGATTCTGGTTTGGCTCTCTGGTACAGGTGTTGTACTTGATGGCAACTCACTCAAGTGGCAAAACTCTATTTCAGGCTCTCAAAATGATGGAAAATAAGAGGTTCGCAGGTGCATCGTTCAAAAGGTGCTGACCCGCAGGTTTGCCGTTCAGGAAGTGCGGACATACCCGCAGGTTATCCGTTCATAAGGTGCGGTCCCCTAGTTCACTCATTCCAATGCAGAGAAGCGCGCTCTCGTGGGGTTTCTTATGTTTGGCCCTTGGTATTTAGCCCATCGTTCATGATCTTATGGTTTTGGCCCGTGGTATAGGATCTAAATTATTTGAACCCCTGTTTGGATCCCTTGTATTGGTTTTCGATGGTTTTGTCCCATGGTTTGAATAAGGGCTTGCCTATAAAAAGGAAAAGAGATCTCTTGGCTAGACACTTGTGAAAATTTGAATATCTTAAGATCTGAAATTTTGGGTGATTGGTTTTAAAAGCTAGATCTAAATCAAGGAGAAAACTTAAGGCGAATCTATTGATAAGTCGTGATCTCTCGGGCGCATGATCAGATCTGTGGATCTGACTGTCTGTGGCACATTGGAAGACTGTTAATTTGGCCCTAATCAGAGGTTCGCAGGCGATCCACGACGTGAGTGCGGGGGTACGCAGCGCAGGAGAAGGCGCAGTGCGGGGGTACGTAGCGCAGCACAAGGCGCAGTGCAGAAGAAGACACAGTGCGGAGGTTCGCAGGGAAACAGAAGAACAAGTTGCGGAGGTACGCTGTCAGACGGACAGTGCAGGTGCGGATCTGAGCAGAAGTACGCATGGCAGCAGAACGAGTGGTGCGGAGGTATGCAGAGCAGTAGACCGACCAGGTGCGGATCTGCACAGTTTAGACACAGAAGAGCTGCGGGTATTCGCAGGCCACTATTGGTGAAGTTGCGGACCTATCTTGAAACATTTGTTGGCTGTCTTTTATCTATTGCTGCAAAGTTCTGGGTTTAGATTTCTGGTAGTACTTTTCTGTTTACAACATTCTGAGAAGTTGGGTGATTCATTGGTTGATTGTATAAGGAGATTGGGTGATTTGCATGTACTTGATGATTATTTGATCTTCTTGGATCCAGTTTGAAAATTAATGAAACGTGGTCCTTAAAGAAGTAAAAGATCAAAGGGGGTTGTAGCTCCCTTCCAGGAGAGACTGGAAAACGAGAGAGAGTTGTAGCTCTCTGCAGGTTGCAGCCTGCGTACTGGTAAAGGACTGCACCAGTACAAAATCCTTGTAAAAGAAGTTTCTAATTGAAAGAAGATAGAGACATATTGCAGCAGGTGGTTTTCACCCACATTGGGTTTCCACCTTATATCTGGTGTTCTTTGGTGTGGTTATCTATTTTTCTTGTTCTTGTTCATCATTATATGGCACTGACATACAAATTAATGATCAATATCTGAAGAATAAATTAAAGTATAAATCTGGAAGGCATATTGAAAAGAATTTGATAATACTGATTCACCCCCCCAGTGTTATTTCCAACAAAACTCTACTTAAAGACACGATAAAGAAGACCACCACTGAAAGCTGGACTAGGAGACGTAGCCCAGGGGGATTGGGTGAACTCCTTATTAAATTGTTGTGTTTTCTATTTGCTTACTGTGTTTCTCTTACTGTTTTCCATTGTCTGTGTATTTCGCAATCTTATCGTTCCGTTGTTTAAAATAACGTAGGCACACACCAACACATGAGTCTGTAATACCTTCATTAATTTTCCTGAGGTCACCAAGGGGTGATTTTAGATCAATTTTGGACAAGTACCCGATGTGTTTGGGGACATACTACCAAGGTAGCCACCTGGTCGGGGATTTGAGCACACGGTTGAGCTAGAGTCGAGGGTACAGGTCGTTATTACCACAACCTACAGACATCCCAAGGCTTACAGGGATAAGATTGAGTGGGCCATTCACGAGTTGCTGGCACTTGGTCATATTAGGCCTAGCTCTAGTCCCCTCGCTTCATCAGTTGTTGTGGTGAAGAAGAAGGATGGGACACTACGTGTGTGCATAGACTACCAAGCACTCAACAAGAAGACCCTGAAGAATTGCTACCCCATTCCACGCATAGATGAGCTAAGAGTAGCCAAGTTGTTCTCCAAGATAGACTTGCGTTCGGGGTACCACCAAATCAATGTAAGGGAGCAGGACGTCCCCAAGACGACCTTCAGGTGCCACTACGGGCACTTCGAGTTCCTGGTTATGCCTTTCGGGCTAACCAATGCACCTATCACTTTTCAGTCTTGCATGGACCATGTGTTTTGTGGGCAGTTGTGGAGATTTGTGTTGGTGTTTTTCAACGACATTTCAATTTATAGCCAGACCTGTGAGGAGCACTTGCAGCACTTGGAGGTGGTGTTGCATATTTTAGAGGGGCAACAGTTCTATGCCAAGTTGTCTAAGTATGAGTTCAGATTGACAGTAATGCTCTATCTAGGGCATATTATTGGGGAGGATGGTGTGAGAGTTCACGAGGAGAAGATTAGGGCCATCTAGGACTAACCAATGCCCCGGAATGTGACAGAGTTGAGGGGTTTTGTAGGTATATGCACTTACTACAGGAAGCTTGTGAATGGCTTCTCATAGTTGGCAACTCCTCTCATGGATTTGACCAAGAAGGGGGCATTCGAGTGGACCAGTGGAGCACATGAGGCTTTTGAGTGCCTCAAACAGTTGATGAGTAGCTGCCCAGTGTTGGCACTCCCAGATTTCATGCAGCCGTTTGTGCTTGAGTGCGATGCACCAGCAATGGGAGTAGGAGCGGTCCCAATGCAAGGGGGGCACCTAATAGCTTTTGAGAGTTGGAAGATACTTCCACATGAGCAGCTATACTCCATATACAACAAAAAGATGCTAGTCATCATGCATGCGCTAGCCAAGTTCAGACAGTACTTGGTGGGCAACAGGTTTTGGGTGAAAACAGATCATAATAGCCTCAGATTCTTTTTGGAGTAGAGGCAACTGCAGGAGAGGCAACAAAAGTGGGTGAGGAAGGTTCAAGCGTGTGACTTTTTTACATTGAGTATGTCAAGGGTTGGCATAACGTGGGAGCAAATGCTTTGTATAGGAGGCCAGCCACTATTTCGCTAATGAGCATGATGCCGGACTGGAAGGCGCAGTTGCTATTGGAGTATTAAAAGGACTAATTTGCATGTGAGGTCATGGATGGTACAATTATGGATGACCAGTGCATGGTGATGGATGAGGTGATCTACTACATGGATTAGACCTATTCGGTACCCAACTCCCACTTGAGGGAGAAGTTTATGTAGGCTACCCACGACTCAGCATTAGCTAGGCATTAGGGGTTCACCAAAACTTACAAGACTATCAAGGAGCGTTTTGCATGGAGGGACCTTAAGGATGATGTTCTGAAGGACGTCTGGGAGTGTGATACATGCTAGAGGAACAAGGGTGAGCAGACACACCCTGCTAGATTGTTACAGCCTCTTCCTACCCATGAGGAGAAATGCGAGAGTATTTCGATGGATTTTATGACTGGGTTGCTCACAGTCCAGGGCAAGGAATGCATCTATGTGGTGGTATATAGGTTAACCAAATTTGCCCACTTCTTCACTATTTGCTCCTGGTATTCGGACTCACAGGTGGTTGAAATATTTTTCGGGGAGGTATTTGGCTTCATGGTCTTTCGAAGACCATTATTAGTGATCGGGACAATGTTGATTTGGGGTAGCATCGAATGTGCTCTAGCCACGAAATTTGGTGGAGAGGTTGGGGCACATGAGATCTCCAATACCCGGAAAGGGTTTGGGCAGATTCTAAACAGATCAGGAGATATTAAAATAATTAATATTTTTAATGGAGTCCCTAAGTTTAAATTTAGGGAAAATAAAATATTAATCTGTATTAATATGAATCCGTGTTAGAGTGGTGCAAAAAACATGGATCAGGCTAGACCTAATCTTAGCCGTTGATTAGGGACTTAATCTCGGTCGTTGAGATGTCAACAAGAAAAGTATATGAGGAGGCTTGAGGGTCACTTGGAGAGTATACTAGAGTGATCAGTGATTCTATTCTCTAGAGTGGGGTTTGCTAAGAGAGATAGAATTATTGATCGGGAGATGTAGCTGAGGGGCATTTGAGTACAAAGAGATAGAGAGGCATAGATAGTGCCGCTTGAGGAGCACAGTAGCCGAGGAGAGTGACGTAGAGCCAGCCAGGGCTCACGCAGGACCATGTAGAGGCAGTCGGGAGCTGTGCAGAGCCTCAGAGAGGCCAGCGTTGCTGACATAGAGGGCCAGAGGGTTGACATAGGGCCTCCTAAGGCTGACGCAAACCCATATGGGGTGACGCAGGGCCAGTGCTGGGCAGAGAGGGGCTGACGTAGTCTAGAGAGAGGTTGACGCTGGGGTTTTTGGGGCAGATTTGTGCTGAGTAGCTGCCATAAGGATTATCTGGGGTTTCAGCCAGGAGATTTGTCAGAAACTGAGAGGTATTACTGCCATGGAAATTCTCTATTGGGTAGGCCAGTTTCGGCACCCAGATTGTACTCTGATATTGCTTAATAAGAAAACCCTCAGTTAGCTGCATCGGTTTTCCCACATTGGGTTTTTCCGGGGACATTGGTCCAAAAATAATGGTGTCATATGGTGTGATTGTTTTTGTTTCCTTTAGTTGTTGATTTGTAATATGTTGAGCATGCACTAGTGTTTATTTTCAGTATTTACATTGTAAATAACTTGTTAAGTAAAATAACAAGTAGTTAGGAATAAATAAGATAAAGTGCATGGAGGGTTTCTAACTAAGTAAAATTAGAAACTTCAACAGACAGTAGGTTCATGGGGGGCCTTTGGCATGAGTTATTCGGACTGGTGGGTATTGATCTCACCCCGAGCACTAGTTACCACCCCCAGAATGATGGATAGACAGAGATTGCAAACAAGTGGCTAGAGGGCTATCTACGCAATTATGTAACGGGCCAATAGTGTGTGTGGATATAGTGGTTGCATTTGGGCGAATACTGCTTCAACACAACGTACCACATGTCCATAGGTATGTCCTCACTCTGAACTTTTTACGGTTATGACGCATTGACTTTTGCTAATGTGATGTTTGGAGATAGCAAGGCCCCAAGGGCCAAGGATTGGATTTAGGACAGCTAAGATATTCTATGAGCTCTCAAGGACAACCTACAGACTGCGCAGAACCAGCAAAAGCTCTATGCTAACAGGGGTCGAGTAGAAAGGCAGTTTGAGGTTGGGGATCTGGTTTTCTTGAGATTTCAGCCGTACAAACAGTCCATGCTCAAGTAGAAGGGGGCCGAGAAGCTCAAGCCTCGCTTTTATGGGTCGTACAGGGTCACCAAGAGGGTTGGGGAGGTAGCATATGAGCTGAAACTACCCCAGGGAGCCGAATTCACAAAATTTTCCATGTGTCTTGCCTGAAAAAGGCGTTGGGGCAATAGGTGACAGCAACTATAGAGTTACTGCCCATGGATGATGAGGGGCATCTCGTTTTGCAGCCTAAGGCCATTTTGGACACTCGTGAGAGGCGTTCGCAGAACAGGGTCATTCAGGAGTTTTTGATCAGATGGAGGAATCTCACTGATGAGGATGCCACTTGGGAGGGAGAGCAGAGACTTCAACATCCATCCTTGCAGTTGCTTGAGGACAAGCAACGTTTTGGCGGGGAGGACTGTGATATTCCCACTTAGCAATATTGCTAAGGCGAAATATCCATTTTTGCAAATTTTGTCATATTTGGACTCTAACTTAGGAAAAGTGGGTTGCGGGACCCCACTTGACATTTTTGAAGCTAAGGGTAGGGCCCAACATAGGAAAGAAGCGAAAATCGAATGGTTGGTGTTTGGTGGGGGGCACACCAAGGAGGAAATACACACCCCTCTTGGGAATACGCACCATTGGAGGGAACAGATGGAAGAAATATATGGCTGGGCCCCACATGGGCAAATTGGGGGCATAATGACAAAATAGGAGCCACCAAGTTTTGGGCATCTTTGATCATTTGAGCATTCACTTTGACTAGCATGCTTGAGCTAGAAGCCAAGTCTGCATGTGTTGTTGAGCACAAGATATTTTCAGGCGAGAATCTCACCCTTGCTTTGGTGGACCTCGAGTGTCAGCCCTAGGAGGGAGTATCCATCATCTTTAGATTGATCCAGGAGCGTTGCAATGTCTTTGTGGAGTGGGTTCAACAGAGACTGTGTAGGGCCTGCACAATCCTGTTTCGTGCCACACATGGGACACAAGGAGGAAGAGGAATTTGGGGCTGAGCTTTGTGGAGTCTCGAGAGGAAAATTGCTAAATATCTCAGCCATTTTGAGGGCCTTCAGTAGTGTCATTTACAGGTGGGTCGAAATACCCAGCAACTGGAAGAGCTAAGCGAAATTGGGCCGAAATTCTGGGGTCAACATTTGGTCAAACCCTTCATGGGTTTATTTGGGTTATTGGAGGAGAGGCTAGGGTTAACTTCCTGGAATTTTCTGAGCACCGGAGAAGGTCCTAGCAGCCATTGTTTGTAGCCAGTAGTGTAGTTTTCAGAGGGGTAGTGTAGAGCTTTATTGGGGACAACTACACTTGTGTCCGAGCAGCTGATTTCATCACCTGGGCATTGTTAGCTTGCCTTGGGCAAGCCTAGGTGCATGCATTCTAATCTTATCTTGTGCCCAACATTTATATTAATAAAATGGCTCAGCTAAGCGAAAATTATGGCATTTTCTGGGTGTTTAATGTGGTGTGAAATTTGTGTTTGTGTTTTTTCTATGTTTGTTTTTTTATCATTGTAAATTTCATTTAAGAATATTACAATGGAGAGATCTATAAATAAGAGAGGAGTTGAGATCAAATCATCATCATTGTAGATTAATTCATTTGTTTCTTGAGCATTAGCTCTGAGGGTTTTAAGACTCCTTTTCTTGTCAATTTCGGTGGTGAAAGATCCCACCCTAGTTGACACATTCTATCCTTTTGTTTGTTCTGGCACAGGAATACTATTTGGAAGGGCAGCAAATTTTTGTTGGGTTTGATTCTTGGTTTTGGAATAGTAATGTCATCTAGGAGGCAAGACAACGAGAGTTTTCTGTTAATTCTTCTTACAATTGTTCTGCAACAGGTGTATGAAGGGAGAATTGAAGGAGATTTTTCCTAAAGAAATCAGATCCCCTGAAGGTCTTTGAAGTGCCAAATCGAACCGTAGTCCTGAAGTAGGGTTTGTCTTGATTGCTCAATGAAATCATAGTGGCATTACAATCCAAATTATGGGCATGACTAGGATCCTATTCTGGAGCAAGCGAAATCCTGTGGCTTGAAGTCGGAAGTTTGTTGTAGCATGAACTCGGATCTGTGAAAGCCCCGAAGCTATCCACACTTGGGAAGACGCATCTATATAGACCAACGAGGGTTCATACTTGTAATTTGGTGTCGTTCCACAGTTTGGGCCCTACAACAGAAGCTTCGAAGTTGACAGAAGAGGAGGTTAATTGAGTACTCGGGTTTGGCAACAGTAAGATGTAATGTCCCTTCCTAAATGATTTTGGAGCAAGGTTTAATTTTGTATTATGGGCCCAATTTTGGAGTTAGTGGACAACATTCGATGCTATTAGGAGATTAGACTAGGAGAATATGTTTTGTTTTAAAGTTCAGTTACACATGGGGGCCATCCTAACTAGGGAATTATTCACTCCCTAGTTCAATATGCATAGAGGGGAGATAACTTTTGCATGGTGTTGGTTAAGTGGGGCCCTTGATGGAGGACGAAATGGAGGGAAAATTCCCCCACGAAAACTATGTAAGGAGGGCAGCTCTCCTCTTCTCATTCATTCATGAGTGTATATCGATTTCTCTTGGTTGCTTGAGCTGCTTAGCCGAGTCACTGGTTGTTTAGCGCGAGTTCTTCAAGCAAAGAGCTCATCCTCTCTTCGGGGGACTTTGAGTGCCACCCTACGAAGGTTTCCTTCATTTCTTCAGGAGGAGATTCACATTGTGATTTCCAACAGTAGCATTTCCTTCCAGGTGGTGCGTATTTTTGGAGGATGCGATGAGAGAGGAGGCTAAGTTGTTTGTGGAGCTGAGCAGTGGAGTTTTGTTGTGAGATTTTCCAAAGGAGAGGCTAAGGAGGATTGTTAGCCTTTGGGGGAGTTTGGAAGCTGATTGAGCTTCAGACTTGGCAGTGTGATTTTTGCACTACTTGGGCCATTGCAGAGGCTGTGTTTAGGGAGCTCATTTGGTGGGTAGAGTATCAGCCATTGAGGCTGAGCTTTGCCGTGGAGGTTGAAGGAGCCATTCAGAGTGAAGTTTTCTTCCTTTCCAAAGCTGGGAGGAAGACTTTGTGGCCATTTCTTGCAGGCCGTTTGCTGAAGTGCTTGGAGGGCATAGGCCATAGAGGAGGTCGAATTTGGGTGGATGGTTCTAGGCCAAACCCTTTCTGGGTTTTGGCCAAGGAGTTTGCGGCTGAAATTTCATCATTTTCCGAGGACTGGAGGTGGGGTTTCTTGCAGCTCCTTTCCAGCCAGCAGTTGCCGTAACTAGGAGACAGCGCAGAGCTTTAGAGGAGCAGTTGCTTTCTAGCATTTGGGATTACTGTCGACACCTGGGTTCTATCTAGCTTGCCCTTGAGGCAAGCCCAGATGCTCTTTCCATACTATTGTACGTTGCTCCATTACTAAATAAAATGGCTCAGCTAGTTCCTATTTCTGTTGTGTAGTGAATATTTGCTGATAGTTTAATTTTTCTATGCAAAAATCGAATTGTCTTTGGTATATCACTGTTTGTTTAAGTTTGGAAAATTACATAAAAAGATCAGGATTGTAGAAGACTTGAAACTGGTCTAGAAATATATATAGAGCAAGAAATTGTTTAAAATCTGTGAAACTCAGCATTTGATTTTGTGGGACTCAGAATCTGTCGCTAATACTTGTGGTTTATAATTTCTATCTGTTGTGGACTGTAGCTGTTCAAATTGAATTTATGCACTGATGACATTATATTTATGGGTCACTATGTTGTGAATGATATATGGTCCTATTGCTTTGTTGTTTTTTTGTAAAGTCGAACTGCTTATTTGTTGTATCACTGGAAAAGGGAATTAACAGATTGACAATTATAATTAAATTTAGCTGCTGTACTAGAGAAGGAAAATTAGTTGCTACAGGAAAACCCTAGGGAAAATTTACCCTAGTTCACTAGATACACCATAGTGGGTGATCATCTTTCTTTGTATTTTCCATTGTAAATCTAAGGATAAAACAGCAAGGCACAATCCTTATTTCTTGTTGGAGTTTTCATCCTCAAAGATTTCTCTAGGCTACATCTTTCGCTCAATGTGTTGATGGAATGGTCTTTTAACTACTGTAGTTCTGCTTTTATTTTCTCAGTTATTTCAGGAGGAAAGCAGTATGCTTTTAATGTTACAATGTAATCACGATTAATCTCAGACTAGTAGAGTATAAGGTCACAGTAAAGCATATTAAGATCTGTTGTGACAAACTGCCCATTGGAAAATCAAACATGGTTTATGGATCAATCGTGCTCTGGGGAGCAGTCCCCTTGCATGCGTAAGCAAGGAGGAGGAGAATATCTTCTCTGAGCCTGACTGTAAGATGATCTACAGATTCTACACCTTTTCCAAAATGGAAACCTTGGCCCACAGTTGGACAGTCAAATCTGATCTAAATACAACTTTCAGATTGAATGAAATGTGCAGTGAATGAAAAGTTGCTTGACAGCATCAATTCCATAGGAAATAAATGTTTGTTAGATGGATGACATCCTATATAGCTCTACCTGCCTGGTGAAATATAAGGAGGAGCATATCTTCTTTGAGCCAATTGTAAGATAATCTACACCTTTTCCAAAATGGCAATCTTGGCCCACAATTGGATAGGCAAATCTGATTTAAATACAACTTTTAGATTGAACGAAATGTGCACCTCATGAAAAGTTGCTTGGCAGTGCCAATTACATAGGAAAAACATGTTTGTTAGTTGGATGACATCCTATATAGCTCTACCTGCCTGGTGAACTATAAGGAAGAGCATATCTTCTTTGAGCCCAACTGTAAGATGATCTGCACCTTTTCCAAAATGGCAATCTTGGCCCACAATTGGATAGCCAAATCTGATCTAAATACAACTTTCAGATTGAATGAAATGTGCAGCTCATGAAAAGTTGCTTGACAGTGTCAATTTCATAGGAAAACAATGTTTGTTAGATGGGTGACATCCTATATAGCTCTACCTGCCCGCTGAACTATATATTTGACTCCAAACACAACACCGTTCCAATGTACAGGAGAAACAAAGAAAACATTGTAGTTGATAGCAACCCAAGCCCAAAATGTTTTGGCAACTTTACAATTCTAGAAAGATGCTTAACTGTTTCTGTTGATTTGGGGTAGCATCGGATGTGCTCTAGCCATGAAAATCCGTGGAGAGGCTAAAGCACATGAGATCTCCAAGACTCAGAAATGGTTTGGGCAGATTCTAACCAGTCTGGGAGATATTAAAATAATTAATATTTTTAATGGAGTTCCTAAGTCTAAACTTAGGAAAAATAAAATATTAATGGGTATTAATATAAAACTGGGTTAGAAGGTTCCAAAAGTCATCGATCAAGCCAAATCTAATCTTAGTTATTGATTAGAGATTTAATCTCAGCCGTTGAAGGACCAACAAGAAAAGTATAAGAGGAGGCTTGAGGGTTAGTTGGAGGACACACCAGAGTGATTAGTCATTTGTTTTGCTAGAGCGGGGTTGCTAAGCAAAGTTGAATCAGTGGCGAGGGGCAGTGAGTACTGACAGAGAGGTAGAGACAGTGTCAAGAGACCAGCGCAGAGGCAGAGAGTGAGGATCAATGGCCAGAGCAAGCCACGCAGAGCCCAGCATAGACAGCGCAGAGGCCAGAGGGACTGTATCATCCACGCATAGGGCAGCTGGAGTGACGCAGAGGGTCCCAGAGGCTGCACAGTGCCTCAAAGGGCTGACGTAGAGGCCAGAAGGATCAGCACAGAGCTTCAAAGTTGCTGGAGAGGGTTTTGTGGGACAGGTTTTCTGAATAGCTATTTCCGAATAGAGAGGTATTGTTGCCGGTTATTTTTCTTTGTTGGGTGAGCCAGTTTGGCACCCAGTTGTACTCAAGGAAATACTGCATAATAATATACCCTCAGAATAGTTGCACTAGTTTTCCCGCATTGGGTTTTTCTGGGGACATTTGTCAAAAAATAACGTTGTCACTTGTGTGTTTGTTTTCTTTCAATTGATGATCTGTAGATGTTGTGATTGTATTGTGTTTATTTCGGTTTTTAAATGTTTTAAATAACTTGTTCAAATTTAAATAAGTAGAAGAAATAAACCAACAGAATACAGATTAATTTTCTAACGGATAGACTTAGAAAATTCAACATGGTATCAGAGCATGCTTGCAAATCATAGGAACGCTGAAGGCATCAGCTAAGCAGAGCATTTGTAGCAGAATCAGTTGTCTCGAGTGACAGAGTTGATCCTTGGAGAAAGCGACAGAGGAAGGGTTGACACAAAGGGATTGCATCATCAGTCCAGGCCAGAGAGAGGCTAGAGCAGAGGCTAAGGAGGGCAGAAATAGGCTCATGCAGAGACCAGGAGGGTAGACACAGTTGGCTGGGGGAGTTGTTTTGCTGGTGCCGGAACTACGCAGTGCCAAGAGGCTCAGTCCTTCAGTTGATAGGGCGTAGGAAGTTGTGGGCAGTTTGCGGGAGCGAAGCTGGTGGGGTACTATGGTTAGAACAATACCTAATAGGGCAAAACCAAGGTAGAGGGAGTTGTTGCCGAGGCGGATTTCTAGCCAAGAAATCTGGATCAGTGTAGCACTTGCACAGACGATCGGAGAGGGGCAACTTGATGTTTAGCAGAAGAATTTCCAGGAGGGAAATCGGGACTCAAAGGGAGTTCAAAAGAGAGCTTCCAGACGGGAAGTAGAGAGACTCAGTAGAAATCGAACCGAGAACTTCCAGGCGGGAAGTAGAGAGACTCTGAGGATTCGACAGAGAAGAGTAGAGAGATGGCTGTTAATGGACTAAGGGATTAGGATAGGTTGGACAGAGTGTCCAACATTTTGGTCTAGAAGGCCAGGATCCTATCCATTCTAGACAGACATCGCATCAAGGCCTTCACCTTAAGAGTAGTGGCGATCCTAGTTGACCTAGCTGAAAATGAGAAGTACGAGGAGGCAATGGCTAGGGCGAAGTACATCATCCTTGATGGAGTCAAGGATCATGTGGTCCAACATATCGTCGATAAGGACACAACAAATGAGATGTGGGAAGCCCTGAAATTTTTTTACCAACATACTTCTGTGCAGAGGAAGATGTTACTTGAGAATCAGCTGCAGTCATGCCAGATGCAGAAGGGGGAGCAGATAGATCACTTCCTCGGTCGATTGAAGGAGATCCGGGACCAACTAACTCCCATAGGGGCCACGCCGGATGAGGAGATGTTGGTGAGGACCGCACTTAACGCAGTCTCCAAAGAGTGGGAGACATTTGTCCAGAGTATAGTAGGCAGGGCGGATCTTCCAGATTGGGAAGAATTGTGGGTGGCTCTTCGCCAAGAGGAGATCAAGCGGTTGAGCAAGACGGGGAATAGCAGGAAAGGAGTCACAATCAAGAAGGAAGAGGAAGAGGATGTGGCTCTAGCATCTGCGGGAAAGCATGAGAAGAGAAAGAAGGACCTCTCCAAGGTCAAGTGCTTCCATTGTGGGGAACTAGGTCACTATGCAAACTAGTGTCCAAGGAAGAAGAGTAAGGGAGAGGCTTCTGACTCTAAGGCAGCGCCAGCGAAGGCACAGAAAGAGGTCGAGGAGGACGACGATTGTGCCATGAGTTCCCATGTACCTCTATAGAAGAGGTGGGGAGACATCGAGCTGTAGTTAGGATGACTACAGGCGATGAGGGGTAGGATCCTTGGGGTACCCAACCTCTTGGATTATACCTTGCTACGGGAGCCCTGAAGTGAGAAGTAGTAGGACTGGTAGATATCGGTAGAAACGGATGTGGATGAAGTGGCAGAGAGTGCTACAGTGCAGGAGTCCCTGGGTAGCGCGAGGCTAGCAGGCTGCAACAGTGCGAGAGGCACGGAGAGTGTTGCAACAGTGCAGGATGGCACAGAGAGGTTTGCAATGGTGTAAGATGCAAGGAGTTGTTGTAGCAGCGCAGAGGTCAGTAGAGGGAGCACTTGTTAGCGGCAGAGAGAGCTTCAACATTGGGAGTGTTTCTAGCCTGACAGGGATGTCAGAAATTGGGTGGATCAGTTACTTACTTCTTAGTAATTGAGTTGCAGTGCAGTAGTAGTTGGCAGTAGCACAATGCAGCATGATGAGAGGGGGATGCAGTGTTGGGAGCATGGACCAGCAGCAGTACAGATGTAGAGGGAGTTGCCATACAGATGTAGTAGTGGCAGTGACAGGGACATGGGCAACAATATAGGATGCAGTAGTGCAAAGGATGTTGGGCAGGGAGGCCAAGCTTTAGCACAGGTTCCGGTGCCATATGATCAGAGTAATGCTCAGTGTGGAGTATTACTAGAGCACAACCGTCACTAAGAGGGAGTGTTGATTTGGGGTAGCATTAGATGTGCTCTAGCCATGAAAATTGGTGGAGAGGCCAAAGCACATGAGATCTCCAAGCCCCAGAAATGGTTTGGGCAAATTCTAACTAGTTTGGGAGATATTAAAATAATTAATATTTTTAATGGAGTTCCTAAGTCTAAACTTAGGAAAAATAAAATATTAATGAGTATTAATATAAAACTAGGTTAGAAGGTTCCAAAAGTCATGGATCAAGCCAAATCTAATCTTAGCCATTGATTAGATATGTAATCTCGACCATTGAAGGACCAATAGGAAAAGTATAAGAGGAGGCTTGAGGGTCAGTTGGAAGATACACCAAATTGATCATTCATTCGATTTACTATAGTGGGGTTTGCTAAGTAAAGTCGAATCAGTGATCAATTTGTAGCAAGGGGCAGTGATTACTAGACAAAGAGGTAGAGATAGTGCCAAGAGACCAGCGCTGAGGCAGAGAGGTAGACACAGAAACCAGAGCAAGCCACGCAGATCCCAACACAGACAGCGCAAAGGCCAGAGAGCCCATGTCATCCTCGTAGAAGGCAGCAAGAGTGACACAAAGGGTCCCAGAGGCTGCGCTGTGCCTTAGAGGGCTGACGCAGAGGGTTTTGAGGTTAACGCAAAGGCCAGGAGGGCTGGCGCAGTGCTTTAGTGTTGTTGGAGAGAGTTTCGTGGGGCAGGTTTTCTGAATACCTGCTTTGCAATAGAGAGTTGTTACTGCCGGTTATTTTTCTTTGTACTCAAGGAAATACTGCGTAATAATATACCCTTAGAATAGCTGCAACGGTTTTCCCGCATTGGCTTTTCCGGGGACATTTGTCTAAAAATAACGATGTCACTTGTGTGTTTGTTTTCTTTCAGCTGATGATTTGTAGATGTTGTGACTGTATTGTGTTTATTTCGGTATTTAAATGTTTTAAAGAACTTGTTCGAATTTAAACAAGTAGAAGAAATAAACCAGCAGAATACAGATTAATTTTCTAACGGATAGACTTAGAAAATTCAACAGTTTCAAGCTTGTTGTGCATCCCAGAACAGTCAGATTTAAGCCCATTACAATGCAGTGAGCTGTTCTGATACATTGCAAGATGATATGCTATTTCCAGTACGTAATATCAGCTATGCATTTTTGGATGACAAGAACTTTTCCCAAACTAAATTCAGATGCATATAGGTTGGAAATGAATCTGGAAAGTGCAACTACAATCAAAGTTGTTTCTTCATGTTCATAAGTTCTTGTTTGGTTGCAAGCTTTTATGTCATCTCCATTTCTTGTGATTCTTTAGTGATCCGGAAGTTGACTATCTCTTTTCTAATTGAAGGGTGGCCTGGGAAGCAGAACTGAAAAGCTTTCAAAGCTTTGAGCTTTCATGTTTCGCTAATTCTTTTTTAATTCCATGTGGATGATGCATTGTTAACATTGTAAAATGTTGAGTTTCTTACAAAAAACACTTAAGAAGTGAGCTGTTTCTATTTATCCTGATAATTATTTTGAAATATTTTTTCTGGCCGCCTTGGATATGAGTGTTCTTTCATACATCAAGGGTCTGCCAATATTCTCACCTCCATGTGAAAACTCTTATTCTATATAGATGCTTATCAATCTATTTTGTTATTTTATTTTAATCTTCCCAAATGTTTGACTATTTTAGGCAATTGCAATTTGATTACTTATGTTTCAGGAGATCAGTCCTGACTCCTAGCATAAAACTTCCTTGATAGAGCAAGAAACCCACAAATATTCTTTCGTGGAATCTAACTAAAATTGGGACCAATCTAAATTCATTCTCATTTTTATTTCAGTTTTCAAGTGTACAAAGGTTTTAGTTAGCCTTTATGTAATCGATAGCACGAGGAGAGGTGAAATTGCTTGTGTAATTTTAAATTTGTCATATCCTAAAACACTGCATTGGTAGTTCAAGACTAGTTTGCTTTCTTGAAAGGGAAAAGTAATTAAAGTTGGAATTTGACACTCTATTTCACGTATTGTAGGTAGTAGTTGTTCTTCCTGGCCAGAGTACGCTGGACAGTCTGAAAATCCCAAGACCAGTGAAGGATGTTCTCAAGGGTCTAAATTGGCTACGCAGTCTTATTTTTTAACATCTTTTGGATTATGTGAAATATTTTGCTTCTGCGTATATCTTTTCATGATTGGCTAATTATATAAAAACTGTCATGTCTTCTTTCTGTTATATTCCTTGAACAAGGCAGCAAGTATCAAGGTTTGTTTCTGGAGATAAAAGTCATACCCCTAGGTACAAGTATCAACTCTGCATAAAAGGGATTCGGTTATTTAGGAGGCCTGTTACTTTTGCCCAGCTTGAGTAGATTCAAGCAGCTTTGAATTTCTACGAGGGAAAAGATTCAAATACTTGTGCCTCTACCATATTCACCTCCATTGGTTTGTGTGTATGTATTTCCACTAGATCTCTTCATAGTAATCATATTTCATTAATATGTCCATTTTTGCATCAGATGTTATCTTAATTACTTTCATTTTCTCTTGCATATTATAAAATATTATTTTTAAGGATAAATAGTTTTAATGTCTGTGCTGGTCAACTTTGGAATGAATGTAAGTTACTAGTTTTGTATAAGTTGATATGTTTTAACTTTCACCTCTTCTTTATAAATTTTGAACAAAGTCTTAGAAGGATGAAATAGTTTTAGCTTTTACCTCTTCTTTCTTTAATCTACTCTTTTTTCTTTGGAGTACTCATCTCTTTCCTATTCCAACAAGTACTTCTCTTTTCAAATTGCTTTCTCTTATCCTTGATTTTCTGAATTTAAATGGATGACGTAGAGATATTTGAGAGAATATTAAGGAAAAATAAAAATGCCTCTTTTATTATGTTCTGTTCTTGCCCTTAGTTTATAATCAATGCTAGGTATTATATATTGTAATCAAAGCCTCTAGAGCTAATTGTATTCGAATGTATCCTTGTGAGATAACAGGATCGTGGAAAATGGTGAATGAGGCTATTACATTCTTCACTCATCAGATTTACATTCATATGATAACTGATTAGTATTGGTGCGAATAGATTTGATGCCCATTAGCTGCATATAGATACCATTAGTAAGTATATCTAATTTTATGCATAGTGGTTAGGTGTGTCAAGATGCATGGTAAACTTATTTCATATCTAGATATCCATCTTGGTGGTGTACATCTAGAGACCATTGCTAAGTTCATCTTATTTTATGCATAGTTGTTAGTTGTATGGAGATACGTATGCATGTTGAACTTACTTTCATATCTTACAAAATCGTAAATGAGAGTTATCAACGACATACATAAATATGATAGTAATGGTTGATAAAAAATAGTGGTTTTCCAAGAGATGGGAAAACCAACCATAGAAACAGATACCTTGGAAACTAGAGAATGAACCAGAGAAAGCAAAGTAGTAGATGATAGCAACCTATCAGTCATGAGGATAAGGAGGTGTCCAAGCTTATGGGTTGGCCTCTGTCCTTGCACTGCAGTGTAGCCTTTGGCCCAGGAGGCGAGCTAGTTGACCCTCGACATCCATCAACAACAACTTCAGCTCCTCTATCTTGTGCATGAGATTGTCTCTATCATCTGGTCTATCAATGAACACCTTCCCTAGTAACAGTGTAACGTGCCAATATAAATCCAAGGTAAGGTGTGCAAGTAGGAATTTTTCATCCTTGTGTGTTCCATGTGTTAGGGATCCAAGCAACTATGTTGTCAAGAACCTTCAAATCCAAACTGCATTGCGGTCATGGTGAACCTCACCCTTTGTTGCCTGAATTTCAGACTGTTCCTCAAGGGCTATGGGTTAGGTAATGGAGTGAAAACAACCAAGTGGGAAACTAAATCCATGAGCCCCCAACACTCCCATGTCCACCACCACTTTGATGACATTGGGTGCATTCACGGGTCATCATAGCTAATGGGAGGAGAAAATGAGTTGGAAAAGTTGTCTTGGAGCGGATGGACGAATCAAGTGAACCTCAAAGAAGAGGCCAATGTTGTAGAGGAGAACGAAGGCAGAGTTGGCAACTACTACTACATGCCCCTCCACCATCAATTTTGATGAAGGCAAAAGGAAGGCTAGAGATGGGTTGTTATGTGGAAGGAAGATAACTAGGTGAAGGTCTTGGTGGAGAGAGGAAACAACAGGGGAGAAAGTCTCCGCGAGGGAAGTAAGCATGTCAACAAAGTAGCAGAAGGTGCCCCCAAACAAAATATATGGAGAAGGCTCTAACATGAACAACATCAATTCAATAAATCGAGTGATGGGGTTGGCATCCGATTTGAGGCAGGCATTGAAGGATCAAACCAACTAAGTGGCATCTTGGAGAGGGATGTGATGTTTAGCCTAGATCTACAATCCTCACTCCTTTCCTTTCCATCATTAAGGGAGAGGCTTCTATTGTTGTGCAGGGACCATTAGTTGTTATAGTATTGGTCCCACACATCCATAAAAAAATGACAATAAAACATCCATAAATTGCACATAAATATTTAATATTAAGTTATATAAGTTATTAACTTATGTCCAAAATGGGCTCATATGTTGATTGGGCCAACAACTGTCAAACACTAGCCTTTAACATAACAAGTTGACAAGACATCTTGTCCCAACTACCTCCAGATTTGAATTACTAAACAAGTCAAAATGCATTACAAAACATTCCATTAACTTATATCCAACAATACACCTATCCCATCAAACAAGCACCCACAGATTTCCACTGGAGCAACACTTCCCATGGCTGGGTAATACCTGCACAAGAACAAGTAAAATGTGTGTCAGCCATATCTACATGTGTGTTCAACCATTCAACCTAATGAAGGCAATAAATGGCACCATTCAACTACTGAATGCAATAAATGACACCAACCCTTTCAATTCAGGAATTAAACACAAGAAAGCACAAGGATCAACCATGAAAGTTTATCATCCATTGGATCATGTACAAATCAATCTAGAACACACATTTGAATTTGGGAGATGGCAATCCATGCCAATCTTCCCTACCAATCAAATTCAACATCAAAAAACTATAAAACAACCTCAACCCTGTTGAAAAGTGTAACTAGGTTCGGTCTTCATAATGACATGTGTAATCATGATTTTATGTAATTGATGTAAAGAAGAAAAATATAATTATTTTAGTAATGTTTGAGTCATGGGTTTCACGCTCAAGGAAATTTATTTTTAATTAAGGCTCCCATTGCGAGCCTTTAGGATTAGTCATCATGTCATAAAGTCTATAGAGTGAATGTCAAAGATGAAAGACCCATTTGGGCATGTAATTTATTGTAAAAGAAAAAAATTGTGAACCCTCCAAGACCATGTCACAAGGTCACCTTGAAGTCGACCTTAAGATAATTCTAGAAAGGCATGTCATCCTTGTCACTAGGAGATGTCAGCTCATTTTGAGGAGCAAACAACTATATATAGGCAATGCGACCTTCATTTGTAGAAAAAATTTCGGTCAAGGATAAGAAGGCAAAAAGAAGTGTGGAGTTCATAAAGAAGGAAGCATATAACCAAGCAAAGGAAGGAGGAGTATAATTAGGGATATTTTCAGATATGTTCTGGGTTGATCCATTCCACACGTACGAGGAATAGATATTGTCCACTGCAGAAGAAGCCAAGGTATGATGGTCAAACTTGAAGGTCAAATGAAGGTAAAAGATAAGGTGGATCTCAAGCTGAGTTGCCAAAGAAGAAGTCTCCATCTAGAGCAAAGATAAATCAAGGTTCAAAGTTGGTCAGCCACACGTGCTAGGGTTTTTGAAGCAAGGCTAAAAGTTGCAGATCTGAAACAAGGGACCAAAATATGAAGGATAGCTAAGCTTGTGAGAAAAGGAAGAAGTTTGACTATCGTTGACTCAAGGAAGAAAAAGTTAAATCAAGAAGGCTTGTGACTTGGTCTTGGAGAGGTTGTTGTGTCAAAGGGTCTGGGTTGTGGTCTTAGTATGCATTAATTGAAGTCTCTATAAGAAGAATTTGTTTTGGGTTTTCCTCTCAAGTGGGAGAGGTTTTGGCCCTGGTTGATCGCCTACATTTTGTGCCTCTTGTCCCTTTATTGTTTATGCTATGGTAGTTGTTTGATGAATAATAACACTATAATAATCTATGTAATGAAAAGATCCTAATCTAAAGAAGTAAAAATCATTCACAAGTAGTTATCATTGATAGAGAAATCTCCTAATCCTAATTCCCTAGATTTTTCAACATGGTATCAAAGCTATGGTGACAAAATCAAGGAAAGGGCATCTCATCAAGGGACACTCAAGCATTCAAGGACCAAATCTCGAGGAAGTCATCAAGGAAAATCTAGAAGATCATCTTGAAGTCAAGGTCTACAAAGAAGTGTCAAAACCCTAGATCAAAGAAGAAGACTTCATCAAAAGAAGTCTTGGGATCCTCGCTCAAGTCATCATCAAAGATATCAAGGCAATCTCCTTCTCTTTGAAGAAAAGGATTTCATCTCAAAGGAAAATCCTTATCCTTGAAAAGAATCATTGAAGAAGCATGAAGACATCATCAAGAAGTCATCAATCATCATCAACAAAGGGATCAAGTTGAAGAGTTCATCTTCACTTGACAAGTATCTATATTCCTATAAATTAAATTTAGTAAAATGACTTCATTATGCAAGGAGATCAACAAGTTGGTTGGGTCATCAAACTTCCTTGCATGGAAAAGGAGGATAAACTTAGTCCTGAAGGAAAACAAATTTATTGATCATGTCAATGGCAAAGTCTCCAAACCATCTAAAGGGAAAGCATTATCTAAATATATGAAAAAGGATCTAAGGGCTTAAAGGATCCTTATAGAATCCATCCCATATGTAGTAGAGTTGGAGACATCAAAAGGGATATATGATAGGGTAGCAGAATTATTCTCTGAAAGCACGACAGAAAAAATCATATCACTAAGATCTGATCTATGCAAATTGAAATCATCAAAGGATGAAGGGACATCTACATGTCTCACAAAAGCATCTCTAATAAGGAATCAGCTTCAAGATCTAGGAGAGATGATATCTGATAAAGAAATGATTACCATTGTTTTAAATTCTCTAACTGATGAACAAGGAACCTTGTATCAAAGGCCTAAGAAGAGGAGAAAGCTATCCCATTCAATAATTTGTGGTCACTCTACAAGAGTGAAGAAAACAAGTTAAAGGCAAAAAGTGATATAGGATCAAATGAGCAAGGTCAAACATTTGTTGTCATGTCAAGAAGCAAAGGGATATTTGGCAAGTTTGGTCCTCAAAAAAGGAAGAAGATCAATATGTCCCCAATCCAATGCTATGAATGTCAAGGATATGGGCACTACAAGAGAGACTATCCTAAGCTCAAGAAGGACAACAACAACCGAAGAAGAGAAGAAGCCTATATCACGGAAGAAGTGGAGTAAGGTGAAAAGAAGAAATCCAAGAAAGAGGAAGTAAAAGATCTCTACTAGTTATTTTCAAGTTTATGTTTCAATTTTTTCTGTTGTAAGATATGGAAATCATGAGTCAAGAAGGAGTAGGATAGGATGCATCATGGCATCATAGAAGTACTAAAAGCAAGAGCTTGTGATCATAGAGAAGCATGAAAGATAGCTGAAATAAAATTCTATGGCAGTCACATATGGACAGTTATAGCTCTTGGTAACTGCATTAGAAGCTTAAGTGGTACTTACGGGAAAAGGAAAAAGCTATCTAGTACAAAGCTCATCATACATTAGTCAAAAGGAAGCATTTGCTAGATGAGGATACTTGAGATTCTCTATTAAAATCTTCGTCAGAAGGTTCAACAATTAAAAGGAAACAAGTGTTTCATCAAGAATTCCAACTTGTGGAATTCATGGGATGATGGTATGATGACAAAAGAGGTGAAGCAGATCAAGGGATTGAAGTTCTTTCAATCAAGGAAGTTGTTGAAGGAAGTCTAGATGACCTAAAGGAAAATGAGGTATGCATGTTTGTATTCGATATTGTAGATTCATGTCATATGGTTGTAGGTAACATGAATGAATGCTCTACCTCGAGAGCATGATCAAAAGGAAGGATATCCTCCTTTGAAAGAATGTAGGAAGGCATGGGTCACACATAGACTAGATGAAATCAACATAATATGTCATCATATGAAATATGAGGTGGTTGACAATGGTTGAAGGAACTCTAATTGAAAAGTTCATGGGAAGAAAAATGTGTGAAGAAAGAAGGGAAGAGATTGTGGAATATGCAACTATGAAGAAGGAAATCAGCGTCCAATGGCTGAAAGATTTGACTAGGATATCTCCATGAAAGATATGAAGGCTCTGATGAAGTCTGAAAAAGAAGGAGACCCTTGACAGTATATATCTTTTGGAGATATGTCAGTATGTAGGATGTTGATGCAAACTGCAAGATGTCATGATGTAAGACCATCACAAAGGTAATTTTGATTTAATGTTTGTTTCCTATTTTTGAATAATATCTAGATGGGATTATGCATAACTGCCAAGGGAAGAGTTGTGGATGTGTTCTGCCATTAATGACCATGAAGCAAGATGAAGGATCCTTAAGGAAACATGGCATGAAGGAAGACCAGTTATGGACTAATGGATCACTTTCCAATGAAAGGAATGATGACATGACTGACTCATGGATGAAACTGATGGATGGTCTGTGCCCTACTAAGAAGTCCCGAAAGATGTAGACTCTATGACAAAGAAGAAATTCATGGCATCAAAGGAAGGAGTTCTACAAGCAGTTGGTTGTCCCATGATCTCCACTTGAAGATTTGTTGAAAGCAAGTCCTTGGTCAAGAGGGAGCTTGGGTACATTGTTGTCTATAGGAATGTGTACATTTCTTCAGTCGAATGGGTGTGTCTGCCCTAAGATGGGAGGGAGAGATAGACACATCATTCTTGTCTTCACTTGGGCAGACATAATGGAGAATTGGGTGAACATATGGCATCCAATACTCTTAGAGGATGAGTTAGGGTATCCAAGATAAGAGTAGTTGTAGAGGACCGATATTCTTTGAGGACTGGGAATCCAAGATAAGAATAGTCCTGGTGGAACACACTTTGAGAACCCGGGTAGATTGTGTTTTGAGAGAGACAATGATGTGGGTGTCTATACATCATTGATCTCGCCAACATGGAGCTCTCTGATCTTGTGGAGAGATAGAGTTTTTAGTCAAGGCCTCACTATGTGACAATGTGGTTGATATGATGCTATACAAATGGGTTACCAATCTAACTCTTCTTATGAGAATTCTTCAAATTGAGAATGTCCAAGTACCATGTATGGATTATGAGTACCTCCCTAGTTAAGAGGGAGTGTTGAAAAGTATAACTAGGTTCGGGCTTAATAATGATGTGTGTAATCATGATTTTATGTAGTTGATGTAAAGAAGAAAAATAAAATTATTTTTGTAATGCTTGAGTCATGGGTTTTGTGCTCAAGAAATTTTGTTTTTAGTTAAGGCTCCCATTGTGAGCCTTTAGGATTAGTCATCATGTCATAAAGTGTATAGAGTCAATGTCAAAGATGAAAGACCCATTTGGGCATGTAATTTATTGTAAAAGAAAAAGATTGTGAACCCTCCAAGACCATGTCACAAGATCACCTTGAAGTCGGCCTTAAGATAATTCTAGAAAGGCATGTTGGCCTTGTCACTGGGAGATGTCAGCTCATTTTGAGGAGCAAACCACTATATATAGGCAGCTCAGCCTTCATTTGTAGACAAAATTTCGATCAAGGATAAGGCAGAAAGAAGTGCGAAGTTCATAGAGAAGGGAGTCTATAACCAAGCGAAGAAAGGAGTATAATCAAGGATATTGTCAGATTTGTTTTGGGTTGATCCACTCCACACGTGCAAGGAATAGATATTGTCCATTGTAGAAGAAGCTGAGGTATGACAGTCAAACTTGAAGGTCAGATCAAGGTAAAAGATAAGTGGATCTCAAGCCGATTTGCCAAAGAAGAAGTCTCTATCTAGAGCGAAGATAAATCAAGGTTCAAAGTTGGTCAACCACACGTGCTAGGATTTCTGAAGCAAGGCTAAATGTTGCAAATCTGAAACAAGGGACCAAAATTTGAAGGATAACCAAGCTCGTGAGGAAATGAAGAAGTCTGACTATCGTTGACACAAGGAAGAAAACGTTAAATCACAAAGGCTTGTGACTTGGTCTTAGAGAGGTTATTGTATCAAGGGTCTTGGTTGTGGTCTTGGTATTCATGAATTGAAGTCTCTATAAGAAGAAGAACAAGTCTCTATAAGAAGAAGAATTCGTTTTGGGTTTTACTCTCAAGTGGGAGAGGTTTTGGCCCTGGTTGATCGCCTACATTCGGTGTCTCTTGTCTCTTTATTATTTATGCTATGGTAATTGTTTGATGAAGAAGAACACTAATAATCTAAGAGATGAAAAGATCCTAATTTAAAGAAGTAAAAAACATTCACAAGCAGTTATCATTGATAGAGAAATCTCCTAACTCTAATGCCTTAGATTTCTCAACAAACCCTTATTGAGTTGCATTTGAAACATTCATTCTACTCATCAATTATTGGAGACATACAATCAAAGTGTGTGGACAGTGTTATCACATTTGAACATTTTATTTTTTGTTTTCCTATTTCTATTATAATTAGGATAAAATGCAAGATACTTGTTATTCAGAGGATAAATTCACCGTAAGTTTACAAGTTACAACTATGCCAAGACAAATTCTCTTTAGCCCAAGAAAATTGCATTATCCACAAAATATTGATAGTCATACAATCACTGAAGGTTTTAAGCTTTGCCAATGAAACAATTGAAGTATCAGATACATACAACTTCAAGCTCCTAAACTTAAACTTAGTCTATTATTGTTGTTGCTTTATCCTTTGAATAACACTTTCATTTATTTTTGCTGGAAAAAAAGTAACACTTACATTTATAGGAACACTATCATTTTCAAGAAAACTTTCATTTATGTTTGTTGGAAAAAAAGGAACACTTTCAATTACATGCCCAATTACACATAGATTGTTCACCAATTACCATTGCAGACAATATGCATTGATACAAAAGAAGACTGAGAACAAAAACAATTTTTTTTAATAAGAATTTCATGGTAAATCTACGGGTTGTTGTAGCTGTGCCAAGAGTTACTATTGCATCTTGTTCAAGGAACAGGAGGAGGTGAGGGACCACAGGAGCCTAGCTTGTATGCAATTCATTAAATAAGGATAGGGGGGATGATGTGAATGCTCCCAGCAATGTTGTTGAGAATGACAATGTGGTAGCAGATCATGATGTGCCACCATCAACCACAGAGCCACTTTTAACCACAGTGCAAGGTGCAAGTTCAACAAAGAAGATCAGTGCCATAAGAGGGTGGACATGTTGAGATTTGTAGCTTGGGAGGTACTCCAAACCCTAGCCTTAAGGGTCGTGGAGGAGTTGGCACACAAAATTCTTCTGTGGGCTTGAAACCTAAGCTTGGGGTTTTACACCCATCGATGTTGGGGAAAAAACCATGGAGAGAATTTGATGTGTGATGGATGGAGATGATAGAGGATGCCGAGACAAATTGGACACTTCGAAAATCATCGAAATCTGAATTGCCTATGAGGAGATGAATTTTTGAAGTTAAATGTGTGGTTGTGAGGGCTAAAAGTCAAGTCAGCATAGTTGAAGGAGTGCACTCCCTTTAGGGTTGTTCGTTGACACCTCATGAAGTGTATAAAATAAGAGGGCTCATGGAGTCATTTAGAATCATCCAATGTGCATCTTCTCATGAGAAACATAGCTTTGAGGTAGTTGCAGCTCAAAAGGACAAGGCCGAGTGGGAGAGGTATGTTTTGTGTCTTTTTGATGGTCTAGGAGGTCCGAGCTAGAGTAGAGAGGTAATTGCATGCCTTAAAGGAGTTTTGGGCAGTGTTTTGTGATGTTTTGAGTGTGGTTCTTCTCCTCATATCAAGACGCAACCCAATAGAGCATGAACAAATAGGCCACAGGCCTCATTTTCCATGGAACAGGTGGGTCATAAGGTTGTTTATAGCTACAGGAAGACTGCAAGCCTTGTCACCTTGGAACAGGGGGCTGAGAGGGCTTATTTGGGGTTGGATTTAGCCCAAAATTGCAAAAGTTTGTAGACATAAGTTTGTAAGGGGAGGCTGTGGCTGTGGAGAAGGTCTTGAGGTAAGGAAGAGGTGTTGGAGTAGTGTGCCAACAACCCTAGCCAGAAGTTCAAACCTACAACAGTTAACATTAAACCATGAAGAAACAAGGTATGTGTGGTTTATGTGTTTGATGTGAAGTTAGATGCTAGTGGATGAGGTGTGTTTGTGGACATCCAAAGGAGCAGATTACATCATCAACTTACATGTCATGTCAAGAGGAGCAACAGAAGGTTGCGAAACAAGGTATGTTTTCCCTCTTGATTTTATGTGATTTGTAGGTGGATGGGTGTCCTAGAAGAGGACAATTTGTGAAGTCTCTTGGAAGCCAAGAGGAAGGGTTTCCTAGGTGATTGGATGCCCTAACCAGAGTGCAGATGTTACAACAAGGATTGGTCACTCATGGTCTGTTAGAGGGCGGCATGACAGTGGAACAAGTGTGAATAGTGGATTGGGCATTTATGGATTGTTGAAGGGCAATGTGATAGTGCCTAAGTTGAAGCCGAATGTGCACCATCTTCATGGAATTAGGTGGTTGCTAGAGTGGTAGAAGAAGAGCTCAAGGGTCTGATCAACTAGGAGCATTTTGAGTAGCCCTAAACTTGCCGTGTGGAGAAGGACATCTACAACAGAATATGGGTAGTCCTCCAAGCCCGTGTTCATTGTGGGAGATGGGCATCTTGTAGTGATAGGTGGCAGCCCTCCATGTCCTCTGCTAGTCTTCATTAGAGTGGCACATGAAGACTATAGCGGGTTGAAGTCCCTGAGTAGTTGAGGAGCAGTAGTGGGCAGTGGAGAGTTGTTCACAAACGGAGTTGTGAACAACTCGACAGGAGTCTCAATTTGTTGTGCCCTTGATGGACTAAGGCACAACTAATGAGCTGATTGGATAGCTGAGGTTCAGTGGCCAGATGGACTTGGATCATTGATAGAGGTAATGTTGCAGATCGGGGGCCGAAGGACCTAGCAGGTACATGGTACGACCAAGACGAGTTGCGATTGCATGCTACATCAGCCAGATGGCCAAAATATCTTGTTGAGGGTAGATTGGTTGTCGATGGACCGACACCAAGCCCCAGTTTTGTATCTTTGTATCAGTGGATGTATGAGGGCCACTATCTCTGATACAAGAGCCCTAGACTCTTGTAGTATTCAGTTGGATTAATATAATGAAGTTGGGTTATTGTACAAAATTGCGTAAAAAGTTGTTTAAATTTTGTGCGCTAGTAGATTTACTATTGTTTATATTTTGTTGTGCAAAGTAGCTTTGTTGTAATTCTTGGTTTGGTAGCGTTACTGGTTTAAGATTCTATCGTAAACACCAAGATCATGGAAAGTCAACATGGTATCAGAGCTACTTTGAAGGGCTAGTGAATTAGAGTGTGCACAACGAAGTAGCTCAGAGGGAGCTGATATTGTCTAGATCATGGAGTAGAGGGTTCAACTGAAGACATGGAGATGTGGTCTTGAAAGGCTACATGGTGAGATGGGATGGGAGTTCTCGTGGATCAGTTGTGAACCTGGTGCACTACAGTATGTTGTGTGGAAGTTTGCACATCATGGACTTCCTTTCACTTGCCATGGATGGTTGGGACTGCTCGAGGGTTTCTTTGGCTTGGACGAGATAAGTATGATCGAGAGTGCTTCATGTGATGGATTGAAGATTGGCAAGCTAGAGTCTTCATCTGATCATGATGTTTCATATCCAAGATTCGAGAGATTTGCAGGAGTAGTTGATCAAGGAGGATGAGTGTTTGCAGGACTGAGCCAGTGGAGATCATTTAGGCTCAAAGGGCGTCTAGCCTCAGAGGGAGCAACCATATGGAGGTTTGGGAACTTAAGGTTTAAATGTGGTGAGGCAGAGGCATTACTGAGATTGTGGGGTTCATTCTACATAGTATGTTGCAGTGATGGACATCAGATGGGCTAGTGTCACCGCAGATGATGGCGACTTAAGTACCTCCCTCGCTAAGAGGGAGTGTTGAGATTTGTAGCTTGGGAGGTACTCCAAACCCTAGGTTTAAGGGTTGTGGAGGAGTTGGCACACAAAAGTGTTTTGCAAGCTTGAAACCCAAGCTTGGGGTTTTTCACCCATCGATGTTGGGGCCAAAACCATGGAGAGAATGGCATGTGATAGATGGAGATGATAGAGGACACCAAGATGAATTAGACGCTTCAAAAATCATCGAAATACGAGTTGCCTATGAGGAGATGAATTTTGAAATCAAATGTGGTTGCGAGGGCTAAAAGTCAAGTCGACCTAGTTGAAGGAGTGCCCTTTAGGGTTGTTCATTGACACCCTCATGAAGTGTATAAATAAGAGGGATCATGGAGTCATTTAGAATCATCCAATGTGCATCTTCTCATGAGAAACATAGCTTTGAGGTAGCAATAACTCAAAAGGACAAGGTTGAGTGGGAGAGAGGTTTATTTTGCGTCTTTTTGATGGTTTAGGAGGTCTACGCTGGAGTAGAGAGGTAGTCGCATGCCTTAAAGGAGTTCTGGACAATGTTTTGTAACATTTTGAGTGTGGTTCTTCTCCTCAAATCAGGTCGCAGTGCAATAGAGCATGAATGGATAGGTTGTAGGCCTCATTTCCCTTGGAACATGTGGGTCATAAGGCTATCTGTAGCTACAGGAAGGTTGCAGGCCTTGTCTCCTTGGAACAGGGGGTTGAGAGGGCTTATTTGGGACTAGCTTTAGCCTAGAATTGTAGAAGGTTGTGGACATAAGTTTGTAAGGGAAGGTCACAAGTGTGGATAAAGTCTTGAGGTAAGGAAGAGGTGTTGGAGCAGTGTGCTAATAGCCCTAACCAGAGGTTCAAACTTACAACTATTAACATTATCCCATGAAGAATCAAGCTATGCATGGTTCATGTGTTTGATGTTGAGTTAGATGCTAGTGGATGAGGTGTGTTTGTGGACATCCTAAGGAACATATTACATCTACATCTTACGTGTCATGTCAAGAGGAGCAGCAGAAGATTGCAGAACAAGGTATGTTTGTCCTCGAGTTGATGTGATTTGTAGGTGGAGAGGACAATTTGTGAAGTTCGTTGGCAGCCAAGAGGAAGGGTTTCCTAGGTGATTGGATGCCCTAACCAGAGTACAGATGCTACAACAAGGATTGGTCACTCATGATCTATTGGAGGGCGATTTGAGAGTGAACCAAGTGTGAACAATGGATTGGGCATTTATGGTCTATTGGAGGGCAACATGATAGTGCCCATGTTGAAGCCCAGTGTGCACCATCTTCATGGACTTACGTGTTTGCTAGAGTGGCAAAAGAAGAGCTCAAGGGTCTAATAAGCTAGGAGCATTATGAGTAGCCCTATACTTGTGTGGAGAAGGACATCTACAGTAGAGGATGGGAAATCTCCTAGCCTGTGTTCATTTTGGGAGACGGACATCTTGCAGTGATAGGTGGTAGCCCTTCATTCTCTATGATAATCTTAATTGGAGCAACACAGGAAGAATATAGTGGGTTGAAGTCCTTGAGTAGATGAGGAGCAACAGTGAGCATTTGAGAGTTGTTCACAAACGGAGTTGTGAAGAACTCGACAGGAGTCTTGATGTGTTGTGCCCTTGATGGACTAAGGCACAATTAGTGAGCAGATTGGATAGTCGAGGTTCAGTGACTAGATGGACTTGGATCATTGATAGAGGTAGTGTCGTAGATCGGGAGTCGAAGGACCGAGCACGTACAGGGTACGACCGAGAGGAGATGTGATTGCATGCTACATCAGCCAGATGATCAGTGTATCTTGTTGAGGGTAGATTGGTTGTCGTTGGATTGTCACAAAGCATTTTGTATCTTTGTATCAGTGGATGTATGAGGGCCATTATCCCTGGTACGGGGCCCTAAATTGTTGTATTATTCAGTTGGATTAATATAACGAAGTTGGGTTATTATACAAAATCGTGTAAAAAGTTGTCTATATTTTGTGCACTAGTAGATTTACTGTTGTTTATATTCCGCTATGCAAAGTAGCTTCATTGTGATTCTTGGTTTGGTAGCATAAGTGATTTAAGATTCTATCCCATACACCAGGATCGTGGAATGTCAACATGGTATCAGAGCTACTTTGAAGGGCCAATGAATTAGAGTGTGCTAAAGGAAGCAACTTAGAGGGAGTTGGGATTGTCTAAATCATAGAGCAGAGGGTTCAGCTGAAGACATAGAGATGTGCTCTGGAAAGGCTACATGGTGAGATGGGTTGGGAGTTCTAGTGGATCAATGGTGAACCTAGTGCACTATAGTACGTTGTGTGGTAGTTTGCACATCATTTACTTCCTTTGACTTGCCATGGGTGGTTAGGATAACGTGAGGGTTTCTTTGGCTTGGACGAGATCAGTATGATCGAGAGTGCTTCGTGTGATGGATTGCAGATTGACAAGTTAGAGTCTTCATCAAATCTTGATGTTCCATATCTGATATTGGAGGGATTTTCACGAGTAGTATTTGATCTAGGAGGATGAGCGCTTAGGCTCAAAGGAAGTCTAGCCTCAGAGGGAGTAGCCCTATCAAGGTTTGGGATCTTCTGTTTCAAATGTGATGAGGCAGAGGCACTACCGAGATTGTAGGGTTCATTCTATAGAGTATGTTGCAGTGATGGATGCCAAATGGGCTAGTGTCACCGAAGATGATGAAGACTTCCTAGTGTTGGAAGTACCTCCCTCGCTAAGAGGGAGTGTTGATATTTGTAGCTTGGGAGGTACTCCAAACCCTAGGTTTAAGGGTTGTGGAGTTGGCGCACAAAAGTGTTTCACAAGCTTGAAACTCGAGCTTGGGGTTTTGCACCCATTGATTTTGGGGCCAAAACCATGGAAATAATTTGACATGTGATGGATGGAGATGATAGAGGATGCTGAGACGAACTGAATGCTTCGAAAACCATCGAAATCCGAGTTGTTTATGAGGAGATATGAATTTTTGAAGTTAAATGTGTGGTTGTGAGGGCTAAAAGTCAAGTCGTCCTAGTTGAAGGAGTGCCCCTTAGGGTTGTTTATTGACATCCTCAGGAAGTGTATAAATAAGAGGGCTCACGGAATCATTTAGAATCATCTAATGTGCATCTTCTCATGAGAAACATAGCTTTGAGGTAGCCACAGTTCATAAGGATAAGGTTGAGTGGGAGAGAGGTGTTTTGTGTGTCAAAAGGTTGTTTGTAGCTAGAGGAAGGTCGCTGGCCTTGTCTCCTTGGAACAAAGGACCGAGAGGGCTTATTTGGGGCTCGCTTTAGCCCCGAATTGCAAATGGTTATGGACATAAGTTTGTAAGGGAAGGCCACAGTTGTGGAGAAGGTCTTGAGGTAAGGAAGTGGTTTTGGTGTAGTATGCCAAGAACCCTAGCCAGAGGTTCAAACCTACAACAGGTAACATCAACCCATGAAGAAGCAAGGTATGCATGGTTTATGTGTTTGATGTTGAGTTAGATGCTAGTGGATGAGGTGTGTTTGTGGACATTCAAAGGAGCATATTACATCAACAACATAATATGTGTCATGTCAAGAGGAGCAGTAAAAGGTTGCAAAACAAGGTATGTGTGTCCTCTTGAGTTGATGTGATTTGTAGGTGGATGGGTGTCCTAGAAGAGGAAAATTTGTGAAGTATGTTGGCAGCCAAGAGGAAGGGTTTCCTAGGTGATTGGGTGCCCTAGCAAGAGTGCAGATGCTATAGCAAGGATTTGTCACTCATGGTATGTTGGAGGCTAGCGTGAGAGTGGGCAAGTGTGAACTGTGGATTGGGCATTTATGGTATGTTGGAGGGTAGCATGATATTGCCCAAGTTGAAGCTTGATGTGCACCATCTTCATGGACTTAGGTGGTTGCTAGAGTGGCAAGAGAAGAGCTCAAGGGTCTAATTGACCAGGAGCATTATGAGTAGCCCAAGACTTGTCGTGTGAAGAAGGACATCTACAACAGAAGGTGGGAAATCCTCCTAGCCCATGTTCATTATGGGAGATGGACATCTTGCAATGATAGGTGGCAACCCTTCGTGCCCTGTGATAGCCTTCATTGGAGCAGTGCAAGAAGACTATAGTGGGTTGAAGTCCCTGAGTAGCTGAGGAGAAACAGTGGGTAGTTGAGAGTTGTTCACAAACAGAGTTGTGAATAACTTGACAGGAGTCTTGATGTGTTGTGCCCTTAATGGACTAAGGCACAACTAGTGAACAGATTGGATAGTCGAGGTTCAATGGCTAGATGGACTTGGATCATTGATAGAGGCAATGTCGCAGATCGAGCGCCAAAGGACCGAGCAATTATATGATATGACCGAGAGGAGCTGTGATTGTATGCTACATTAGCCAAATGGTCAAAGTGTCTTATTGAGGGTAGATTGGTTGCCGATGGACTAACACCAAGCACCAATTTTATATCTTTGTATCAGTGGATATATGAGGGTCGTTATCCCTGGTACAGGAGCCCTAGATTGTTGTATTATTCAGTGGGATCAATATAACGAAGAGATTATCGTACAAAATTGTGTAAAAAGTTGTCTATATTTTGTGGACTAGTAGATTTACCATTGTTTATACTCTAATGTGCAAAGTAGCTTCTTTGTGATTCTTGGTTTAGTAACGTCAATGAGTTAAGATTCCATCGCAGACACCAGGATCGTGGAAAGTCAACAGGACAAAGGAAGACATGCTCGCTGCAACTGATGACATAGAGTTTATGGATTATTCAGTTCGTGCATCTGCAAAATAACATGTGATTGTTGCCTCAAACATACATTATTGGATAAATGGGTTGAATCATACAAAGTGTAGAGGGCTTGTTACAGTTATGAATAAAGAGGAGGAGGCTGAGGTGGTTGAGTGGTGTAAGGAGATGGCCCAATTAGGAAATGGGTTAGAGTTTATACAACTTAATCCATAGTAGCTCAAATCTGTCAGGGGAAGCCAAACCCCTTCAAAGATGGGTTTTCTGGTAAATCATGGTGGAGTGGGTTTAAGAAAAGGCATCCAGAGCTTGTGCTATGTACAACCGAGGGCCTTCACAGAAATAGGGCTTTAAACCTACGCCTTGCAATTGTGTCCAAGTTCTATGACACTCTTTTTGCTACATATGAGAAACACTCATATGCCCTAGACCATATATGGAATTGTGACGAAATAGGCTTACAAGCGGGAAGGAATTGTGGCATGCGAGTAATTGCTAAGAGAGGGAGCAAAAGCATGCCTAAGATTTTTCCTAAGAGAAAGGAGTGGATCACTATTCTTTGTTGTGCCAATGCAACTGATTCTTCAATCCTAGGTTTTTATCTATTCAAAGGTAAAACTCAACTAAAAAACTATATACATAATTGTGAACCAAGTGCATGCATGGTTGCACATTGCATGGATGACATAGGAACTATTATTGAATTGGCTTTGTCACTTTGTTGCATCTATGCTAGGTGGCGTCTCGCTTGAAAACAAACACCTACTGGTTTTAGATGGCCATGGAATACACATGGTTGTGTAGGCAATTGAGGAGGCCAACAATTTGGGCATTGACCTATTAACATTGTTGGCTCATACCACTCATAGATTGCAACCCCTTGATGTCAACGTGTTTGGGCCTTTCAAGAACTATTTCAGGGTTGAGTGAGCTCCATGGATGGAAAAGAATCCAGGGGTGGAGGTAAAAAGGTTTGAGGTAGTTGAGCTTGCAAGTAAAGCATTTAAAAGGGCTCCCACACCTTCTAATATCAAAGATGGATTTAGGAGGATTGGTATATGGCCACTGAATGTTGATGCTCTAATGCATGATACTGGTTGCATCTAGGCATTTGATGTGGAAGGTTAAGAAGTATATGACTGCAAGACCATGTTGATGTCCAAGATGTCGATGGGCAGGAAGATGTTGTTGTTGCTTGAGGTATGATATCCCCTTCTCAAGGGCACTTATATGGTGATGCTGATGAACATGAATGAGACACAATTTAGTTGTGAACCAATTGTCAATAGCATGGAGGGTGTCACACCCACTAAACCACTTGCCAATTATGCATGTGATATTCCATATGAGGTAGTTGATCATGTGAATGACAATGCAAATGTGATTTCATATGATATTGCAACATGATTAAACAATGAGTAATTGAGCATGCCAACCCAGGTAACCCCACCATAATGGTTGGTCGAGGGCATGATGAATATCAACACACATAATGTGTCATCCACCAATGAGGAAAGCATGGGCATGCCTTCACAACCAACAGAGTTGAACGTTGAACTTATTCATTATTTTGTGGATAATGAATCACTAGAAGAAGAGCTTGTTCAACATGAAGTACCAGATGAAGACAACAATGGGGGCCAATAATTTGTCCCAGAGGTTGAAAGGAAAGTGTTGGGCCTTGAGGAACGTGTGACAACAAAGCAACCAAAACGTGGTAGGTTCCTAAAGCTACCATTAGAGAGAGTGAAGACCTCATCAAGGCACTCAACAACAGATTGTTTTTGTTTAGGGAGGAGTTCACAATTGCTCACCTTTGAAGACTATATGAACCTGTTGTTTGAGTCTGAACATAAAAGAAATTGAAATTTACAAATATAAACAGAGAAAGAAGGAGTTGGCCAAGGAAAAGAGAGACGTAAGGATTCCAGCAACAGAGGCAAGGAAAGGTTGGAAATACAAAAAGCAAGGGAAGAAAAGGAACATAAAAAATAATTAGCAAGGCAAGAAAGGTTCAACAAGTGCTGGAAAAAGGAGGGGTCATAGACATGAAATAATATGTTCCAAGCTAGTTTGAGGCAAATAGGATGATCTCCAACACTATGGACCACATTGCAGAGCATACACCATCATACGAGGACCTGATTAACATCCAAGTCCCCTGTTATTAGCTAGGGTTTATGCCCACCTCTTATACCCCTACCAGTGTAGGCTTAAATCCTGTGTGTGATTATAGGACACCTCCAATCAGTGTTGGGGTTAGTAGCACAAGTGGACACTTCAGCGACTCAGTGCCTCCATGGCTACAAGGAGAGAACTAGATTGAAGCGTATGGCAACATTCAAGCACATCCTAATCAACCATTCTTGAATAAACCACCATACTTGGCTTGGGCATGCAAATCAACAAGTTTGGGCAATGAAGAAAATGGAGGCCATCAAGCATAAGGGTGGCATGAATTTTTTTCTAACCACATTGCAATGTGGATTTTGTAAGAATGTAATCTATTGCATGGTCAATATAGTAGTTCACATAGAGTTGAACATACAATTTAATGTAATAGTGTAATAGTTGGATTTGCTTGTTTTTAGTTGCTCAATAACACTGGTGAGTACATGCCTTCATGGATACATATACTAGCAAACAAATCCAAAGATAGCTTTTCATTGTTTATCACACATACAAAGATTCACATACAGAGCACAATGTGTAATCATATGCAAGTATCATTTCAAAACGAAATACAAACAACATAAGTGATAGTGTTCGAACAATAATGTATAATTGGTATGTATTCCATCTCTTGGAAGTGGTATGCAAATCAATTGGTTGGTTACAGAGAGTTGGAGTTCATTGTTTATTTCACATACAAAGTTGTGCCTTCTATTCTTGGTTGATTACACATACAAAGTTGGAGTACATACTACGAAACAGAAACGAAGACACATAATCCCTCTTAAACCCATTAAACTATTGAGAAATCAATGCATGTAGTTATTAGGGTTTTGATTCCTCTTTTCTTGATAATTACATGTGATATGTGTTGGCTCCTTTACTTATTTATTATGTTATCTTTCATCAAGCTACTACCAAATAAAAAATGCATAGAGATCATAGGATCAAGAGACACAAGATGTAGGCACTCAGTCAAGGAAAAACCCCTCTCCTAGGGGAAAACCCAGTCAAACTCTTCTTCTATAATAGAACCAAGTCAAAGTGAGGTAATCCAAGACCTTTTGACCAAGACAAAGACCTCCTCCAATCACGAAGTCAACCCTCCTTCCAAGTAGACAAACTTTGCAATGTCAACAAGGGTCAATTCCTTCAAAACTGCTTCAATCTAGAATTTCGCCCCCCTACAACTCATAATTTCGGACCTACAATCATTGCAGAAATTTCAGTCCTTGCAACTTGCCTAGAAGCCCTAAAAATCTTGCACGTGTGAGAGCGAAGATGCCCCAAAATTTCGATTTTTGTTCTTTTTATTTGACTTTCTTGTCCTTGACTTCACACTTCTTTTTCTCTTCCTTCACTGCAGATCGAACTTGTTCATGGATGGATGCCAAATAGGTTGAATTCTCCTTCTATTAATATTGCTTCCACAGGGTCAAATTGCCCCAAACAAGGCCAACTTGGTGATGAGGTGAAATATGATTGTTTTGACTAAAAAAAAATGCATTACACAAAAGCCCAAAAAGGGTCTAATAAATATACAATGACTCTTGTGACTTAAGAAAACCCTAGAAGCCTACAATGGAGGCTTTCACCTAATAAATAAGTAAAATGAGCATGAAACCCATGGCTCAAAATAATTTTCTTTTCTTCTTTTTCAATTTTACAATAAATACATAATAATAAAGTACAATAGCAATTTTGAAGACCAGCCATAGTTACATTTTTAACGTAAACTACATACTCTTAAATATATACAGAGTGCCATTAATTCTTCATGTAAACTTCTTAAACCCTATTTTTGTTATTGGATAATAGTTGGCATCTCAAACCCTAACATAACCATTAATAATTGTTGAATAACTCATAAACCCTATATTTGTAACTGAAAATTAGTCACCATCTGCAAAAAACACATACATTTGATTGAATATATATTACACTACAGGGTAGACCACAAAACCCTATTTAAATGCAATTTGATAACCCTTTTTTCTTGCAATTTGAGAGCCCTATTCGAAAACCACAATGCAACAATTTGAAACCCATATTTGAATGTAGAGTGGTAAGAAGACAACATGCAACAAATCCCACAAAGAAATTCGAAACCCTTCTAAGACTAAATGTAGCAAGAATTTGAACCCATTATAAGACAACATGTAGCAAAACCCACATAGAAATTGCATCAAAGGTAGCCAAATTCCATCTGGTTGAATGTGTTTGAAAACACAGAGGCAAAAGTAGCCAATAGGATTAAAATCCTACCGTAGAGGATTGTGTTGTGATTCTTCCATGCTTGAATGCCACAGGAAACCCAAGAGCTCTAAAACCCTTAACTGCAACATAAACTTCTATGGTGTCCTCAACATCTCGCACACAATGGCCTACAAGACAGACAAGGAGGCCACAAAGACGTTGTGGGGTTAAGCCTTGGAAAAACCAACAAACAAATTAAAAAATCCTCCAAACAGTGTTGAAAACATGCAAATTACCTTCAGATAAACCCTCTGGAGCACGAAACAACCACATCCATCATCGAGTAGAGGAAAATCCCCCATAGGGTCGAACACAAATGAATAGCCCGATTGTCAGTGTGATGGGGAAAAACAACAATCCCAATAAACCAAACTCCACACAAGAGAACAATTGAATATCTAGACGAACCACGAACGAAGCCTATGCATAACCCACTCAATGAAGCACAAACACTGGTGCATGTAGCAACCAACATTGCAGTATGGCCACACAAGTACTAGGAGGACCAAACACCCATATACCAAGGCCGAGCAGAATAACACAATGCTTCGAGGACCCTCCAAAAATCACATGAAAAGGAAACCCTAAACTGTGCACAACACCAAATTATATTGACCCACCTGCCCAACACATGGTTGCGTCGATTAGCATCTTGTTGTACAACTAGCCTGAAGGTTTATGTGGCATTTGGAGGGGTCTAAGGAGGGTTGCCCACTATTGACACCCCTCCCCTAGTCACCCCATTAGGGAGAAGTTTCAATTTAGTTATTATTATTATTATTTAAATGTAGTTTCAATTTAGCTAATATTTTTTTATTGTTTTGGGTTACTTTTGTGTTTTTAGGGTTTGGATTTAGTTTTTTTCTTCTTCTTCTGGGTTTTTTTCCTTTTTAAATTGTGGTTTTGTAAAATTTTCAAAAGAAAATGTGTTTTTTAAGTAGTCTTTTTATTTTTATTTTTTTTTTGAAATGTTTTTTTGAGTTTCTTAATTTATTTATTTTTAATGTAAATTATTAAAATAAATAAATTTCAAATAATGTTATTTTCATATTCATGAGTCAATTTTTTTTTTTTGGTTAATAGTGAGGGTGCAAGTGGTCAAGCCCACAATTTCAATTAGGTGATAATTTTAACTCAAAATAAATTTGGTATTGGTAGCATCACTTTTGGATTTGAGGTCAATTTTAGGGTATTGTATCAATTATTGAGGTCATAATTGCAAATAAGTCACAATTTTAACCACCCCTTATAAAAGGGGGCTACTAGTAGCACCACTTTTTGATTTGAGATTGATTTTGGTTTTTCTGAAACAAAAATATTGGTTTTTTGGGGCTAGAGTTCTCACTTTGAGGTCATAGTTCTTGTTAACCCAATAACTATTCTATAAAATACATCATGGTTATAGACCAAGTCAAACAAAAGAATATGGGGAGCTAGGACTCCATGAGAGGGAAAGGAGGATAAGGGCTTAAGGAAAGGGAATTAAACCAAGAAAATAATATAATATTCCTAAGTCATAAATTTATGTGTTTTATCCTAAGTTCCGAAGTGATGGGGTGAGCCCCCAAGTGATCATAAAGGAGTCCTTTATGTGTCATATGTAAAAAAGGAGCCATGCATATTTAAGAGAGGATTTTAGTTGAAAATTCAACCATTCTTGCCAATGTGTTATCCCATGGTTACTAATGCATGTTGAGACCAAGTGTGTGAGCTAGAGAGCCATTGTAACCCTGTTATCTTGAGAACCCTGTAAATTGTAGGTGAATTCGCGTTGGGTTGCCTTTGTGAAGGTTGTGAGCCTTAGAGGGAGAATTGTGTGGGTAGGATTGCCTAGTGTGTAAGGCTTAAAGGGTGCATAGAGAGTCCATTATTGTATTATGAGTTCCTAAATCCATAACTCAAGGCTTCTTAGTCAGCTTATGGTAGAACCTTGGAAGGGAAGTGGGATGACTTGAGGGAATGAAAAGTGGAGAAATGTTGTGCATGATGAGGGTAATGAGAGATTTCTAGTTGAAATCATTGTAGAAGTTTGGTACCTTGGTCTAGTACACTTTATGTATTGATTGTTAGACCTTATTTAGCTCAATAAGCCTTTTCCCTAGTGGAGTCATAGCTCTAGCTCGTGGGTGACCTATTGTTGAGATAATTTGAGCCAATCGTGCTTTCATTAACAATAAGTGTTATTTGTAATGTGCTTTTACATGATTTTTATTATGTGTAATTTTATGGGTTTAATTGATGTTACATGCTTATGAATAGTTGTGCATATTTATAATTTCATATGCTACACATTATCATTTTATATTTATGTCAATATGCATGGCATTTCATGCTAATAGGGCTATATAATTGTAGCATATGGAGAGCATAATTATATATAGATATCATAGTATAGAAATGAGAAAATTGTGAAATTCAGAGGTACCCATACACAATGGTGGACATAGTCTATTGGATATGTCACAAATTGGTACCAAAGTGCAGGTTACAACATTCATGTTGTATGGGATAGAGAAAAAATGTAGGGGTGAAATCTTTAATATGCATGCGAACTCTTTGATAGAAGAAAGAGCACAAGTCATGTACATTATGTTTGACAAAATGCTAATAGCTCACTTGTTGACTCTTGCAATTATGACAATTGGTATTTTCTGTTTATGTTTGTAATTTCTTTATTTCATCTTCATGGTTACAATATTTACTGTCGGGGTATGTTGAAATTGGTAAAATGATAAATACAATATATAAGTCATATTGAAAATTTGTATTTCTTTTTATTTTTAAGAATTAGTTCCACCTTATTATCTTGTAAATCACACCTTATATAAAGCATACCTTGCCTAGAGAAAATATCCTTTTAGGAAGATTTGTTTCTATTTATAGTCTTCTTTTTATTTTCATTGTCATCTTTAAAGTTGGTTAAACAAGAATATGGCGCCCTTTGTTAAAGTGATTGTATATTTGAATTAATAGTTTCGCAACACATTTCTATTTGTTTTTATCAAATTGATTGTTTGAAGTCTTATATATAACGTCATTCAAAAGTTCTTCAATTTGTTTGGAGAACAAATCAAAATCAAAATCCACATTTTAGAGGGTTACCCCCTCTGCCTACTAGAATTTTTCAATTATCTGAAAACGGGGAGGATATTTTCCTTCATAGTTTGCTTTGATCCCATTCTTTGTCTCTAGAACAACCTAAGGAATAATATTCGTTTTAGTGCCATTGTCAGGGAATGAAGATTTAATTTCTATTCATTGTGAAATGACAATGGAAAAGTTTTATTTCTAACAAGATTAAAACACCAAACTTTTTGGTTTCAAGTGAAGAAATTGCTACAACAAATTTTACTGGGTGACTAGATTGATCAAGGCAAAGGGAAGTAGCAGATGTACGAGTTCTAGTCTCAATCTCAAAGAAATTCCATTGTACTTAGATCCTAAAAAATTAGTGTTAGAAGCAAATAAATGATGAAAAGGTGGTTCATCATTATCAAGTATTTCTATCATTGAATATTTCAATTCCTAAAATTGAGTATTATGAACAATTGCCTAAATTCAATGCACCTTTAAAGAATCTTTATGAAACTTTTGTAAAAGATGAAATTCCTTAGTCAAGTATAGTAAAACATATTTTTTCATTCAAAATTTCCCGGAAAAAAAAAATAAAAAAATTATACAATAGGATTCCTAGTGGTATTAGATCCCCCCAACAATAGGTAGACTTACATATGTAGCTACTCATGATTCTAATTTTGCTATGATGTTAAGAGGAGGGAGGTTTGTAAATTTAGATTATATGCAAAGTGATGTGGTCGACATTGAGGCTAATATGATTGCCTTGGGAAAGATTAGAATTGAGACTAAAAGTGTTGATAAGGAGAAATCAAAGAAGAGTTGTTAAGTGAAGAATCATCTTCTAATACTAAATATGCTAAAATGGAAGAAATGATAAATCTTATTAGAATTATTTGAAATAAAACTACAAAATTTGAAATGGGAAATAGAGTAAATAGTCCATATCCACAAAATTTTGAAATGGGAAATAGAGCCAATAGTCCATATCCACAAAATGTTAGACAAAGAAATCTACAACAAAATCTAGGACTTCAATTTAGAAATCCAAATCAATTTTGAAGCCCATTTTATCCTCAAATAATGAGAAGAAATTAGGAATCTCCTATCCAACCTCCTAAGAAGAATAATGTTGTGAAGTATCAAGAAATTGTTGAAGAATTTGATCATGAAATACTAAATTAGGATCCTACAAGAGACTTAAATTAGTTAGAAGATGAAGGAATCCAGTCTAATTTGACTCAATATAATTATAATGATTCATTAGGGATTAATAACCAATTTTTAGAGACAAATCAAGAAAAAACTCAATATAAATTATTTGCATATTCTTTACAAGGTAAAATGCAAAATAAATATGTTCTTATACCTTGACCAAACAAATAATGGACGCTTCCTAATACTATTAGACATAATTATGATATTGGGAAAATAAACAATAGAAATTAGATGTAGCAAATTATTTTAAAGAAAAATAGAATAAAAAGTTCATAAACAACTTAATATTTATGCTAATCATTTCATCTTAATAAATGAGGTAACCGAGATTAAGGTACCCATTCCTTTGACTCTAATAGTTCATCTCGCTTGAATTCCTTCTAAAAGCATTATGATGGATGCATTAGTGGTTGATGGTCCTATGAGTTATGGTATGATTTTATTTAGATATTTGGGAGCTAAACTGGAATTATTCAACAATCTTTGATTTTGGAGGTCAAACTAGAAGGTTATATCAAGAGGCTAAATTCACATATACTTTTAGCGATTCGAGTAATCCAAAACAATTTCTAGTATATGTTGAAAATGATGAAATGGGACATTATGTGCTCTTGATAGATATTGATGAATATTATTTAGTTGTTCAAGAACCTTTAGTCCAAAAGCTTGAAATTGAGAGGTCAAAAAATGAAATTGGAAAATGTTTTGATGGAACTTCGTTAAAAGATGGTTCATGGGGAAGGATTATTTTTGTTTCACTTTTAGAAAAGATTATGCTTTATCTATTAAGGTTGAACGTGAAATAACAAATGATGTTGTTGAGTATGAGACTTTGGTTTTAGGTCTTGGAAAAGATAGAAAATAAAAATTCAAAAGTCATTATTTTTTGTGACTCTTGTATTAATTGTTCACCATGTCAAAAATAAATGTCAAACAAAACATCTTAAGATGAAATTTTATAGAACTCAATATTAGGATTGGTTGATGATTTTTGTTTAACAATTACTTTTTTTCCACAATTCCAAGGAACTCACCAACATGTTAATTCATTAACTACTTAATAATTAATTTTTTCTGCAATTCCAAGTAACTCACCAACATGCTAGTTCATTAACTATGTCATCCAATCTTTGCAAAGCACCAAAAATTTTCTCTTTGAAATATGAATTTGAAATTGTTTATAGACCTTTATTTCTTTATATTTTTAAATATTGGAAATTGTTTGAAGATAACTTAGAAATCAAAAGATTCCTAGAAATAGTAAATGAATTCTCAATTGTAAATATTGATTATGAAAATGACACAATGTTAATATTGATTTTGTAAATTATAAAGAAAAAATAAAACTAAAAAAAGGCGGATTAAAAGACAATATTTCTTATTTCAATTGTAATCATTAGAAGGTTCAATTGAAAAATAATTGTATTCCTAGATGACTTATTCAATTGGAAAACTTCTTTGATAAAAGGGTGCAACAATCAAATCAATTCATCAACCCAATTGAAGAAGTAAGTATAAATACTATTGAATAGCCCAGATTGATCAAAATTTCTAAATCATCAAAGTTTTTTTGTTTGGATTTATTATGATCTAAAAACTTATGACACTTCCATAATTGAACATAGCATGCTTTTGAACAAAGAGGTGAATTGTTTTATATAAAATTAAGGCAAGTAAATCCATTACTTTTTCCTACATACAAAAAGAGGTTAAGAAGTTATTAGATACAAAGATTATCATTCATTTGAGATATTCAAAACGAGTGAATAATTTAGTCTACATAAGGAAAAATAATGGAGAGATATGTTTGTGTAGATCTCAAGAATCTTATTCGAGATTCTTTAAAAACTAACTATTGATTACCTAAAATGGAGCAAATCTTACAAAAGATAGTAAGTGCACAAAGAATTTATATAATGGATGGATTCTCCAGATACAACCAAGTGGATGTGAGAAGAAAAGATATATGTAAAAATTCTTTTATTACTCCATGGGGCACATTCATGTATGATAAATTGCCTATTGGGCAGATGAATGAAGAAAAAACCTTCTAGAGAGAAATGGATATTGATTTGTTGATGAAAGAGATTGATATGTAGTCATCTATTTGGATTATATGGCTATTTTTTCAAAAACTAACAAAGATCATATTAAACATTTATAACAAATTTTCAAAAAATATAGATAACATGACTTATTGTTGAATGCTAAGAATTTTTTTTGACAAAGGATAAATGCTATGACATATTGTGTCTCAAGATGGAGTAAAAATTAACCCACACAGAGTTCAAGCTATTCAATGTATAAATTTTCTAAGACAAGCAGGAGGTGTAGTCTTTCCTAGGGAAAATCATCCTTTTAAGAAGATTCATACCAAACTTTTTCGAAATAATAAAAGAGATAACCAATATGCTTAAAAAGGGCATTGGGGCTAAGTGCTTTGAAAGAACAATATCTTATTTTTATCAGATAAAAGGAGCTTTAAGGGAAGCATATGTTCTTATGATTCCAAAAATATGTTCTTATGAAGCCTAGATTACCAAAAATATTTTATGATTTTCCCATTTTCCTTATAACACACTATCACCTCAATTTAATTGCAAAAGAATAAGGAAGGATATGAGCATCCCGTAACAGTTTTTAGAAAATCTCTTTGTATTGAACTCAAATACAATATCATGGAAAAAGTTGTTTTTCCTTGCTCAAAGCCTTAAAAAAAATTCATAATTATGTGTTACATTTCAAGGTGATTGATTTTGTTCCACATGGGGCTGTAAAATAAATAATTGGATAATAGAATTGTGATAGAACAAGGGAAAAATGGATTTCAAGAATTCAAGAGTTTTCCCTAGAAACCAAACCAGCAAAATTCATAAAACGTCAAGGTTTAGCCAAATTGCCTGCTAAATCAAATTTTATAACTCGTGGAATAAATGAACTCAACATGGAATTTCCTATTGAAAATAATCATGTTCATAAAAAAACATATTTGTTAGAAATATTAGTCGTTGGAATTAACTTAGCACATAGATGGAAATTTTTGAAAGTCATTGTGGTATGGAGATATTATTTATTACTCGATAAATTAAGATCCCCTAAACATTTAGGAAAATGCAATTTAGATACTAAAAACTAAAATTCATTAAGCATTGCATTCTTGATGGCAAATTATAGTGGATATATCCAACAATGATTCTTCTTAATTATGTTATGGAAGAAGAAATTGGTAACTTGCTAAATCAACATTGTAATGGAGCTTGTCATGGTCATTTTTCTTGAACAATCACTGCTTACAAAATTTTAAAGAGTGGATTTTAGTTTCCATATCTATTCACTCAAGTGAATAAGAAAGTAAGAGATTGTATCAAGTGCCAATTATTTTCGAGAAAACAAAAGCTTGCTAATTTTCCATCAAAATGAAAGAGGGTTCAATCACATTTCCAATAATAAGGATTAAATTTTATTGGAGAAATTCATCCACCCTCTGGTGGCCAACATAGATGGTACAACTATTAATTATTTTACTAAGTGGGTAGGAACAATTATGGTTAAGAAAGCAATAGATTTAATAGTAAATAAATTTCTTGAGGAAAATATTTTATCAAGATTTGGTTGTACAAGAGAAATAATTGTTGGTAATGCAAAGGTCTTCTCATCTATTGCTATAATAATTTTTTGTCGAAATTTCATTATAATCTTGATCATTCATAATAGATTAGTCAAGTCCTCAAATAAAAATTTAATGAAAATCTTATTGAGGACATTAATGGACAAAAAAGAGAAAGTAGGACTCCCAATTAAAATAGGCATTATGGGTACATAGGATCAATTCCAAAAGACCAATTAATATATTACATTTTCAATTAGTTTATAATAATGATGTTATATTGTTAGTTCATTTAGAGATTCCCCCTAATGAAATTTTTATAAGAAATATACAAAGAATCAAATGACATGCAATTCAAAATAAATCAATTAATTTAAGTACAACAAAAAAGAGAGAAAGTTGATGACAAATTTCAAGACTATTCGTAAAAATGAATATATATATATATATATATATATATATATATATATATATATATATATGATAAGGGAGTCAAATAAAGAGTGTTTACCATAGGAGATTGTTGAAAGCAATGTTTGAACATGCAATCAAGAGAGACTGCATCTTTCCAAGAGCATAAGAACACATAATTCAATAAGAGAAATAAATGTGGGGAAGGTTAACCAACCACTTTACTATTCATTCTCCATGAGTATTTATACATTGAATGGATGGTTGGAGTAGTTGTGCCTACTTCCAACTAATCACTTGTTAGATTTGCCTTATATATTAACCCCTTATTCCATAGATTAACTTAATGTCTTATATCAAACTATGATGAGTATTACATGAGCTTAAAAGTGTTCTCAACATCTCCCCCACATCAATTCATTACTCATCCAGAGTGTGTGTCACAACATCCTAGGTCTCTACTCCTACAAAAGTATCCTTATTATGCATCAACCATGCCTATTGGTTTGCATGGGTAATTCAGAAATAATAGCCGCCAGGTGGATAGGAAGATTGACATCTAAAAGGTGTTTTATGACTTGTGACTCTCCAAGTGACTACATATTGTAGATATTAACTCGTTAATCATTCTCTACACTTTAAGAACACCTCAAGCTTCCTTTACCATTATAGATTGTCACTCTACATTAGAACCATCAGGGTTTCCTCTCTCCAATTTGGTTGGTCATCACCAATCGTAGATGATTCCAATTCTCCAAAGATTTTCCACTCATAGGAGTTCTTTGTATGGGATTAGTGAGGGTCTATGACATCAACCAACCTACTATTTTTCTACTATCATAACCCAAGGAGTTGTTTTGCTCCCTCTCCTACCAGGGGTTTCAATCATTTCAATCTTTTGTTTTTATCACTTAGTCCATTCAACGCTTTGTGTGTTTGTGCCATTTGATATCTCATTATCAAATGCCTTCTTTTTTCAAATCGCACACTATAAGTTCTCTTATCAAATTCTCTATTAATTGCTAGAAAAATTCCATGATCCATAGTTTAAGCATTGCATTCAAAGTGTTGCTCAATCATGCCCTTTGTCAAATTTTAGCTTTGCTACTAACAACCATAGTTATGCTTCTCTCAGATCTCAAACATGTATGAGACCATGTAATTCAACTTTACTTGAAGGACAATAAACTTGACTCTCTACTATTGGTAAGTTTAAACTAAAATTGTTGTTTGTGTATGAATTTAATTCATGTTGTCGACTAGAAATCGATTAATGGGTGAAGCACCAATCTTGTAAACTAGAATTTGACTTAGATTATAAAGATAAAGAGTATCACCTACCTTAAGAAAAACTTGTGTTTCATCCTCTCTTTATTTAAATGTACTTAAATTTTATAATAAATATAACCCAATTTATGTAACTCACTCACTAGACTCAATTAATACCAGAATCCACTCACTGAGAAATTTTCACTCAATTCAACTATTCAAAACTCTAAATTATTTTCTTTAATGTAACATGCATTATGTGCTTTTTATTAGGTGATTTCATTTCATTCCATATTTAATTCTTCATCATTGGGGTGAGAAGCTCATTCTACAACCCAGTATGATGTGTAAAGATGTCCATTCATCATTAAAGTTGAAATTTTGCTCAGGTAGGCCAATTTTTTTTTTTTTTTTTTTAATTTCAAAAAAAACCAAACAAAACAAAACAAAAGAAAACAAAAACATTTAAATAATATCTGCTCATAAAAAAAATTGCAAATGAAAAAATCAAATCCCTTTCGGCTAATATTAGATCCATATTTAAGATGAATCTATACTAGTTATATGCACAACATGGATTGAATTATCAAACTTTGGAATCTGGGTAAAGTGATACACTTCACCCTATCTGAAACATCAATATTAATTCTTTGTGCACACTTTTTGAGAGAAAGAATGCAACCCATGTGTCATATAATTCACTATCCACTGGGTTCTAACTTCTAATTGATTGTTGATTCTTTGCCTATTCAGTTGGATTAACCAATTAGTTTACTAGGATGTCCAGATCCACGTCAGTTTAATTGGTGTAGTCGACCATCCCCCACCTCCATCATAGCAGTTATCTCTGTTTTCTAGTCGACCTTGATATAAACATTGGGAGGAGTTTGAGTGGAGCAAGTCAACTTCGTCAACCGAGTGGATACTTTTTCTGGTCGTTTTTTTCAATGTCATTGAAGCTCATGGAACAGCATCCTCTCACCAAAATCCTTGCTTAAAGACCTAATTGTTAAAAATAGAGACATTATAGGCAACATGCCATTTTTGCAGCAGAAGCTTGCTTTGGAACTTACATCTTAGTTTGGATGGTGAATACCTCTTTGATGAAGCGATTGATCTGGGCCATTGTGTTTGGTTTCTTCATTGTCATATGCACCTTATCTATTTACTTTCATCAATATAGTGTCATATGACCCATCTCGACTGTTGAGTTGTCAACCTGCCTCATATTCTTACATTTGCACCTTTGTTCATCTTAAGATTTCTCTAATTTCTTGTGCAAGTTTATCTAGCAGCATGTCTTCAAAGACGCATCTTTTTTGTGTTTCTCACAAAAAATATTTCTATGCAATATCAGGTGTCCAACTAGTTTAACAAGCTTCAAAGGAGATGGTGCTGATATGTAAACCGTAAACGTTCCATTTTCCCACTTGTAATTTCTCAGGAAATGCAATATTAATTCAACATAGCCATTAGTAGACCAACACTCCATTGAGCAAAAGAAATGGGCTAAGATCATGATATTGCTTAGTCTGTCTAGTTGAGCCAAGTCGCACGTTCAACAATTGAACAACGACAATAATTTTGCCAGATCTCAGTATGGGACCATCTTGTCGTCGTTAAATATCTTTTATTTTCTTACTAACTCTAATCATCGTATTCCAATTGAATCCTCTTTTGTCACTTCACTGTTCACTTCCTCAACCATTGAGAAAATTAGTTCTCCTTGCTAGTCAAATTCTGCTTTGAAATTAATATATGCTGGCCAACCATCATTATTTTGCATGTTTGGTTATTGCATTTTTTGACATCCATCTGTTATTTGGCATGGATTGCAACCATCAAGTGTTCCCATTGTGATCTGGTCCAATGTACAGTACCAATGGCAGTACATGAAAATATACTTGAGGATGTCCGACTCTTCGTAAGAAACATCATTATAGCTCATGAGACAGACTCACCATCTTTTTCCATGATTAGGTATCACACATTCGACCAGGTACCAGAGTTCACTAAAATGTGCATGGCTTATGCGATTACAATATGGTCGGCTCCACCAGCAAGTCGGTCAAGTCGACCAGGTCGACTGATAGCCCAATGTCTTCGTAAGCATGTAGCCATACAAATGAGAATTTGCAATCTAAAGCACGTTATATCAACTTGGTTTTATCATAATTAAATTGCGTAGCATGGGGAATATCTTAGAAAATTCAAAGATGAGGACAGAGGTCTTCACTCTAAATAAATTATATTGGAATAGCTGGGTATATTTAGAATTTCGAACACCATCTTTTCTTGGAAAAGTGGAATATGACTCTGCTGTAAGCCTGGAAATTCAGAGGCAAGCCACAACTAAGGAAATCAATATACCTAATATACCTAAGCATACAAATTTTATAACTATTTACTTTTTCTTATATGTAAATGTCTATGTTGGACCAGTTTTTATACGTAAATGTTTATGTTGGACCATTTTCAAGTACCTGGGTAATTCGGCTACGAGAACAAATATCTGGCCTAGTTAGAAGTTTTTGTATAAATTTATAGTAAATGTGAAATTGAGAGTGGTAATAATATAATATATTAAAATTTAATATATATTAAAAATAAAAATAAAATAATTAATAAAAGATTAAACTTTGAAATACTATAAAAAAATCAAAATATTAATCCATTAACAATTTGTTAATCAAATTTCTTCCCAACAAAGAAACATGTAAAATTTTCAAATTGGAAAAAAATTTGTTATTAGTAATTAGTCAATTATTATGTGATTTCATGTAATGTTATAATATATTCAATTTCAAAATTTAAGTTTGGAAATTTATAAAATGAAAGTGACTAACACCCTACTCTTTCTCTTTATAACCATCACTGTAATTCATTGAATCTCATCATTAAAGCTCCAAGATAGGCTTCAAGAGAATAAACTTATTTGCAATTGTTACTATATCTCCACATCTTTGAGGTCATGCAGTCCATCTCCTGACCTAGTATGTATCACTTAAAAAATAAACAAAAGATACCTTCCTTACTCAAAATAAATACCCAAAACATCAAAACCTACTCAAATTAAGTACCTGAAACGTCAAAATCTATTGCAGTAAAGCTCCCTAACAACTCCAAAATACTTATTGAAACTCGCAACACTTCCTTACTCAAAATAAATACCCAAAACATCAAAACCTACTCAAATTAAGTACCTGAAACGTCAAAATCTATTGCAGTAAAGCTCCCTAACAACTCCAAAATACTTATTGAAACTCGCAACACTATTACAGCATTTCCTATCCACTCCTAAAAATATGAGATACGTACTTCCAATACCTGAAACAGTACCTGTATAACTATGGTAAATGTAATGATATCTTCCCAATGGTGTGATATCTGAATGTGCAGCAAGAGATCTCCATATCATAAGCACAAATTATAGTCAATGTTGCGGGTAGTACCCACAGTGTGTCCAATTATTGTTATGCTAATCTCCTCTCTTTTCTTACTAATCTTGTAATACCACGTGGAATTTGATATTTGGTGCTTCCATGGTGAATCCCAAGAATCCCATTTCCACGTAAGCATCGTAGCGATGGTCTATTGGATTTAAATGAGGAAGAGTTATTGTATGCATAAAATTAGTGGCCATTCCATGTGGGTGAGATTGCCACCACAACGGTCGTTTAATCTTTGTTACGCCATCTGATAGTTCAACTGTCAATATAACTAGCAATATGGTTTAACATTTCATTAATAGTTTATTGTTAAATATAGTTAGTATAGAGTTATTTTAATTCTAGATTTATTAAATTTTAGGAAAAAGCATTAATTTTTTTTTTAAGGTTTATATTTAAAGAGACTTGATGTGTCTTAGCATGGTGTAAACTTTAAGTTAAAATAAATCTAGGTTGATTTTAAAAATAATAATGTGTAGTTTTGATTTTATGGCTGGAATATATTTAGGTATTAGGTATTTGTGTAAACATTTATTATTGCGGTAGTCTAAATATTATTTATTTAAATTATTAATTTTTAATAGTTGAAATTCAAGTTTGTTAATTAATAAAGATTAGTTATTATCTTAAAATAAATTTGATGTAGTCTAATTAATAGGCGAAATGGTTTTTGGCTGGAATCTAGCAATACAATTTCTACCAAGATTCTGATTTTTTGTTATTTAAAATATATTTTTGAATGCATAAATGGATTTTGCACCCTAAAAAGCCCTTGAGGCACTTGATTTATTTATTGATAATTTTTTAATTTTAGTTATAAATGGACATTTTCATATATATTATTTACTATAATTATTGTTAAATTGTTTAATGGGTCTTTCATCTACAAATATTTGCATTTATTAAATCGTTAATATATATAGTTATATTTTATATTAATTATTTTAATGGACCACACACATAATTTGTATAATAAATTTTTTACTATGTTAAATTTTGATGGTCAAATTCAACTACCTTACATTAATATTAGTTATTTTTTATTAATCATAATTGATTTTTAAAATATTATTAAATTATGATTTTTAATTTCTATTAAATTAAATATTATATATAAATATCACTTGAGTCTATAACTTATTAAACGATTTGATTGTGTACTTTATATTTATTTAACATATTTGTTTTTGCCCATGCTTTTGTAATTTATATTTATCTAATTTATTAATTTTTGTTTATTAAATTTTCTTTTCATAAATTAAGATGATCAAGATAAATCATTCTCACATGAAATTATTTGACTTTCTTTTATATTTTACATATTATATGTATATATGTTTTAATTATTAATTAAAACATATGAACCTAAACTTTCTTATATTACATATACACATCTCACCTATACTAAGTTGTAGAGTGTTTATAAATGCAATGTGGAATAATGGTTCATCAGTGGAACAACCATTTGGAGTCGACAGAATTGAATTAATGATGGCTTAACCTGGATTGACCTCGGGTCGAATGGTCAAAGCTACAGAAACTTTTTTTTACGTTCTTTTATTTCCTGGGAGATTCATCTATGTCTTCATTGGTCATCTTTCTGGACAAATCTTCATATTTGGTCTCTAGGTCGGTGGGCATCCCAAAATAACCACGGTGCTATTGGTGTTGCTTTTCTTTCTATAGGAATCCTTCTGGAGCCTTATAAAAGACATACATCTCAATCTTCTTCATCTATCATCCTCATCCTCGTTGCATTAAGAATCATTACTTCGAATATAAGTTACATCGGTGTGTAGTCGATAGTTGATATCTTCTACCTCAATCGGTGGCCATCATCCTCGTTGCATTAAGAATCATTACTTCGAATATAAGTTACATCGGTGGCCAGTCGATTCCACGAGTCTATGGTTCGGTTTCACATTTGGCTTTTTTTTCCCATATTCAAAAAGGTTTGTTTTAATTCCAGGTTGATTGTCAATCAATACTATCACTAGTCGACTAGTTCAACCAGTGAACCAGTCAATGAATTAACTAGGTCATTCTCCGATTATTATGTTCTAGCATATAATTTCCCAAACAAATGTTTAGAGCAAACAGTTCTTTTTCTCACATGAGTGTTCTTTATTATTAAATTCTTCTTCAAGCATCTCTCAAACAACACCAAGGACCACTTGAAAAGGAGGTCAAGACACTTTCTTCTTGTCTTTTTTTAATGTGCATGTTGTGTGGAGCAACATCCATTAACATCTCCATGAACAAAATTTTGAAATATTTAATGCAACATCGAGATTTCTTAATAAATTTTCTTCATGATCATATTTTCTTCATAATTTTTTTCAATTATCTTTATCATGAGCATTTCTTAGGACAAATCTTCAACTTGCAGGTTCTCAAGAGAGACTACGTCTTTCTAAGAGCATCAAGAACACATAACTTGAAGAAAATAGATGTGAGAAGTTTAACCAATCACTTTACTTTTTATTTTCCATGAGTATTTATACATTGAAAGGTTAGTGAACTAGTTGTATTTATTTCCAAAATCACTTGTTAAATCTATTTTATACATTTATCCCTTATTACATAGATTTACTTAATGCCTAATATTAAAGTATAGTAACTATTATGTGAGCTTAAAATATTTAATACTCAAGCGAGATAAAAGCAAGAAATGTCTTGGTAAACATGAAAATTTTGACAATATTTAGACATAACCTTTCAAAATCCAATCAGTTCAAAGAAAAAACATATTTTCATTACAAAGTTTACAATGAGAAAGCTTAAGAAAACATATTAATAAGCATTTTCTTGTTTACTAAGTTTGCACATATGATAGAGCTTTGTATAAATTTATTTTCAAATTTGTAGAAATTTTATTAGTTGTTATTCCTTTTTGTGATGTAAAGTTTTCTTGATATAAAATACAAATATAAATTTGAAATATTTAATTTACATATGTCAAGGTATTTAAAGAAAAAATATATTTAGGTATTCAAAGAAAAAATCCCTAATGGGGTGTAAATTCCAATGGGAGGGAATTTATGATGAAAGGTGTAACGGGCTCCCACTTGTTTGTTTTCAGACATCACTTGGCACGAAATGGACCCTGGACTCAAGTGGATAACCTTACATCTTCTCACTTTATATGCATGGTTGCAGCACAACTAGGCTGGTGGAGGTTTGTGTTGTAGTACAATGAAGGTGAGGCAACCTCGTCACCTTACTATCTCCGATTTGTTAGTGAAGTGAGTTATTTGTGATTGGGATTGATTTCCCTCTACTTTTTCGTTGTCAGTAGCATATCTTGTTGCCTCTGATTTTTCAATTAAGAAATTTATGTGAGATTGGGAGAGATTGTTGTTTGCCTCATTGCCACTGGTGGCATTTTGCGCTCTGGTGACATAAAGTCATCTTTGTCAAGAGGATTAGTTATATTGATGATTGAGTTGAGCCAATGTTCTTCATGTTATCCATGCACACTACAAAGCAAGGGCCAATCTTCGAACTAGTGGTTGTCCTTTCCAACTCGACACTCCAGGCTCACATCTCTACAGTTATCTCATTTTCTTTCCCAGCATTGGTATCTAGTTGTTGGTACCCTAGTAACTTCTTGGTTTGGTACTAGTACGAGGGTTTTCTTTTTTTGCTTAAAGGTGCAAAATCTGTTTCGAGTAGTGTGTTACTCCCTCTTCTGCAAGTCTAGGTTAACTCTTTCTCTGGGATATTGGGTTTTTGTACTTGTAATTGGGAATTCTCTTTGTTTAATTACATTTTCAAACATTGTGTTATTGCCTCTGTTTTTCATATCTTATGAGAATGTTTTAGTGGTTTGTTTGAGTCTGTGGAATCTTAGTGTGGTGCAAAGTGAATGGGGTTCTCTAAGCATTAACAGGGTTATTCACTTGGTGTGTCGTGAATTCTCTATCTCCTTTGAATTTTGCTCCGTCAATGACGTTGGGGGGATGACTTGTTTGTGTCTTGGTTTTCCAATCAAGGTCCAATGTGTTACTACTTAGTTTGTTTAGTCGGCAGTGGTCCTCTTTTGGGTTATCGAATTATTCTCTCCTACCTACCATGCCTTCTTATCAGATATAGGTTAGTTGAATAGGCGGAGCTAGCAATGTTGGCCATCACATCATAGGCTCTTCGCTTGGGAATTTGTTGCATCCTATTTTGACTCAGTCTCGCAGGAAATTCGAAGGGAAATTCATCAACTAGAGTCGTAAGAGTTTGGGGAACACCCTTACTTCTCCGATTTGGAGATTGGAGTCAAGGGTCTCAAATGGCTTCCAGACCCTGGAAAGTTTAGGAAAATAAGATTGTATCTTCTACACTCTCTCTTGGTTTATCAACAATTGGACAATCTTTTTCACATGGTTTTAAGAGACAGACAAATGGATAATTACAAACTCTTTGTGGGATAGGAGGACATTAAGTGCCTTCTAAGGAATATCCATTACTACCTTGAAGATATTGGTTCGCATTTGAGTAGGGTGGAAGGTTATGTGATGTCAGACTCAACCTCAACGGACTATATTGATCCTCCTATACGCATTGTTGACCCTCTTGTTGACAATCCTCTGAATTTCACAGTTATCTCTTCGGATTAAGCATGGTGTCTACCTTTAAAGTCATTGTTTTTTGTTCAGATGTTTCACTAGCTTATGTTGTTTCTCATGGTGTTCTCGGCTTTGCCTCTTGGTGTTGTTACTTTGGGGCGACACTTAGTTGGTCCTCAAAGCTCTTTGATAAATGTTCTCAGCTTATGCCTACTACAGCACATTATATGGTTTACAGGGTAGGACTTGGATAAGTCACTCTATCCCTTGTTATTGGTGACATGAAGTAAAGGTTGAAGGATTCACGTGGAATAGTCTACAAGTTGTCACTTTGAAGCTTGTCATTGAAGAACTAGGGTGATGGAGCTTTTGGATCTTGCATTCATATATTGTTGTTATCTTTGTCTATAAATTATTTTGACGCTTTGGTGTTTTTACATGGTCTTTTGTTTTGGATGGCCTAGTTCATGACTCTTTCCTTACACATTGTTCAAGTCTTTAGTTTTTTTTGTTTCAATTTGTGGGTAGCGGGCACTGTGGCTTTTTTAGTGTTATTGCTTACTATAGTTTTATAGTAAAACTTTACTTCAATGTTGCTATCTCTTGCAATGTTTGCATATTTACCTTCAATGTACTACCTTTTATATTATATTAACAAAAATCCTTAATACTCGTTTATAAAAAAAATATATATATTCAAAGAAAAAAATTGAAAATAGTTTTGACTTTTTTTTATCGTTAATTCACTTAACCTAAAATCATTAAATTCGATTTGTTTTGACATAAATTACCTAAAATATTTTTTTCTATTTCTTAAAAATAAATTAAAGAATTTCATGTCACTGAAAATTGAAATGCATTTCTGTTTGGAGAAACATGAATCAGAATATTATTTCTTAGTCATAGTAAAACATTTTAAAAATTAGGTGGCCATACTAACTAAAAATCTTAACAATAATGAATTCCCCCGACATGGTAAAAATTCAATATTTTTCGAATTTTGTGGAAAGGAAAGGTAATTTATTTATTTTAAAAAATAGGAATTGCAAACACATCCATCAAAACTATGAGTGCTCATTTATAATGAATTAATGTTTGTAGTACGAAATGAATCTAGCAGGGATATGGACCACCACCTCCATCAAAGCTATGAGTGCTAATTTATAATGAATTAATGTTTGTAGTACGACATGAATCTAGCAGGGATATGGACCACCACCTCCAATGAAGTAGCATCAAAAAGATAAGTAATAGTTGGATTTTTGCCTCGTTATTTATTTCTTTATTTTTCTATTTTTGGAGTTGTTTTTAGTGCGATTTTTTGGATTTTCCTGTGCTAGAATCCGGCCAAAATTTTTGAGGTGAAATCTTGATTTGTGTTATTTAAAATAGTTTCTTGACTGTATATATGGATTCAACACCCTGAAAAACCCCTAGAGCACTTCGATTGTGTAGGCGTTACCCATCAAACTTGTGATTTCAATAAATAACTCCTAGATTTTAGACAAATTAGACCAGAAAAACTTCCAAAAAATGTCACTAAAGACAACTCTTTTTTTTAAGCAACCAGAAATATTTATACACATATAAAATTTATTGAAATCATTAATTAAATTTAAATAACATAAAAATATTAAATTTATTATAAGTAACTCACATATAATTATAAATTTATTGAATTAAATTTAACTAATTTTTAATTAAAATTTAATTAAATAACATGTAACATTTGTTGGTAACCTAATTTAACTAATATGGCACATAACGTACATTAGTGAGTTATATTTAACAAACCTATAATTATTATATTTATTATCTAGATAACAGAGAATAGAATTAAAATATTTATATAATTTATACATTTCATTGTATTAATATAATATTAACATCTTAACAATGTAGCAGTATTGGATTATAATATCAATATTTATATATTTTTTATTTAGTTATTAATATTAAAATATTTCATTAATTTTTTCCTCCAGGGAAAAATCACAATTTTATTTGAGAAAAGAAAATTACATGTCGTATGAGCTCCTAAAGCATATAGCAAAACCAATCAATAACTGGTACGCATAATATCAAAAACCAAAAAATAAAAAATTAACTTTGATCTAAGCAAAAATTCTTAGTTACCATTTTCTACTTTTCTTCTTTTCTACTTTTCCCCATCCTCCTTCATTGGGAGTGGCTGTTACAATGATTAGTTAATTCTCTTATTTCTTCCTTGGTTGTTTTTTGTTTGAGAGAGATCTCTCAGATGAATAAGGATGTTTGAATCCTCATGTCTCCTTCTCCTTCTACATTGCTTGGCCTGAGTTTCCTTCTACACTTGATTTTGCGAAATTGATACCACGATTCTTTCTTGGGTGATTTCTTCATTTGTTGATGTTGCTTGTGGGTTTTGATTCTCCTCATTTATGGGATAGCCCAATTTCTCCTCTTCCTCTTCTTCATCGGGTTGTTGTGTTGTAAATTGCCATTCCTTAGGCTTTTTAGATGGTTTCTTTTTCTTCATGGGATCTTTCTTTGCCAAAGGACACATGATTTGTAAATGTTCAGTTTGAAGACAAAGATGACACCTAAATGTCATATTCTCATCATCTAAGAATTGGGTTCAATATTGATTGTTGTGTGTTAGAAGGATATGTTCAGGTAGTCCTTTGTTGAGCTACCTCTACGTAGATTCTAGAAAATACAAATTGCTTATTCAGTTCTTTGTGTATCCATCTTGATCTATATTCCTACCATGTTACCAATTCCCTCTAGAACTTTTGGATGCAATAAATGAAGGGGTAAGTTATGCAATCTTACCCAAATCAACATTTTGGAGACCTCCATTGAATTGGCATCGAAGTCTAGTAACTGTGGGGTGATAAACAATCTCACATTTCCCCATAACCATGGACCCTCTTATAAGACATTTTATTATCCTTAATGAATGAAATTTTACCATGAATCAAGCCAATGGAACATAAGTGAACCTCACAATTTCCTATCCAATTCATAAAAATCCATTGAAAGAGATCCACATGGTTTGGCCAAAAACCATTAAACTTGCAAATGACTTTTTGGGATTAATAGGTTGTACGAAGATTATTTATCTCTGCTAAATCTACTCTCATTACCCGGATTTGATTCATCTGCTCCACAACCAGGAATGTTGAAAGTTTGTTCAGGTTTATCTGAGGCATCAACCTTTCCTTTGAGGGTGCCTTTAAATGAAGTAGATCCGTTGGTTTGTCCCTTGACCAAACCTAGTCCCTTAGTTTGTCCCTTGACCAAACCTAGTCCCTTAGGATTACTAGTTCTTAACGAACTCCGCCCCCGCAACCTTTGGCTGATGATAATTGAGGAATTTTGTTATATGCCATAGTCCTGTATCTACAATTCATCCTGCATAGATCTACCCACATGGATCAAACTTTGCAACTCCATCAGAATACCGAATCTGTTATAGATCTCCCTTTTCAGATCCCACACTAAAAAGTCCTTTCGAACCCCATCAGGATCGATCTTCCAGTTGGGGTTTGTGCAAAGATTTGGAAGATTGTATCCTTACCCATAACAGATGTTTTTTACAGCTCGCTAAAGAATACTCATCGGGGAAAAACTGTGCCTCTATCCAAGATTTCATGGGTCTTAGGGGGCAGGCCTTGTTGTCTTCATCAAATTCCACCAGGACTCGATTTAGAGAACCCATCTTTGGTCTTGCACAAAATATATCTGCCAGATCTGTAGGAAGGTTGAGTGAATCTGCTACATAATCTATTTACGTGAACAAATGCATGTCCCTCCACCAATCCATATCGTGGAGGGAGTGATGGCATAGATTTGTAGTGAACTCAGCATCACTACTGGTATCTTCACAGAAAAGGATAGGTCTATTATGATCTCTACTCCAAGAAGGGAAAACCACCAGATTTGGCCCGACGGGAAAAAACTTTGTTGAAAAACCCTCCCATTTCCTTACATGGTGGTGGCCTTCATAAATTTTTGGCTAGTGATCACCTTCCCAGGACCTGTCGAAGCCTTAATTGCATCTGCATGCTTTTCTCCTTGCGAGTAATTGATACCACGTCTTCCATGAGACTCGTTAGCACCCTCGAAGAAAAGCTTGCAGGGTTTCTTTAGAAACTCTAACAATTCGGCTTGATCCAATCTATTTTGTATCGGATTGTTGCAGAAAGGAGCGCCCTGGGTGATGAGGGCGAGCTGAGGAATGACGACATCCTAAGATTTGTTGCATAGAACCCTAGCCATTGCTCCCGGAGATCCACAACCCAGATTTCCTCGAATCAAGTTCTTCATTACTTTCACTATTCAATATTTGGTTAATATTAATATATTAATATTAACATATATTTAGGTATATCACTAATGATATCATTATTATTTCTTAATATATTATTAATATACTATTAATTATTATATTGGTTTATTATTTATGAATTTAATTTTTTATTAATTCCTTATTATGTGTTATTATTCATCTATTTATAATATTATTGATTGTTATTATTGACTTCGTATACATTAACTCCTTAATAATATTAGTAAAAATTCCTTTTAGATTATTTAATCGTATTAGTTATTAACTATTAATATTATTAAATGTTTTTTAATATTATTTATTTTGATTTTTATCGTTTTATTTTTCTCTTAAGTGTCTTTTGATTTTTGTTATTTTATTATTTTTCCTCAAATAATTATTTCATTTATAGTGTTGAATCATTTAGACTCCTCTCTATTTATACACTTTGCTGGATCATATTCTCTTCATCTTTTTGTCTTAATGATGAACTACATTGGTTGATTCCAAATACATTGACCCCAAAATTTGCATATGATTCATCTAGAGTAGCTATTTCTCTAAATATTATGAATCACAAAAAATTCAGTTCAGAGATAATTCATGGATAAATATATTAATAATTTAAATAATCTCATATTTTTAATTACTATACAGGAGAATTTTTTAAAATACTTTTAAAAATGGTTACCAATATTGCTTTACTTATTTTAAATTAAGTGTTTTTTAAAGCAAGTATTTTCTTTAAATTACACAATTTATTTATGAGAAAAATATTGCACATAAAGAAACAAAATCTAGTACTTGAGAAGTAAAATAAATTATTTAAATTGGTCAAAATGATGTTTTAAAATAATTGAGTTTGTATTGTTTGAAAAACACACACACATATATATTTAAGAGATGGAAAATTGAGTCAAAATACAAAGAATTGTTAAATATGAGACAACATTTTAGGAAATATGGTGATGATTACGATTTAGGTTTGGAGTTGCGGCGATTTCTTTCCCTTTGCCTGGTTTTTCTTAGGGTTCGACTATGAGGGGTCTACCAGATGTAACCCTAACCGTCGTGACCGCCTCTTCCTCTATGTTATTGAGTTCGATGGTGTCCGGGGGGTTGTCGTTTCTCTTTTCTACTATCGTCGATGGGTTATTTCCCACATTACCCTATTTTCTCTTAGGTGTGGCTACGTTGCAAGGGTTTTTTTGGCTGTTGGTGGTGCTCGTGTGGAGAGTCGGGGGTAGGCATCCTCATATCACCATGTTTCAGGCCTCTTCCATGTCATGTTGTTGTGCTTGTCTTTCTTGTGTCTAGCGGGGTTTCTTGGCTCCTGGTGGTGCTCGTGTGGGGAGTTGAGGGGATGGGAAGCCTCTTCCATGTAGTGTTGTTGGGCTTGTCATTCACGCATGTCGTTTTGTGCCTAACTACTTTGGGGTTTGTTTTGCACTTCTACTCGATTTATTTTTACGGAGGTCTGCTTCAGGCTTGTTTTTGTTTGGATTTCTAGGCAGCATGTGCGAGGCTTATGCTTGTAATTAGTTTGCACCTTTGCAGGTCTTTTTTATGGTTTTCGGTTGACCCTATTGGGGTTTTCTTTGGTGGTTCTGTCTGCCCTTCTTCTTACCTGGCCTTCTGGTTCAATTGTTTGAATATGTTCCACATATACAGAATGTATCTTTGTTCCTCTTTCGATGAATAAATTTAGAGGTCTCTTTCCACAGGGAAATGAGACAACACTTTATAAAAAAATGTATTTATTGCAAAATGATAGTACATAGTTTTAAAAAATAAACTAAAATACATTGATATCAAAATATCTGAACAAAATACTTCTTTATTGTTAATGATTAGATTTACATTTTTATATATGGAGCTAGATGAACTAGAAGGACTAGAAGGATCAACAAAACTATTTAATTTTCTTGATACACACAACATATCATCAAATGAATGTCTTGTTGGCTCTTTGCTATGTCTCGCAATATCATATCAAGCTTCTTTTCAATCAATGTCTAAAATTCTAGGTTAGTGTTGATCTCTTTTCCTATTAAGGACCAGAGTCAATCTAATAAGTACTTATCTAAATGTCTTATATGTTTTTATAGAGGTATTACTCCTCCTTTAATTGACCCAAATCTTCTAAATTAATTCAAAATGAAAAATTTAACATTCAACAAATTCACTTGTGAGTGGACCAAGTGATTTTTCAAAAAATAAAGAAAGAAAAGAAAAATAGTGGAAATAAATATCATCACATTCATTCATTCACGGTACATTTATGTTAACATATCATGAGGAAAACATATTTAAAAAAAAAACATCATAGATAGAAAATAAAGAAATAGCACATATCTTTAAAGAACTATAAAATGATTTCATTCATTCAACATCATAAATCGTCATAGGAGAACGTTCATCAGATCTCACCATTTACTTAAAAGTCCATGAAACCACAAATTTCATGTACTCCTGAAATTAACTCTTTGCAAGATTGAAAAGAAGTATTATAGACTTTAAGTTTGAATAAAGCAACCACGTAAAGAACTCTACAAAATTCTTGATACTTAAACATAATTTGAATCCATTCGTCCATAATGGACTGGGATGGGGCTCTCGTTGGCCAATAATTAATATAAAGTAAATTAAAAGAAAATAAAAGGAATGTAGTCAAGGATTGGCTTCACAAATGTAAAACACAATTCACAAATTTGGATGACCAAGGACTAGGGAGAAAGAAAACATAATTGCTTCAAATAAAATAGAAAACACTCATAAAATTGCATAATGATGATTGGTGGATTGAATCCTATCCTGCAACATCAGATTATTGGAGTATACATTGGCTTCATATATCTATTAATCTTATCGTTAGGAAGTTAAATAGGATTATCAATTTCCTTTAAAGATTTCCTATGTCATTCCTCAATATACTCTTTCATTGGTGGGATGATTATATCTTGCTTCACTCTCAATGCAAAGATCTCTTCTTCTATTTACTTTGATTCTAACCAAAATTGCTCAATGAGTACCAATCGATCTTCATTTTCATTAACAAACACAACTAACCATTTTTTATTTTCTTCTTATAGAAAATCTATTGAGATGTCAAATTTATTACCCCATTATGTTTTAATGACTTCCAATTCTTCTTGTAATATATCTTTTTGAACTGGCATAGAGTCTCTAAACATTCTAGGCCCTTGAAGATTTTCAACCACTTCAATTGCTTTGAAGAAATTATTATTTCTTTAATCATTAATCCTAGAGCATTCAAAAATAGTATCTCGTAACATCTTCATCCTAGAATGCCATCTCGCCTTAATTTGTCTTATTCACTGCCCTGTTGGAAACCTTTGTTGATTCTTATGGAATTCACTAAGAGTAACAATCTTGGTGATGAATGTCATTAAATGATTATTAACAAAGTGTTGATAAAGTTCTAAATCCTTTCTCAAATAATAAAGAAAACAAAAACAAAAAATCCTTTGAGAAATATTTCTTAAATATAAATAGATTCCCCATGCTTCTTCTATAATATCTAGTCCTTTATTAATATTATCTGCCACATAGGTTCTAATATCATTTAATAATTTGTTTCTTTCTCAAATTTATTGGGTCTACCGAGTGTAATTGTTGGTGCATGTTTTGAGGCTTCCATATCCAAAGGGTGCATGAACATAGGTTTGGTACTAAGCTTCTTCAAGCTTGTTGATCTTTCTCTTCAATTTTATGTTCTCAATCTCTTGCTTTGTAATAGAATGAGAAAGAGAATCCCCCATAGTCATGTGCAATTTAAGAAGTCCAATAGGTCCAACTCCTAATACATCCACCTCTGACTTCCGTTTCTTTGTGACTTTCTTATTTTTAGTGTGCACCTTTGCAATTTGTAATTTATTACCAGCCTAGTCATATTGAGTATTATACATTTTGAATGGTTTCTCGTAAAAAATGTTTGTTTCTTCAGTAACTAATTCTTCCATTGTCTTTTTAATTTAGCTAAATGTAATGCAACCCGGTATAGGACTATAACATTTTCCACTTCCATGTCAATGGGTCCTTCTACTTTTTGTGACCCTTTCTTTCTAGAGCTTTACTTTTTTATTAAGTGATGTGGAGACAAATATATATATATATATATATATATATATATATATATATATATATATATAAATAATAATAATAATAATAATAATAAATAAATAAATAAATAAATAAAATAAAAATAAAATAAAATAAAATAAAAAAATAAAAAAATAAAAAATAAAATTGTAATGACCCGCTTATAAATAATAATATAAATTATAAATTTAATTAATTAATTAAAAAAATAAATAAATCAATCAAACTACATATTCAAATAAAAATCAACGAAATCAAATTAGATTCGATTTCATAAAAGTTACACGTAACCAAAATATTGACACGAAGAAGAAAAGAAGGCGATGGATGAGGAAATAAAAGGAGAAGGGAAAACATCAGGGTGGAACAATTTTTGGATATTGTAGTACAACTATGAAGGGAACTTGAGTCTTGATTATACTGAAGTTTTTGGGCACGGGGGCATCAGATTGCTTCAATAGGAAAGCTTTCAGACACTGAGTACTTAGGTTGTACTCAATTTGGTAGGAAGGTTTTGGTCATTTTAGTAACATAGTTGGAGAAGAATTACAGCAGAGCAGACAGGTTAGTATCCATTAAATTAATCTTTCAAATTCAGTATTTAAATTTTCATGTTCTGGTATTAAGTAAAGATAAATTTACAATCTGGGTTCTTACATTTTGGTATCATATGAAGACTAAAGAGTTTGAAATTTCCATGAATGCAGTAACCGAAAATTTATCTACTAACTTATGTGATTTATTTGTCTTCATAAATATTACAACAAATAACGATAAATTCACTATTGTGATTCTTCACAAAACTAAATATTGGAAGTGAGAAAATAATGCACACAAAAAAAGTTAGACACCAATATTTTGGACGACTGTCCCTGGAAAAACCCCAATGTGGGGAAAACGAGTGCAGCAGATGAGGGTTTATATTATTAAGTCTTCAGAAATTTAAGAGTAAAATAAATTTCTTGTTTGATAATGACAAATCTCCTACAAATAATAATTTCCACTAGAAAAATGATCTAGAGACACAAAGTCTCCTCTGTAAACCAACTTGACCTCCTCCTATCCAACTCGCACTTCTCATTGCACTCATACTCCTGCACAGAAATCACACTAGTGGCTCCGGAAAATTCGCACAACCTCCAGAATCACTTTCTTGCAAGTTGATCTACCTCCTAAAGCTACTTTCACCTCCTTCAACAATTATTCCAACTAGTGGAAGTGGAAATGTTGCTCCAACTATGCACATTGGGTAAACGGGTTAACTCACACTGTTATTTCAATCTCTCTACAGATAAATTCTACCTCCCTTTCCTATCACTAGGACACTAGAAAATATGTGGAAATTCTTTCCAGAATCGTCCTCTCAAATATACGTTGAACCCTTGTTGTTGATGTGTCCCTTCAACTGCACCCTTGCTAAATCACTACAACTAGGTAAGTTGAATTTCTTTAATGTTTTTATTTGTCTCTCCAGACCCCATTGACTTGCTCATCATAATCTCTCACTAAGAAATCAACAGTCATGATCTAATCAAAATAAATGGATAAGATCATCTTGACTCCATCAAATCACTTTTCTGGAAGTCTCTAGAACAAAATCGATTTTCTGCAATTAATTTGATTTAATTAATCAGTGTTCCTAATTTAGACTTAGGAAATATTTAATTATTGGCTAATTAATATAATTGGTGTTTCTAAGGTGTTTCCTTTGAAACCTTTTCTAGGGATTGAAGTAAATGTGTTTATTAGCCTCGTAGACATGATAGAGACTAGAACACCTAGCTGTTGCTACCACAAACTAGCACTCCCTCTTAGCGAGGAAGGTGTTCTCCACTACTCCCATATTGTCCCTAAAGAAGACAAAATTTGTGTTTCCCAAGGCCTTCATGAGTATATCTACAACTTGCTAATATGTGGGAACATGTTGTAGCCAAATTGATTTGTGTTTCTAGTGTCAAACATCTATGATACAACTCGCTTCCATAAATTAGCAAACCTTTGGTAAATTCATTCCTTCATTTCTACTCACTAACTTGACTTCTTGGAAGCTACTCGACCCCTCCAAATCAATTTGAACCCCCTATGAGACCCTAAATCGACCTCTGTAGCTGCATATAGATAATTTACATTGTCTTCTCTGGCAAACTGACACTGCTAGAAAAAACCTCGACCTACACTGGAAAATCGAGCCATAAAATGGGAATTGTTTCTCCTCTACAAATTGATATGATAAGCAAAGTATTTGATTGCCTCGACAACTCCCTGTACCTCAATTAACTCACACTACTAGAGAGATTATCCTCCTTGGAGAAAGTTTCACTCCTTTTTCTGTAGACAAAATTGATCTCCCTCCGCCACTGAGAAACTAGAAATCTTTGTGAAGAAAATCCTCTGGTAATCATTGTCCACCATGTTCTCATTACGATACTCTGATCTCACATTGTTGATGCCCTTGCACTGCCTCTGCATTATTGCTATCACTACAATAAGGAGTCTTGATCTCACTGCTACTTTAATACTTGGGCTCCCCATAGCAAAGGTAATGGTCCGTCTAAGGAATCGCACACTTAGCAACTAGATCTTATCTACTAATCAATCCCTCCTAGATGATGATCTAGATTTCTTGCTCCTTCCTTAGACCCTGCCCAACTTGGCATACTGGAGTCTCATAGTCCTCCTCCTGAGGATATTGTTGTTATAAGAAAAAGGAGTTGTTTTCTTTTACTCCTTTTTCTGTAGATAAAATTGATCTCCCTCCTTTTTCTGATTTCTGCTAAAGCAGTTGTTTGCTTCCCCTTCTTGTCCTTATTCTGATTAGGACATTATATGACATAGTGTCCAAGTTCACAACAGCCAAAACATTTGAACTTCAATGATCCTTCTTCTTTTCTCTTTTCGAGTCTTGTCCTTTTTTGCTACCCTTCTTCACTTTGCCTTTTCCTACTAGAGTGACATTCTCTTGTTCTTTCTAACCTTTAGTCCCTTGTTACTATTGTTGGTAGAGCCCTTGACTAAGTTGAACCTCAACTCCTCCTTAGTGAAATCACTCCATATACAATCCCAATATTGAAGCTTTCCATGCCCAGAAACCACTTGGATGAATGTAATCCATTCCTTGGTAAACCAATTGAGTTTAGTAGCTCATCATTATTCAACTTCTCTCTTATTGTAGCTAGTTCATCTCTGGCATATTGAATCTTGGTGAGATAGGAAGTTACATCTTCACCCTTATTCATTTGGATGGTTTTCGGACTTTCCTTGAGGATCATTTTTTTGCTCACAGAAGGATCCCGGTACAGTTTGATGATGGCATCCCACATCTCCTTCTCTATACCCTTCTCTACGATGTGTGGAACGTTATGATCCCTGACTCCATCAATAATCTTCCTTTTTGTTTTGGTGTTTTCCCTTCGGTACTCATGAAACTAGATGGAATCTGTTGGCACAACAATAACTATTGTAAGAAAATCCTTTAGATATGCTCGTCCAATAGAAACAACATCTCGGACTTCTAGATTCCAAAGTTGGAGGCTCCATCCAACTTTTTTTGATCTCTCAATCTTGCTGCAACCATCTCTAAAAAATATATGAACTCAAATACACTAGAGAAATTAATAAAATGGGTTATAAAACCCTGTGTGCTTTCTCTTTTTGTGCCCTGTGTTGATTTACTTCTGCAAAACCCTATTTCGGAAAACCCCTTGTGCTAAATCTGCTCTAACACCATGTGAAATTTCCACAAATTCAGTAGATAGAAATTTATCTCCTAACATATGCAATTTATTTGTCTTCAGAAATATTACAACAAATAACAATAAATTCACAACTACAATTCTTCACAAAATTAAATACTGGAATTGAGAAATAATGCACACACACAAAATTAGACACCAATATTTTGGACAATCGTCCATAGAAAAACCCCAATGTGGGGAAACAAATGCAATAGATGAGGATTAATTCTTCAGCAATTTATGAGTATAATAAACTTCTTGCCTGATAATGGCGAAGCCCTAGAAAATAATAATCTCCACTGGAAAAATTTTCTATAGACACAAAATCTCCTCTACAAACCAACTTGGCCTCCTCCTATCCAACTCACACTTCTCCTGACACTCACACTCCTACCCAGAAATGTGCCTCGTAGCTCTAGAAAGTTCTCACAACCTCTGAAATCACTTTCCTACAACCACACTTCCTTTTGTTTCTCTCTAAGACAACTCACACTTCCTCTAGATCACCTCCCGGAACTAGATCTGAAATTGATACCTCTGAAACATGCATTGGTTGAATGCCTAACACACACTGGCATTTCACACTACCTGCTTTGACCTCCTCTGTTGGAAATATCGACCTCCCATCTTATCACTGGAATGTTGGAAACCCCCTGAAGAATTTATTTGGAAATTCTCACTATTGAAAATCCCAGTGTCGGTGTCTCCCTCTGCTTCAACTGCACCCTTGCTATCTCTGCAACTGGGAAAGTCAAACTGCTAAAATGTCGTTGTCTATCTCTCCAAACCCCATTAACTTGCTTTTTATAGTCTATTGCCGAGCAATCAACAATGCAGACCTAATCACAAGTGATGGCTAAGATCATCTTGATTCCATCAAATCACTTATTTTCCTCAATCAATCTAATTTAATTAATCAGTTTTCCTAAGTTAGACTTAGGAAATATTTAATTGTTGTATTGAGGCTTCTGTGATCCATATCGAGTTTAAGAGAGATTCTTTCGGCGTAAATCACATGATGTTTCATTTGTCGACGCGTTTCGAACCAACTAGTGTGGTTTATCGTCAGGACAAGTTGAATGAACAGATCTCGCTTATGCATATTAAATAGATAGCAAAACATTCTAGACCAGGTAACGGTTATAATGACAACGATTAGATTCGACCGAGAAACGGCTAGTTGACTTGGATAAGGGTTAAAAACTTTATTAAATAAGTCAATATTCTTATTACAATATGAATTGGATCATTTTATAATTATAAAAATATATTAGAATAAGTAAAATTTGAATCGGTAAATCATAAAATAAATTAATCTAAAGTTGTTAGTTATCAAAGTTATTATAAATATTAGTTAGTTATAGAGTAATCCAAAATTAGTTAAATTATATTTTAATCAAAATATAAATTAAAAGGACATGTATTTATAAATATATATTCAAATAAATTAATTTTAATTAATTTTAAATTAATATATATTAAAATAAATTAACCTAAAATTGTTAGTTATAAAGTTATTATATATAAGTATTAGTTAGTTATAAAAGTAAATTAGATAATCTATAAATAGTTAAATATATTTTGATAAAATAATAAGTTAAAGGGACATATATTTATAAATATATATTAACATAAATTAATTATAAAATAGATCAATTTTAAATTAATAGTTAGAAAGTTTTTAAATATTTAAATTAATGGTAAGTGAATTAAATCTAAAAATTATTAGAGTCATTGGTTATAGGAATATATAGTTATATTTATTGAAAAGGTACAAACACTTATAAATAAGATAATTAAAAATAAATTAATTCTAATTTAATATTTAATATATAAATATTAAAGTAATTTAATGTGAGGAAAGAAAACTCTAATAACTAAAATTTTATTTTAAAAATTAAGGTTGATTTAAGGGTTAAAATTATAATAGATTAATTTCCAGATAATTGCCAGCTAAATCAATCATGCAGAACAAAGGCCATAAGAAACAGAAAACCAGGGGAAAATTTAAAAAGCAAAAAGCAAAAAGCCAGACAAAGGGAGGGGAAGACAGGAAGACAACGAATAGGAGGAGAGGGCTGGGACCCAGCAACTACTCATCTTCCAGCCATCCTCCCTATTGAGATTGTTCGGCCTTTTTTCAATCTCAAGCGCTTCCCTAAATTTTTGGTGATGGAATTGGGACACTCCAGCAATAACACTAGCCTCTTCGATGCATATATGATGATTGGTTTTCTCCACATGCTTTGCTAACGCAGAAGACTTAGCCCTCCTATGCTTAAGGTCAATTGCGTGCTCACTCATCCTCTGATTAATGAAGCGACCAGTCTCACCAATATAGGGGGTCCCACACGAACAAGGAATAATATAAACCCCTTTCATGTCCTTGGGGTCAATAGGATCCTTCATCGATCTTAGGGACTTACGAATGGTGTTGAGAGGTCTAAAGGTCCAGGGGATATTATGCTTCTTAAGAATCCTCGCAATCCTATCTGTGGTCACCTGAAAAAACGGAAGGTAGACACCAGGAATCCGCTCCTTCTTATCCCTTTTAGTGAATGAATTCTTAGCAGCTTTGAGGAAAGCCTTCTTTCCTAAGTGTCTACTATAATTATTCTCAACAAAGACATTAAGGAGATGGGATTTCTCCTCCTCAAAGCTCTTTTCATCAGAGATCCTTAAGGCATGAGTAGCAAGGGTGTTGAGAACCCCTAACTTCTGAGAAGGGAAATGGTGGGAACTAGCATGAAGATACTGCTCTGTATGAGTTTTCTTACGAAACACACGGTGGGAGAGGGAACCATCACTATTCTTAGAGATAAGAATATCCAGGAAAGGGAGGCAGCCATTGGTTTCTTGCTCCTTAGTGAACTTAATGGCCGAGGATTGAATATTGAGATGATCAAAGAAGAGGTCTAACTCCTCTTGGCCATGAGACTAGATGACATTAGTGTCATTTGCATATCTCTTCCAAATCTTAGGCAGGAGGCGGGCTGAGTTAAGAGCCTTGGATTCAAAATCCTCCATAAAAAGATTCGCAACGACAGGGGAAAGGGGAGATCCCATAGCGACCCCACAAGTTTGCTCAAAGAACTCACCTTCAAAACTAAAAAAGGTCGAAGTGAGGCAAATCTCAACTAACCGAGCAGTGTCAGGATCGGTTAGACGGTTGATCACTTCCATGGCCTCATTTATATGGATGCAAGTGTACGGGGAAACAACATCAAAACTGACCAGAATGTCCCCAGAGTCCAGCCTAATGTCCTTAAGCTCCTCAATAAAGGAAGCCGAGTCTTTAACATAGGACCCTGTACGACCTACCAAGGGTTTAAGCTTTAAGGCGAGAAACTTAGCCAAAAGATAGGTAGGACCACCAATGGTGTTGACTATGGGTCTAAGGGGAGCTCCTTCCTTATGAATTTTAGGGAGACCATAGATTCGAGGAGAAATAGGATTGCTGACCTTAAGCATAGGAGGGCTAAGTCTTCTGCGTTAGCAGAGCATGTGGAGCAAACCAATCATCATATTTGCATCGAAGAGGCTAATGTTATTGCTGGAGTGTCCCAATTCCATCATCGAAAATTTAGGGAAGCGCTTGAGATTGAAAAAAGGCCGAACAATCTCAATAGGGAGGATGACTGGAAGATCAATAGTTGTTGGGTCCTAGCCCTCTCCTCCTAGTCGTTGTCTTCCTGTCTTCCCCTCCCTTTGTCTGGGTTTTTTTCTTTTTGCTTTTTAAATTTTCCCCTCGTTTTCTGTTTCTTGTGGCCTTTTTTCTACATGATTGATTTAGCTGGCAATTATCTGGAAAATAATCTATGATAATTTTAACTCTTAAATCAACCTTAATTTTTAAAATAAAATTTTAGTTATTAGAGTTTTCTTTCCTCACATTAAATTACTTTAATATTTATATATTAAATATTAAATTAGAATTAATTTATTTTTAATTATTTTATTTATAAGTGTTTGTCCCTTTTCAATAAATATAACTATATATTCCTATAACTAATGACTCTAATAATTTTTAGATTTAATTCACTTACCATTAATTTAAATATTTAAAAACTTTTTAACTATTAATTTAAAATTGATTTATTTTATAATTAATTTATGTTAATACATATTTATAAATATATGTCCCTTTAACTTATTTTTTGATCAAAATATATTTAACTATTTATAGATTATCTAATTTACTTTTATAACTAACTAATAATTATATATAATATCTTTATAACTAACAATTTTAGGTTAATTTATTTTAATATATATTAATTTAAAATTAATTTATTTCAATATATATATATAAATACATGTCCTTTTAACTTATATTTTGATTAAAATATAATTTAACTAATTTTGGATTACTCTATAACTAACTAATATTTATAATAACTTTGATAACTAACAACTTTAGATTAATTTATTTTATGATTTACGGATTCAAATTTTACTTATTCTAATATATTTTTATAATTATAAAATGATCCATTTCATATTTTAATAAGAATATTGACTTATTTAATAAAGTTTTTAACCCTTATCCAAGTCAACTAGCCGTTTCCCGGTCGAATCTAACCATTTTCATTATAGACGTTCCCTGGTCTAGAATGTTCTGCTATCTATTTAATATGCATAAGCAAGATCTATTCATTCAACTTGTCCTAACGATGAACCACACTAGTTGGTTCGAAACGTGTCGACAAATGAAACATCATGTGATTTACGCCAAAAGAATCTCTCTTAAAAATTTAATTGTTGGCTAATTAATTTAATTGAGATGTTTCTAAGGCATTCCTTGTGAAACATTTTCTGGGTATTGGAATAAATGTGTTCCTTGGCCTCGTAGACACCATAGAGACTAGAACACCTATCTGTTTCTACCAAAAAGTAAGAATGATGATTGTACATTCATAGGGTGCTTCCCTCTTTGCTTGGTTTTTCCTTTTGAATTGATGCTAACTTCAGAGACTAAACCATCATTATGTACAATTGGTTCATTTTCCTTTTCTCCTAAAGTTTTTCCTTCATTATCTCCACTTCCTTCTGTAACTTGCATGAATAGGTGGTTGTACCTTATTGATACCGAATGTTTTGAATATAGACCTTTAGGATTGAATCCTTGGGTAATTTTAGCATCTTTCAAGTTAAAATATCTTAGTCCTTTGGTTCTACCAAATATGTATAATTATTTGCTACAACTTCTCCAACTTTAAATGGTAGACAGATAAATTTCTTCTTCTTTTTATTTTCAAATAAGATGACCAGTAACGATATTTTTGACATACTTCTACTACAAAATACTTATCAGAGATAAACGTAGGGAGCAATAGCAATATGTCTTGCTAACCATAAGGTCTTATGTATGTATGGTTGTCCTATGCTACATGTTGGGTGTGTGTTATATTATTTCCACAACTAATCGCACACGTAGGGGGCTCATAGGGAATTATTCCCCCTGTTTGTTGTGTTGGGTGCAACAGGGGGTTACAAGGGGGGAACAACCCCCCTTGTCGGGAGGTTTCAGGGGAGAAGTATTCCCCTTGCACGGGGTCTGGGGCAACACCCCGGGAAAAAAATGGACCTTATATTAGGTGGGTTGACCTACGTATGGTTTTTTGCATGGGTTTTGCACATGGTTTTGGGTGTGATGGTTTTCTGCCCATGGTATTTTGTAGATCCGGTCAAGGGAATTATGGTTATGTTCTAATCAAGGGTTTATGGATTGGGGTTTATGAATGCTTCGGCATGTATATATATGTATTGTGACATTGAAAGGAACATAAGGAAAAATCAATCTGGTAGTCTTGGTTTTGGGATCCAGGGGAAAATCTTTGTGTATTTGTTTTATATTCTTGTCATTGTTTATTTTTTGTTTTTTTAGAATTAGTTTGCAGGTAATTTTTGTACAGGTTTAAAACTTACATTTGGTATCAGAGTTGTTTTGGCTTCAAGGGGATGCCTTTTTTGTTGAGGGGTTTTGCTCAGGCCTGTGGTAGACCTTGTTTAGTGGGAGATCTGCAAGATCAATTCTTGTGGTGAAAGAAAATGACGAGCAGTGGAAAGATAGAGATCGATAAATTTAATGGTTAGAGTTTTGAGTTGTTGAAACTCAAGATGGAGGATCTACTAGTGTATAAAGATCAGTGGATCGTGGTAGATCCAAGTACTAAACCAATGGAAATGTTAGATGAAGATTGGGTGAAGTTGGATCAGAAAGAAAAGAGCGCAATATGGTTGTGTATCTTAGATTTAGTATTGTTGAATGTATCGAGGGAAGCTATGATGAAGGCTTTGTGGGACAAGTTATGGACTTTGTACCAATCTAAGTCTATGGTGAACAAATTGTTCCTACAGAAAAAGTTGTATAACTTGAGGGTGAAGGATGGATACTGGTGACAAAGCACCTGGATGCCTTTAATACTGTGGGAAGTCAGTTGTTATCTGTTGATATTTAAATTTTAGATGAAGATAAGTGCATCAGTTTGTTGTGGTCTCTACCAGATTCGTGGGATAGTGTGGTTGTTGTAATAAGTAGCAATACAACTACCTTAAAGTTTGATGAAATAGTTTCATCCTTGCTATCAAAGGAGACAAGACGGGAAAATATGGAGGGCTAGAATGGAGATTCCTTGTCTATACGAGGACGGTCCCAAAATAGAAACAAAAATAAGCCCTTGAGTGGGAGATCTAAATCTCCGAGAAAACCTGTAAAGGTGTGCTAGAAATGCAGAAACAAAGGTCACTTCATAAAGGATTGTAGATCTAAAGCTCTTGAGAAAGGAAAGGGATTTGATGATGCTCCTTATTCAGAGGTGAAAACCACTTCAGATGACGGTGGGGATGTGTACTTGGCTTCTTCTTCAAGTACACATGTTGATCATGAGGCATGGTTGATTGACTCAAGTGCATCCTTTCACTTCACTCCCCATAGGGAGTGGTTCTGCGAGTATGAAAAATATAATGATGGTGATGTCTTCTTAGGGGATGATAGGAAGGCTAGAATCGACAGACGTGGAAAATTTAAGCTGAAATTGCAAGGTGGAAGGATTAGAACACTTTTGGGTGTTCTGCATATTCCTGCATTGGCCAGAAATCTTATTTCTGCAAGCAAGATGGATGATGCAAGTGTAAAAACATTGTTCAAGAAAGATACTTGCAAGATGGTTCGGTGAGAACTTATATTGATGTGGGGAGTTTGGATTGGAACTTTGTATAAGCTTTTGGGTAGTAATATTATTGATGGGTGCAACAATTATGTGGTTCTTGAAAGTGGAGCAGAAAATCTAGTGGTCTCTGGAGAAAAGACTTGCTATGGCATCAAAGGCTTGGACATATTGGACAAATGGACCTTCGAATACTTCATGGTAATGGTATGGTAGAAGGTATGTCTAATTTCTCTCCGGATTTCGATTTCTGTGAACTTTTCGTAAATGGGAAGAAGAATCAGGTAAGTTTCCCCTCTCGTGCTAAGAGGGCGAAAAGGATATTAGAGCTTGCGCATAGTGATATGTTTGGACCTGTGTTGGTTTAGTGGGTAAGTATGTGTACTATGTATCATTTATAGATGAATTCTCAAGGAATACATCGATATATTTCCTCAGGAATAAATTTGAAGACTTTGACAGGTTTAAAGAATTTAAGGCTCTGGTGGAAAGCCAGACAGAGGAGAAGATAAAGGTGTTGAGGACAGATAATGTCGGAGAGTTCTGCAAGAAGGAATTTGAAGAGTTATGTAAGAAGTATGGTATAGCATGGCAGAAGACTAATCCATACACACCTTAACAAAATTAATTTGCGGAAAGAATAGTAGGACGTTCATAGAAAAAGCTAGAAGCATGCTTAGTGGTGTTGGGTTAGGACAGGAATTCTGGGCAGAGGCGGTGGAGACTGCATGTACCTAGTTAATAGATCACCTTCATCAACATTGAAGGATAAGACTCCACATGAGGTATGGACTAGTAAGAAACCTTCTCTTTCACATCTGAGGGTATTTGGTTGTGATGAATATGTACACATTCCAAAGTAGAAAAGAACAAAGTTGGATAGTAAATCTGAAAGGTACATATTTATTGGGTATAAGGATGGTTTAAAATGTTATAAGATTTGGAACCCATAAAGAAGGAAGGTTGTGTACAATCAATATGTGGTGTTTCGAGAGGTGAAAGATGTTATTAAACATGAAGCCCTATGAAAGGAACCTGAGAAGATAGAGTTTTAGCTAAAGGAGGAAGAATCAGACTCTACAACAGAACATGAATTAGAAGATGACGAGCCACAAACTCCAACTATGAGAATATCAGTTCGAGAAAGAAAGCAGCCATAAAGGTATAATCCATCTGTTTTCTATTTAATATTTTTTTTATCTATTACTGGTGATGATCCCAAAACTGCCAGGGAGGAAGTAGATTCAGAGGATGGAAAACTCTAGAAAGAGGCCATGGTTGATGAAATGGAATCTTTGTCAAAAAATAAGGCTTGGATCTAGTGGTGTTATCGGCTCAAAGGAAACCCATTGGAATAAAATGGATGTTTAAGAAGAATATGAATGCAGAAGGAAAGGTGGAGAAATACAAAGCTCGATTGGTAGAAAAAGGTTATTCCCAGGTGTCGAGAATTTATTTTGGTGATATTTTTTATCCTATTGGCAAGGTAGCTTCTATTAGATTACTTTTATTTGTTGTTGTTGCTTTTGATTTTGAGGTGGAACAGAGGGATGTGAAGACAACATCTCTTCATCGGGATCTGGAAGAAGAGATCTACATGAAGCAACCGAAGGATTTTTGGTGAAGGGAAATAAAGAACTGGTATGCAGATTAAAAAAGTCTTTATATAGCCCATGAGGTTTTGGACTGATGGTGAATGGGTGCACTATTAAGGCACTCCTTGTGATAGGTCACTGGTTCAAATCCCCGATGGGTGCTTACCTACCAAAAAAAAAAAGTCTTTGTATGGGTGAAAATAGTCACCAAGGATGTGGTATCAGAAATTTGATACATATATACGAGGACTTGTCTTCACTAGAAGCAAAGTGGATCACTGTGTGTATTTTAAATTAATTGGTGATCATGTTATTTATCTGGTCTTGTATGTGGATGATATATCGCTGTTTGGCAATGACAAAGAAATTATCTAGGATTTAAAGACACAATTTTCCTCCAAATTTGACATGAAGGATCTTGGTGTTGCAAACTATATTTTGGGCATGGAAATTAAATGAGGTCGGGTAAAGAGGAAGCTCTTATTAAACTAGAAGAAGTATGTTGAGAAAATATTGCAGAGGTTTAATATGAAGGATAGTAAACCAGTGAAGGTTCCTATTCATGTAGGTGTAAATTTATCTATTGAACAATGTCCCAAGACATAAGAAGAGGAAGAGGACATGTCCCGTGTTCCATACACAAGTGTGGTTGATAGCTTGATGTATGCAATGGTTTGTACTAGACTATACATTTCACATGCAGTGGGATTATTGAGTCGGTTTATGTCAAAACCAAGGAAGGAGAATTGAACAACAGTGAATCGAGTTTTCGAATATTTGTGTGGCACTAGTGATTATGATATGTGCTACTAAGGAAGACCAAGATTGGACAAAGTTTTGGGAATTTGTCTATTTTTTGATGTAGACTGGGTTGGAGATATGGATCGGAGAAGATCTACAAGTGGGTATGTGTTTAACCTATTTGGAGGTGCAATCAATTGGATGAGAAAGAGACATTCTGTAGTGGCACTCTCAACTGTACATGCAGAATACATGGTAGTCCCTCATGCAAGCAAGGAAGTAGTTTGGTTGTAGAGATTGTGTTCAAGTATGGGGTTAGTACAATGAGCTATAAGGGTATATTATGATAGCCAAAGTGCAATTTTCTTGGCAAAAAACCCTTCTTATCATTCAAAGACAAAGCACATTGATGTTCAGTATCACTTTTTGAGGGATACGGTTGAGGACAAAAAGGTGTTGTTGGTAAAGGTGGACACTTTGAAGAATGTTGTATATGCATTAAAAAAATCTGTGAGCACTGAGAATTTTTCTTGGTGTAGAGAAACAATGGGCATTGTAGGGCTAGACCAATGACTAAGATCTCCTGTGACATATTATGTGGAAAAGAAAACAACAAGTGGGAGAATATTGGGCATTTTTATATTCTTTCCATGACTAGCGCACACACAGGTGGGTCATAAGGGGGGCAATAGCCCCCTGTTCATTGTGTTGAGCGCAACAGGGGAGTCACAGGGGAGAGGCACATCCCCCCTTGTCTGGGGATTGCACAGGGTCTAAGGCAACACCCCGGGAAAAAAAATTGGACCCTATATTAGGTGGACAGACCTACCAATGGTTTTGTGCATGGGTTTTGCACATGGTTTTGGGCATGACGGTTCTTTTCCCATGGTATTTTGTAGATCCGGTCAAGGGAACTATAGTTATGTTCTTATCCAGGGTTAATGGATTGAGGTTTATGAATGCTTCGACATGTATATATATGGATTGTAACATTGAAAGGAACATAATGAAAAATAAATCTAGTAGTCTCGTTTTTGGGATTTAGGGGAAAAAATATGTGTTTTTGTTTTATATTCTCGTCATTGTTTATTTTCTATTTTCTTTAGAATTAGTCTGTAGGTCATTTATGTACAAGGTTAAACCTATACTACATATACTCATTTTTCTTTTAGAAACTCTTATGCTTATGAAGTTATCCTCTATGGTTCATTTCCAATCTATATATATCTAATTTATTTAATAAATTGGTGTTTGATAAAGCATAAGTGAAATTGTGCCTTATGTCTCCACAAAATAGGATATCATAATTTTGTCAGCTCCACTCCAAGTATAATGTTGCTCTAAGGGGGTAGCCCATGGAGAAAGTTGCAATAAACAATGGCCATCACTAAATAAGGCATCATGAAGAATTTTTAAGTCCTAAAATAATTTTTAAATTGGAAGGAAATCTCATTGGATATTACTTCCACCCCAGTTGAAAATAATATCCTTTATAAAAGAAAAACGTAAGATATAAAAAACTGACTTAGGTACATGAGATGTCGATTCACATCCCATAATACGAGAAAATAACCAAGAGAATCCTTGTATGGCTTTGCTATTAGTGAAATATTAATAGGAGTGAGGTTGATAGAAACATGTGCATACTAGAGCATGAATTCTTTGATGACATTAATCTTTCCACCCTAAGAGTCAAGAAAAGCATCAGCTTCAGGAAACTTGAATTTCCTATCGGGTATGGAATCTTTAACATCCTTCGGAAAGCTTTGGGAATAAATAGGATTGTGTTCTTTACTTGTAAAGAAACTCTAGTAGTCCTAGTCTTGGGGCCGAACCATGGGCACATTAAGAAATAATTTCTTTAAAATCAAATAACTTTGGAATGCATCCAATATTAACGAGGCCTATAATACAAATTTTGTTATTTTACTTCTCCTTAAGTGCTAAGTTCAAATACCACTGATAGGTTATAATCCAATGGAAGTTCTTACTTTGTCATGTGAGTGAATTAGCTATATCCCCGTAAAAAGACTACTTATTCCTCTTACGCACCATATTTCTTTATTCTTCTAATGCCCTTTTATACATGTGATAGGTCAAGTGAGGCTTTATGAAGCTCTTAGTTGTATAAGCCTTATTTTACAAGTAGCATTTAGTAATACATCCCTTCATCATGTACTGTCTTCATCGAGATATGTGAGAGTAATCACCTTTGGAATGCATTTAAATGGTGTACTGGTGAATTTGATTTACGTAACACAATATCAATACATTTCCACCTTGGATATCATACTTAATTATATTTCAATTATCCTCGAAAGAAATAAACAACTATGGTTTTTCACTAAATATGGATTATGGGTAGAGTCTCTGCAGTAGAGTATATGGTATGCCTTGTGCAGGAGTTCTATATGAAGAGAAATAGAAGTGCAGAGGGAAGTGACGTGTGGAGGATAGGATGGGAAATAACTTGTTTGTGTGAAGATTTGTATGGACAGGGTGTTCTGCATACTTACATAAGTGTAGAAGTAGTGCAAGATGGGTTACGTGTGGAGCGAAGAGTGGGAGTATTACTTGAGCTAGAAATTTTCACATAAAACTATTGAAAAAATGACTAAGTATGGGATTTAACAAAGAAAATGAAAGTGTAAGGGATAAATGATGATGTTAATGACACATGAAAATGGGTTAATAGTTATGCCTTGAAAGTAAGCCTTCTTTTTATTCAGGAATAACATTGTTATCTAGTTTCCCATTCTGTTGAAAACTGCAACTTCTTTTCCTTTATGAAATCCATCAATAGTGTATTTATGATTCTTCTCCCTTACTTATAGAACATTAATTATTGAGCAAGCATGTAGGGAATGTAACATTAGTAATTTCTAAATTAGTAGGATCTACAAGGGGAGGAGTTTTAGGAATTCTCAAATTAGCATGTTTATAAATAGTATTTTCTCTTCACAATACTACGGTCCAACCACCTCCTTAAACTATGTATAGTCATCTGGATTCAATGCTATTATTAGCAATATTTAATCAATTCCAATACAAAATGTCATCACCAAAGTGTCTATATATAATTTGTTTGAAATATAATAATGAGAAAATCATTGTATAGTCTCAAGATGCACATGATTGATATTTTTTTTCTTGATAATTATGTCAAATATAACAATTCATTAGCTTCTAATTAATATTCATTTCTGATTGATTATTGAGTACTTTGAAATGACTAATACTTAACTTTATATGAGTTTAGATCTTCTATACATGCCTAAATTTATAGTCCATCATCCAATACATAAGTCACTAATCTACAGATCTTGATTCTACGCAAGGAAGCATCACCCTTGGGAAGAGCCAAATGTTGTAAAATTATTTTTATTATTCATTTCACAAGAAATTCCAAAAAAAAATAAAAATACAAGCTAAAATTAATTGAAAGGAAAAAGGGATTTACAAAATTTTAGTTTAAGAGTGAATTAGGTGTTTCCATGTGTCCATTTTAAACAAACAAAATGAGGTGTGACATAATAATATGTTTAGAAAATGAACTATATAAAATCAAATAGTGGTTTATTGAACAACAAATAATGTTTGTTGATCAATATTTACAATTCATTACAACAGTTTGAGTATGAAGTTCATTAACCCAATCTCAAAGTCTTGTAACCACTTATGTCATCCCTCCACATGCTTTCATTTGATGATTAGGGGACTTAAGTTACCAAATCTATACCACTTTTCAAATTCTCATAAACCATTTCTAGTTTTGGGTCACATACATTCATTACCATTCCAACTTGCATGTAGTTGGAAACATTTTTAATGCCAATGCATAATGCAAATAACTAATTAAAGGGTGACAAGTAGAAGTATGAATGGTGTTTCATATCATTGAAGAAGTTGTCAAATTTATCATTTAATGAAGATTTCTTAAAGAGTTTAAAGGATATTTAACCAAACTAGAACAAGAAGTTGTCAAATTTATCATTTAATGAAGATTGCTTAAAGTGTTTAAAGGAGATTTAGCCAAACTAGAACAAGAAGTTGTCAAATTTATCATTTAATGAAGATTGCTTAAAGTGTTTATAGGAGATTTAGCCAAACTAGAACAAGTGTTTAGTGGTTTTTTCAAAGGAGAAAGATTCCTCTATTAATTTTCAAAACTAATAATGGGATTTCATGAAGATCTTCACCTTAATAGAAGTTTTTCGTCAAAACATCAAAGAGAGGTTTTCTTGAAGATAATTTGTAGGAATTTATTTGCACACATTTATGCTTAGAATATACCTCTTAAGAGAATTCCTTTAGCTTCCCAACAACTGGAACTCACAATTCCATACTATAGACACCTTGTTGACAAAGACCAAGACATATTTGAAACCCACTTCTCTGATAAAATTACTAAAATGATTTGGAATTTTAATGTTTCAAGGTTAATGATAGTTTAGAGGAGATTCCTATTTGGGAAAGTGGATTGGCATAGGTTAGAGTCCCAACAATGTTTCACTTTCTTGAATTACGTCATATGTGTGCTTAATCGTATGACCCAATTCAAAGGGTTGTGAAATTGAAAAAGAATCAATGTAAAGTTGTAACTTTTTCTGAAACCTTTAAAAGTTACATTTTTTTTTAAATTTGCCACATTCCTTCAATATTATCCTTGCCTTGACAAACACCTTCCTTTAAATATCATTACATCTAACCCTTTCCATTGCTAAAGGATGAATTGTCTATGAGGTTTTTATAAATGTCTTTGAGTTATTTTTAATAGTTTTTATTTTAAATGAAATTTAATTTTATAAAATATATATAATTATAATTTTTATAAAATTATTTATTTAAAATATTAAACTTAATTTAAAAATATCGAGTCAACCCAATCTCTAAAGTATGAGAACCACATTTGTTACCATGTTATATATGTCAGCCAATAATAATGACTCACAAGTAAAATCAAAAACTCAAATTAAACCTATGTCCCCACCCCGCACTTCACACATTAAACCACCATAATTTAGATTTGTTACCATGTTATATACGTAGCCAATAATAATGACTCACAAGTAAAATCAAAAAGTCAAATTAAACCTATGTCCCCACCCCGCACTTCACACATTAAACCACCATAATTTAGATTTGTTACCATGTTATATACGTCAGCCAATAATAATGACTCACAAGTAAAATAAAAGGTCAAATTAAACCTATGTCCCCACCCTGCACTTCACACAGTAAACCACCATAATCTAAATTTGACTTTTAACCTACCCCCCATCCCCGCCGCAAAGTTTCTCCACTTTTACTACTTTTTACAGCTGACACCCTCTCGTTGATTGCGGAACCCCCCTTCCAAAACCATTTAACAACCATCCCTGCCATTGTAAAACCATTTTTTACATTGATTTAAATTATAAATGCCAGTCGGGAAGGTCTATGGGGTATGCAAACAAATTTCTATATTATAAAGTATGTATCGAGGGCAAATAATGGAGGGAGCATTTATAAAGTCGTAGTTTTCATAAATGAGCTTATGGGTGAAAGATTGGAGGTAAGAGACTAAGTAAAATGAGGATGGAGTTTCCAATGCTAGAAAGATATGTTTCTTCCTTATGGGATAATTTTATAGAGGTAAAAATAAAATTTTATAGAGCAGAGAAATAATGTTTTATGTTATAAATTTAAGGAGGAAAGAAATCATAAAGAGGAAAATGCACGTGAACATAAAATTTGGATAAATTCTTATCCAAATATTTTACAGAAGTAAAAAGGGAAACTAAAATATATTTTACCAATCATGGCAAAACAAGACATGGTTTTCAAAAATGGGAAGGAAATCAATCGATGGTTTTATGAAATATGCCTATGAATTTTATTTATTCATAAATATATAAATTCAGGGAAAAACAGAACATGGATTTCAAACAATGGATGGTTTTACGGGATAAACTTATTTGAGGAAATATTTTAAGATTTCATTTATGAAATTGATGCAGGCAGGCCTGCAATACTCAGGATCTTTTAACCCTCGTTTCAAATCAAATGAAATCTGATCAATTCAACATTCCCAATGTTACAAAACCCAAGTCCCTCTCTTCAATGTGCCTAATTCAACATTTTGAGATTTAAGAAACCCCAAATTTTATGTGTTCATTATTTAACGCATCTTAACCATCAATTCTGCCTTTCAACATATGAACTAGTTTAAAAAATACACAACCAATAAACACGCAACTACTCACCATTCACCGCCTTGCGCTCTCAATATCGAATCTAGTTCACCAATATTCATATGGCGCTGCCTTCACTTTCCTGTATCAGATCAACGTACTACCAGACAATTTAATTTATTTTCTCTGTGCCTTCATGAGATCATACAGTCCTCTTTCTTGACTGATTAAACTTTCAACTCAGCATAATACAGTCAACACATCGATCGACTTTCAACAAACTTCTAAATCGAATTCAACGGATTCAAATTACCTCTGGCAATACCTTGTATCCTGCGTTCTTCATTACAACATTCAATCGACTCCATTCCCAACGCTGTCTAATTGATTCCTACCTGCAACTTATGAAACATTCAAACATATATAAAACACAGTCTTGGATTTCATAATGCTGGCTATTCTGCAAAATAATTATGAAATGTAAACCATCCTTCCGGCAAGCAGATGAATTCTTTCTCTGCGTTAATTAACATTCCAGCAACAAGATCAGTTCAGGGTTAACACATCCCATAATCGAAATTCATTAATTTCTGGCTTGAACCCTTCATACCAGCGCCATGCATATAGCATTTCATCAAATCGATGCATTAAATTCTGTTTAAAATTTCAATTCTGGTTCCATGCCCCAACAGGTCGATTTTAAAACTATGCTATGTAATTATGCCAACAATCGAATTACCAACACAGCAATTTGATATCGTGTTAATGCGCTCCACTGTTTCTAAGAACTCATGTCATTTATTTATGAATTTATACAGCGTATAATCCTTCTCTTGTTTGCACTCGAGCCACCCCCAATTAATATAAACAGCGTTCAATTAACAATTCAGACAATGCATTCATTGTGAATATCATACCTTCTGACGACAACGTTCAGGATTTCCACACCGACATGACAAATACAAACTTGTAGATTCAATTTCAAATTGGAACAATCATTACGGCAAACAGGAATTTTAAATCAACACTTTATGCAACGCTCATTGATTTCTCATTTGATTCACATAGATTTACCATTCCTCTTATGAACTCACACAACAAATTGTTGCTAACATTTGAAGAACATACATATAATTATCCTCTTATAAACCAGAAAATTAATTACCAGCCATTCCACCCTTTCAACACAGAAATTGAATCATACCCGAATTGACCAAATTAAGGTGCATAACTCAAAACCAGCACTTTCATTAAAGTGAATTTACTTACAGCAACATTTTCTCCGTGGCCTTATTTACAATTTATTGGCCCTTACAACCTGCCTGAAGGCTTATAGCCTTGGCTGTTCAAGCCTGCTCTCAATCACTCTTACACTCCAACTATTCAAGTCTATTTTTCTTCACAAAAACCACTCCTATTTACACACAAATAATGCATTTAATTCACTCAAAATATCTCTCCACCTAATCCTCAACTAATCCCATACATAGAAATCCTAATCCCAAACTTTTCTCCTAAACTATTCCTCTCATATCCTTTTATTTATTAAAAGAATATTTACATAATCCTCACTTCTCATAATTATCTCCTATTTTAATAAAAAAATAATTAATAAAATATTAAAATTGTCACACCCCCCTTTATCACATATTTACAAATGAAAATATGGTCTTGATGCTCCTGCATCAGACTCCCAACGTTGAAATTAAACATGATCGCTTGATCATGTGTTCGGATCTGTGTAGGCCTTGATTCCATATCTTATGTTGTAACTTTCTACTTGTCGCTGCTTCTTTCTGATATTCTTCTCCAAGTTTCCACACTTTATGTTGCATCGCTCCACTGGCTGTGCTCTCGCAATCTTTTGCTGCTTCTCCTTTGTTTTACTGCTGCTGGCCTCTTCTGGGATTCTTTCATCATCATCCACCTCATCAGTTCAATTTCTCTGTCTAACAGACTTTCTCCAGCATCTTCAATAAAACCTGTATTCACAAAACAATTGTTAGAATAAAAACCATAAGGCTTCAGCACCCCCATAGATGTTACTGTTGTCAGTGTTGCCTCAGCTGTCACCATAAATATCGCCCCACATGTTGCTGCCTCCCCAACTTCCTGTCCCTCTGCAAATTTCTTTTGCTCGTCATCTGCAATTTCATCTGCAACTTCCTTCTTTGGTTCAAATGTCTCTAGAAAAAATTTCAACATTTCATCAACATGCTGCAATTTAACTACAACATAACCTCCATCTTCCTCTTCGACAATCTTCAGTAATTGTCCATCATCATCTTGATTGATTCTAGCAATCAAATCAAGTTCTTCCAACGTTGTAGCTTCATCCTCTATCACTGTAGCAACTCCAAAATTTTGTCCACCAGTCTTCTCTTGGCTATACAGAAAAGCCAACTCTTTCTTGTCACCCATCGTAACAAACCTCTGCTTATGAGACTTTACGGTCTCATCTTCTTTCTTCAACTGTTCACCTCCTTCCAAGACAATTCCAAATGATGGACTGTCTTCTACATCACCTATAAACACAATCAAATTGTCAGCTTCAAAATCACAAGACCCAATGGTCTCACTTGTTGATTCCATCATCCGCAGCTCCAAGTCTTTTTCAGGACTCAGAAAATATTCACTGGCTTTCTCCTCAACTTCCTCTGGCAACACTTCAATATGCTGCTCTGAGTTCCTTCCCAACTCCTTTGTCAGCACATCAGTATGCTGATTTGCATTCATCAAGAGACTATTATCTAGTCTCTCCTTCTTACCATCATCTGCTCCATGACTGTCATTCATGAAAACTCTCTTCCCTTGCTTCTTCAACAAATTATCCTGCACATAAGTCCTCTGTCTCTCCAATTCTCTTCTCTGAAGATCTAGTTTCCTATACAATTCAACAACTTCATTAGGAGTAGAACTTGGAAACGTCACACAATTTTCCATACCTTCCCTAGTGCTTGACCAATCATCAGCTGGTCCTTCTCTTTCTGCATCAACATCCTGATTAGAATCCTTCGTCTTCATCTCCTTCTGAGATCTTTCCATCTCATCATCGATCTGAACAACCTTCAGATTCAACTCTTCTTGAACAAACTCTAAAGCTTGTTCATCTCCTTGTACTGTACCTGCAAACATACACAACTCATCAGTTTTAAAAACAACACTTCTTAGTCTTGACTGCTTCCTTCAGCACTTCCCTCTGAACAAATCTGCATGTGGAATCTTCAAATTCCATCTCTGGCCCAAGAACTCTAAGTCCTTTCTTCAATAAGGCAATCACACTTTGCCTCAACTTCACCTGCAATTGTTGCCAAATCACTCTCTTTCCCTTCAGTGGAAAGATCCATCCTCTATTCTGATTTTCCTGCTCTTGCAACCATTCTTCTAGTACCTGCAATTGTACCTTCATTACTGCAATCTCTCTTTCTCTGACTTCATCAGTCATCTTACCTCTGTGGCATTCTTCTGAACCTCTTCTTTGATCCTCCATGATCATGAGTTTCTCACTCACCATGAGTTGCACTAGCCTCTATGACAGCAATCTCTTCTGCTGCCACTTACCTCACCAAGCTCTCCTCACTCAGTCTTTTGGTAAGTACTTGGTTCACTGCCTCTGGAACCTTCCGAGCACTCTCTCTGCTCTCTCTAAGCTATCTCTTCAACTCACCTTCTTCTTCAGGACACTGCAATTGCCCTCCTTATTCAACCTTTAGCTAAATTCCAGGTTCATTGCCATCATCTTCTCTGCAACCATAAACTGCATTTACAAATTTCAAATCAGAAAAATCATCTCACCTCTTAAGATCTTGCATGATATTTTCTTCCCTGCAATCCTGTTCACTTGTGTAGTTTGCATATCAGATTTAGAAATCTGATCTTCTTTTAAATCATTCATCATATATTCAAAAATACATTTCAGTTCAACAAAACCTTCTGTCCTCATTCGGAAAAACAAATATCTTCTATTTCAAGAGAGTCAAGCTCTGATACCAAAATTGATGCAGGCAAGCCTGCAATACCCAGGATCTTTTAACCCTCGTTTCAAATCAAATGAAATCCAATCAATTCAACGTTCCCAATGTTACAAAACCCAAGTCCCTCTCTTCGGTGCGCCTAACTCAACATTTTAAGATTTAAGAAACCCCAAATTTTATGTGTTCATTATTTAACACATCTTAACCATCAATTCTGCCTTTCAACATATGAACCAGTTTAAAAAACACACAACCAATAAACACACAACTACTCACGATTCACCGCCTTGCACTCTCAACATCGAATCTGGTTCACCAATATTCATATGGCGCTGCCTTCACTTTCCTGTATCAGATCAACATACTACCAGACAATTTCATTTATTTTCTATGTGCCTTCATGAGATCATACAGTCCTCTTTCTTGACTGATTAAACTTTCAACTCAGCATAATACAGTCAACACATCGATCGAATTTCAACAAAATTCTAAATCGAATTCAACGGATTCAAATTACCTCTAGCAATACCTTTATCCTGCGTTCTTCATTACAACATTCAATCGACTCCATTCCCAGCGTTGTCTAATTGATTCCTACCTGCAACTTATGAAACATTCAAACATATATAAACCACAGTCCTGGATTTCATAACGCTGGCTATTCTGCAAAATAATTCTGAAGTGTAAACCATCCTTCTGGCAAGCAGATGAATTCTTTCTCTGCATTAATTAACATTCCAGCAACAAGATTAGTTCAGGGTTAACACATCCCATAATCGAAATTCATTAATTTCTGGCTTGAACCCTTCATACCAGTGCCATGCATATAGCGTTTCATCAAATCGATGCATTAAATTTTGTTTAAAATTTCAATTATGGTTCCATGCCCCAACAGGTCGATTTTAAAACTGTGCTATGTAATTATGCCAACAATCGAATTACCAACACAGCAATTTGATATCGTGTTAATGCGCTCCACTGTTTCTAAGGACACATGTCATTTATTTCTAAATTTATACAACGTACAATCCTTCTCTCGTTTGCACTCGAGCCACCCCCAATTAATATAAACAGCGTTCAATTAACAATTCAGACAATGCATTCATTGTGAATATCATACCTTCTGATTACAACGTTCAGGATTTCCACACCGACATGACAAATACAAACTTGTAGATTCAATTTCAAATTGGAACAATCATTACGGGAAACAGGGATTTTAAATCAACACTTTATGCAACACTCATTGATTTCTCATTTGATTCACATAGATTTACCATTCCTCTTATGAACTCACACAACAAATTGTTACTAACGTTTGAAGAACATACATATAATTATCCTCTTATAAACCAACAAATTAAATACCAGCCATTCCACCCTTTCAACACAGAAATTGAGTCATACCCGAATTGACCAAATTAAGGTGCATAACTCAAAACCAACACTTTCATTAAAGTGAATTTACTTACAGCAACATTTTCTCCGTGGCCTTATTTACAATTTATTGGCCCTTACAACCTGCCTGAAGGCTTACAGCCTTGGCTGTTCAAGCCTGCTCTCAATCACTCTTACACTCCAACTATTCAAGTCTATTTTTCTTCACAAAAACCACTCCTATTTACACACAAATAATGCATTTAATTCACTCAAAATATCTCTCCACCTAATCCTCAACTAATCCCATACATAGAAATCCTAATCCCAAACTTTGCTCCTAAACTATTTCTCTCATATCCTTTTATTTATTAAAAGAATATTTACATAATCCTCACTTCTCATAATTATCTCCTATTTTAATAACAAATTAATTAATAAAATATTAAAACTGTCACACCCCCCTTTATCGCATATTTACAAATGAAAATATGGTCTTGATGCTCCTGCATCAGAAATGCATGAAAATAGAGAAATATGAGTTTACGGGTTTTAAAAACATTTGGGAAATGTTTTATCAAAATATTTTCCTCCCAAATATTTTGCAACAATGATTAAGCACTTAAAAGATAATGAAGGCAAATATTGTGGACAAAAAGGTCAACATATTGTTTGGTTTAAACTCCAAAATGTAAAGAATTCCTTAATCAACTAGGTGGAAAAACATAAGCAAACATGAGATTATTTTTAGATTTTGGACTTAGAAATAGCATTCAAAGGGACAGCTAGTTGGTACAGGTGGAAAAGTTAACCAAGTTTGAAGGGAAGATAATAGATTTTTTTAAAATAGATTTAGCCACTCTAGATTTCAAAGCAGAGGACTAGCATCAATAAAATAGTTTTCGATTTAAAGGTAGATTTTGAGGCAACACTTGAGAAGTTAGTCCCAAATATAAAGGAAGTTAATTAGTAGTCAATGAAACAACCTCAGATTTCTAGGGCATAATCTTAAACAACTTCAGATTTCTTAGCAGAAGAATTAGAAACTAAAAGTTCACTCCCATATTTAAGGGCAGAATACTTTCTGCCATTTCCATATTTTCTATAGCATATTGTATTTTTAGTTTACTTGATATGGTTTGTTTCCTATAGACTAGTAACAGTTTGAGAAATATGTTTTCCTATATATTGTTTCAATTTCATTGTAAAAGGGTTGGATTTTGATGCCAAAACCCTGCCATTTTTGTAAAGACTTTTATTACAAAAGTTTAATTAAATTATTTTGGCTTTAGTTTCATGACAGGAATTGTTTTTCACGTATGTCTTTCCCTATTATTCCATAATTTATTTATGCATATGTTCAAGGTAACATAGGAGTTAGGGAAAGGCTAGGTTTGAGTATCAACCTCCCTGACAACCTGCTGCAAAGTTATCATCTACATTGAGATTAGCTAATTGAATAGTTTGTTTAAATCAGCTCCTCTGCATCATTTAATTGTTGCATTTTTTCATCTCTTGAATGTACATTTGTTTGGTTATAGAATTCTTCTACACGCATCTACTATACTTGATTGATTAAGTATTCAGTATGACTACTTAATTATCTGATTTCTCTTATTTTGCTCCACCAAACTCTTTAAGCTATGTTTCTTTTTCAATGCTAGACATTGGCACTTTGATGAAGTTTCAGAAAGAGAGGGCTTTATTTCTGAGCAGAGATTGGATATTCATTGGCAACCACCTACAACAAATAATAGATCTGACCAGCATGCTTCAAAATTTCTTGTCAAGTGACAGTGAACAACATTAAAAAAGGCCTCGTAACACTTGAGGGAGCCCACTCTAGTTCGAGGGCCAGCTTGAACTTAAAGTTTGGTTGAGTTGGTATCATGATGCAGTTTCGCAACCAAGAACTGCCTTTTGAGAAACATATACAACATTTGGCGTCGTTGCTAAGAAGCGAAGTAACGAAGATACCTATCCCCAAAGAATGATAATTGACTAGATTTATTCCTTATTGGTGAACAAGGAGTAGGCATTTGATATTGTGTTGCAATTTCTTCACTTGGCGGCTCCACTTTGTCTATACGGCGATTCCATTGGGTTCCAGATTTTGCTGGTTCAAAATGAAAATTGCATCTCTTTCTATGATGGTTACATTTAGCATCATGTTTTTCTTTCTCATGAATATGATCAGAAACCTCAGAAATCTATAAGGGATGCAATCTTCAGAATTCAATTGTAAGTATCAATTTCCAATGGAATTTATGTTTCACATTGTCAGGCTAGGAGGTAACTCCTCAAATCAACTATGTTTATTCATTAAGATTACTCCTTGTTATATACATGAGGGAGTGACTCTTGGGTTTCACCTCCCGATGACTCTTCATTTTCCATTATTTACTATTTACATTATTTACAAGTGTTCACCCAATCCCCATGATTAGGTGTCAACATTCCCCCCCTTAATCTGAAGGGATGTTGGTGATTCCAAGCATCATTCTGAATCTTTTAAGCTTTTCTCTTCCAAGCACTTTGGTGAAGATGTATGAAATCTGCTCATTAGTGGAAGAATGGCGTAGATGGATTGTCTTGGCCTCAATATGATGTCAAATCAGATGGTATTTTATATTGATGTGCTTTGTTCAATCATGGAACTTTGGGTTCTTGGCAAACTTTATTGCAGAGGTGTTGTCAATCATGAATGGAGTTGAATGTACTTGTTTTTCCTGCAAATCTTCTAGAATTTTCCTGAGCCACACAATTTCTTTTGTTGCCTCAACTGCTGCCACATATTTTGCCTCTGTTGTGGAATCTGCTAGAACTGATTTTTTGTGTGATCTCCAAGAGATAGCCCTTGATCCAAGACTTAGAGCATAACCAAAAGTAGATACCCCAATTTCTTTGTCTCCATCGAAGTCTGAATCAAAGTATCCAATCAAGTTGAAGTCGCCCACTTGTGTATAATTGAGTCCAAAGTCTTGAGTTCCCTTTAAGTACTTTAGAGCTCTTTTTACAACAGACCAATGTCCCTCATAAGGCTTTTGCATAAACCTGGAGAGGATTCCAACAGCAAACGAAATGTCTAGCCTGGTAGTAGTTAGGTAGTTGAGACTTCCTACAAGGTGTCTATACTTTGTTGCATCCTCAAATTATTTTCCTTCAATGGATGTGAGCTCTAAGTTTTGTTCCATTGGAGTAGTCAGAGGATTACACTCAGCCATGCAAAAAATGTTCAACAAATCTCCAATGTACTTATTTTGAGAGAGGAATATATACTTCGAATGAGTTACTTCAATACTAAGATAGTAGTGAACATAGCCCAAGTCAGTCATTTCAAAACTTTTCCTCAATTCCTTCTTTATGGATGCAAATGTAGCTATCATTGTTCACTGTCATCAAAAGATCATCTACATATACCACAAGATATACAATTTTTTTTCCAACTTTCTTGAAAAACAAAGTTGCTTCATCAAGATCATAATGTTTGAAGTTGAGTTTTAGAAGATGCTCAGTTAACTTTTCATACCAGGCTCGTGGTGCTTTCTTGAGGCCATACAAGGATTTCACAATTTTGTATACTTTATGTTCATGTCCTTTCATAGCAAATCCTTCAGGTTGGGACATAAAAACATTCTCTTTTAGATCTCCATTCAAGAAAGAAGTTTTTACATTCATTTGATGGAATTTCCAATCGTTATGAGATGCTAAGGAAAAGAGTGTACAAATGGTATCCCATTTTGTGTTGGGGGCAAAATTATCCTCATAATCGACCCCTTCCTTATGTGCAAAACCTTTTGCCACAAGCCTAGCTTTGTGCTTGTCAAGTGAACCATCAACTTTATACTTTTTCTTGTAGACCCACTTGCACCCAATTGGTTTGGTTCCCAACAGAGGATCAACCAGCTTCCAAGTGTCATTCTTTATCAAGGAATCATACTCCTTTTGCATCACTTATTTCCATTCATCATGAGAAGCATCTTCTTTGAAGGAAGTTGGTTCAAAATCTATAGACACAGTTCATAATCATAAGAAACATCCATATCAATAGGTGAATTAGAATCATCTACATCACCTCCATTTTGCCTGGTTTAATTTCTTGTTCCTGTCTTTCCAACCTCATCAAGATGAGCATTTTCAAGTGTCTTTGTTAGCCATTTTGGGGGACCTTTCTGAGATGGTCCAGGTTGCTCGATTGATTGAGTTGTGACTGAATCAAGATTGAGTCTCCCAATTCTGTCAATCACATCACTCAAAGTATCATCAATGGTTGGAGTTTCATGCTGGAGAGAGTGCTTCAGAAGAAGATTCCATAGATTGATCCAGTATAGGAATACCTCCTTCAAGATGTGGAATCTGACTATCAAATTCTTGAAATGATTTTGCAGTTTCGAATCTATCCAAGCGATCAAGTTGTTGCTCAACAACATTGTCAGCTTTGGAAGATTCAAGAAAGATTACATTTCTAGATATAACAAACTTTTTATTAACTTCATCATAGAGATGATATGCTTTGGAGGTATTTGAATACTTCAATAAGATACAATTATGACTCCTTGCACCAAGTTTATTTATATGTACTTTTGGTATCAAGGCATAACAGGTGGAACCAAAGAACCTTAGATGCTTTACCAAAGGAATGTGGCCATACCACATTTCATAACGAGTCTTGTTTCTAATAGCATTAGATGGGCATCTATTCTTTACATATACAACACATAGAACTGCATTAGCCCAAAGCATCAATTTTACACTCTTGAAAAACATCATGGAATGTACCATATTTAAAATTGTCCTATTCATTCTTTCAGCTACTCCATTCTGTTGGGGAATATAAGGCACAGTTGTTTGATGTTTGATCCCATGTTGGCGAAGATACTTTTCAAATTCATTTGAAGTGTATTATTTTCCACTATCAATGCAAATAGAGCCAATATGAGATTGTGCATCGTTTTCAATCCATGTATGAAATTTCTTGAATGTTTGAAAAGCATCAGATTTGTTCTTCAATAAATAAACATAACACATTTCGGTGTAGTCATCAAAAAATGTCATCATATATGTATTTCCATTTGCAAAAGGAATAGGTATTGGACTGCATAAATATGAATGAATGAGTTTAAGTTTTCTATATGCTCTGGAATGTGAATCATGAAAAGACATTTTTCTATGCATTCCTAGAATACAAACATCACATTGCTTAAGTTTCCTAGGAATTGTAGGCAAACCAGTAACACCATTTTTCTTCAACAAGCGAAGGTTGTCATAGTTCAAGTTTCCAAATCTAGCATGCCATAATAGACTTGATGGGAATGTACCTTCATCATAATGAGAATTATATGAGAATTTTTTTGCATGAGTAGAGGTACCTTGCAGCTTGATAAGCCTTTCTTCTTTTATCCCCATCATGAAAAGTGAGTGATATGATGTTTTTCTCACCTCAAACTTCTCATCAAACATATGAATGGAGTGTCCTTGCTGGTGGATGTGGACCAAGGATAGAAAGTCTCTCCTCAGTTGTGGGAGATATAAAACATCATGTAGAAGAAAATCTGGAAGACCAAGCAATTTGAGCCTGATTGTGCCAAGCCTTGATGGCTTGAGTTTTGATTTGTCTGCAAAGTATACTGCTCCATCAACATTGTCAGTAAATTCTTCAAAAAAATTTCTTCTAAAATTCATGTGGCAAGTTTCTCATGAATCAAGTAACCAATCATTTTTTCAGAAGCAAGTGATGCAATAAACAAGTCTTCATTTACTCCAATATTACAATGTGCCACAACATAGTGAGCGGATTCAGGTGCTTTACCTTTCTCTTTGTCATTAGTTTTACCTTTGGGTTGATTTCTTTCCTACTCGATTATGTCCCAAGGCAACTTGCATGTGGATGCATCATGTGATCCATCTCTATTGCAACGTATGTAATGAAAAATAGACTTTTCTCCTTGAGAGTGTTTTCCCCCTCTACCTCTGAAATTTCTTCTTCCTTGTCCTCTTCGACCACCTCTTCATCTAGAAGAATCTTGAGAAAGATTCTTCTATCTATGTGCAAGACACACAGCTTCTTCAGAATACTGAAGAGTTGCCTTCTTCCCAAAATCTTTCTCTCTCTCAACAAATTTATTCACAAGGGAGTCAAAGGTAATTTCTTTGAGGTTTCCATTTGCTTGCAATGACTCAAGAAAATTTGAATAAGTGGGATAAAGTGCGTTGACAAAAGCTATGAGAGGAATGTCTAGTTCAACATTAGCAACTTTGATATCATGCATAATAGATTTTACTTCCGATGTGTTGGGACAGGGTCCCCTAAGGTTAATTTTGGGGTAAAAGCCCAAGTTTTGGGGCAGAAAACCCAACTTTTTGCGATGTAAAGTGTAAAGTCTCCGCAAGTTATGATTGTGGAGCGCATAGATGTAAAGTGTCATAAAGGGTTTTTACCCTTCGTTTATGTAAATTGTGTCGGCTTTAGAAGATCTACCCATGGTCCGCGGACCATGGGATTTTATAAAAAATAGAGTCTTAGAGATTCTAAGGTAGTTCAAGTAAGTTTTGAAAATGAATGTAATGGTTCAATAGGAGATAAGAGTGAAGAGTCTTAGAGTAGAAGAGAGGCTCTACAGCTGTGTGCGCAGAGGCCTAGAGTAGAGTCTGCAACTGAGTGTGCGGACCTCTGCAGTTGAGTGCGCAGGGTAGTTTTTGAGTCTATAAGAAAATTTGAAGTATCAATAAAGAGACTATTATGGAAATATTTGTGTTTTATCCATTTACTTCTGTTATGAATGAATGCGTTTATGTTATGATGAATATTGGGTTTATTATTTAATATTGTTTTGATGTGCAATTCTGCATGGTTTACCTTGTTATATGTACGCAAGTAATAATATATTTTTATGCGAATAATATCTTAATGCATGCTAAAGTTATAAAACACTTAAGCTGATTTGGGTAAATACAAAACTAAGGGTAATTACAGAGGCATGTAAGTGGTTGATTCACCTATTTAGGGTTCGTGAAAGACAGTCGTAGACCTTCGTGAATGTTTAAGGGCTGGTAAAATGAAGTTATATCGATAAGCCTCGAGGGCTTATCGATCTACACAAAGGAAGATAAAGGGTACAAAATGACATCATCACCATCTCTGGGTACAGAAAATTGGTTCCAGCATCCCCCATACTGCGTCGGGTGAGACTTTAGTCCGCACTCTGCAAATTGATGCCAAAAGGGCCAGCAGTGTAGGGATTTGTTTTACAAACTTAACTCTGAACCTGGGTTAGGACCCACTAAGACAACAAATGGTTTCGTTTGCGGGACCGGGATCTGCATAAAGAGATGTGTGATGTCGCATAACTGGAATCCAACAAAGAAAGAAATTGAAGATTGGTTCGATAGGAAGATCCACAAATTTGTGGCGCAAGAGAATATGAACCCACAATTAATGAAAGAATAGTGGTTGGACAGGTATCTGTACATAGAGAGACATGAAATTTTATTTTGTTCCTTCCCAGTTGAATTATACGATTGGATCGCTAAATTGGTAGACAGTCAAGGAAGGTGGAAGCTTGACAGTCCGATAGTGTGGACTTGGGAGTTAGTGCAGAGATTGGAAGCCTCTGAAGATAATATTGCATGTGTTGTCAATCACTGGCTTGATCATATCATAGGAGGATTTGTGACAGAGTTTGCGGTCGATACCTTAGTTAGCTACAACGAAGCAGAGCAATGCTTCTTCAAAGGACCGCGAGGTAAGTATTTGAGATCTTTGAATACTTGGATTAAAATGCTCTTGTGTGAAAATTGGGTTATGAAATTACCTTGATGTTTGGAGCTACGTGAAGTGGAAAGTTATTCAAGGATAGAAAGGGAACAAGACCTGAATATAGCCCACTGATTGAGCCTCATCTGGGTGACAACGAAGAAGCAGCACATGCTTCGTTGCAGAGCATTATTCAGTTAATAAGATGAGGGTTCCCGCGAATACCCCATCCACCCATACCACCTCCATCTTCACCTCCACCACATACACCTTCGCCCACACCGCCACCACCTCCACCGTTGTTCAATATGGTGAATTCAGTAAAATTGCCTGTTTTCAAGGGCTTAGGGATTGAGGACCTAGACCAGTTTTGGTTCGTTGCGAAGGTTGTGTGGGAAGCCCAGGGCATTATAGATGATCAGATGAAGAAAGAAACGTTGGTTATTTCTTTACAAGAATGTGTGCTAACATGATACATTAAATATTTCACTGATAACCCGATGGTTGTGTTGGCAGGAATTCAGACTGCGCTGAATAAGGAATTCAGCAGGCCCAAATCTGAAGTGCAATCAATCATTAGATTCAAATAAATCATGATGAATCCTCGTGAGACACCCTGGGAACTAGACTAGAGATTGAAGTGCAAGATCCATGAAGCTAACATGAATCTTACGAATGGGCAACATCACGAATGGTTTGTCATTTTTCTCTTGCCTCATCTGAGGGTTTCTTTATCACAACAAAAGATTGGGACCCACGCGGAGGCCCTGGAGATTGCGATGAGATTGCACGAGACACCGATTCAATATGCTTCTTTATGAGTTCATCAGATTCACATGGAGTTGCAGAACCTTTGCCTAGAATTCCAAAGTCTGAAGAAGGATAGAGCGACTTGGCCAGAGGTGCGCAAAGAGGTTTGGTGTTTGAAATGTAAGATTCAAAGGCATGATAAAGATCATTGCCCTATATTTTCAAATTATGTTGCAAGATGAGGGCCGATGCGTCTGAGGCCGGAAGCTCAAGTAGGGCCAAGTGCAAGGCCAAAACTATGGGGTGCTATCTGTCACGTAGCTGGAAAACATGCGACAAATAATTTCCACCTGTTGCAGAAATTTGTACAGACACCACAACAACTCTTCTACAACTTCTTCTAATTAGTAGGCCATGATGAATGCAATTGTCATAATTATGAGTTAATGATGGAGAGAATGCCCGCATATCGAATGCAAATAGAAACTTGGCCTCCAGATCAAGGTGTTGGGGGCCACGAGGAGGATATTAGGGGTCCAGACAAAGCTGAGGCAGAGGAGGACCTATGAGAGGTCAGGGGCAAGTTATTTTCTACAATTTTGGAGGTCCAAGACACTATGCATGAGAATGCATGAACCCGATGCGCCTGTCGTGCCGATACTGTACCCGATTTGACCACGCGATAAAACACTGCCTTGTAGTAATAGCTAAGATGCGCAAAAAGGGGATGCAACCTCAGCAGCCTACGCAGAACCTGCAGATGATGAGGGTTGAACCCCGCAAATAGGACCCCAATGTGAATATTATGCTGCGAAGTGGAATGAAAGCTGGCGAAGATAAGGGAAAGCGGCCTAAAGAGGGTGAATTGGTTTACAAAGCTCCAGAAAAGGAGGTTAGCTTTGATTTGGAGCGCACAAAGGAAACCTTCACGGAAGCAAAGAAAGCTTCGTTGAGGCTTCTACCTCAGGAAGTCAGGATAAGTAGTCAGAAGAAATGGACCCATCCATGCTTACTACCTTTTTGGAGACCTGTATGAAGCTGCTATGTGATAGCAAGGTTGTAAATGGATTATAGGATTTGATCAATAAATGTGCTGGTAGTGCTCCTAAGGGACCGCGCGTGGTCAGGAAAATTGGTAAGCATAAGGCGAGAACAGGGTGTGACATGAGACTCACCACGCAAATAGGAGAGTATGTAATGGACCAAGTTATTCTATTTCTTGGGTCAGATGTGAATGTTTTGCCGAAACAAACATGGGGGAGAATGGGGAGACCTGCGCTGCAGTGGTATCCTATTCAATTGAGGATGGCGGATCAGCAAAACTTTATCCCCATGGGAAGATTGTAGGAAGTGACAGTCGATATTGAAGGCGTGAGCGCATTGGCAGATTTCGAAGTAATAGAAATTGTTGATGACAACAATCCCTACCCCACGCTCCTTGGGATTGACTGGGCTATCGAAATGAATGGGGTGATCAATTTGAAGAAGCGAACAATGTCATTTGAAATAAAATCACTCTGCATAGTAGTATCGTTGGACCTTGCAGAAGGACCGCGCTATACTGAACCGGTCAGCAATTATGAAAGTGATGAGGATTTGGACTAGATTTATAAGATAACGGCGCGAGATAAAGATTGGGTGAATCTGATAGCAGATGGGTGTATTGCATGGGACCATGAAATCTCCTACACCTCAGATTCAGATGAGGAATTGGAACACTGGCATAATAGACTGCACAAAGTGTCTACACTACGATGTAACATGATGACCAAATGGTTGCATTGCGTATCGTCGGAGGTCAGAATTCTGCCTTACTATGATGGTTTAACTGACATTGATAAATTTTGGGATGCATTTGAAAGGGAAGAACCAGAGAAGCATCGCTTCCAAGCCTTGGACTTGGTGCTGCGCGCTACACCTACAAGAAGGTGGGGTACACATAAAGGAAATTTCGGCAGATGGTGCGAATATAGAAGAATGATGAGGGTGTGGTTTGGTTGCCCAAAGGTGCAATTGATAGAGAAATATGATGGGAGGAGTGATCCGCATAATCACTTAGCCAAATGGACCGATGCTTATGGAGCAGAACCGCAATCGAACTGGGTGCATATGTTTTGTCACACCTTGGATGTAACACCTATGAAATGGTACATGGAGACAGAGCTCCACCATGGCACGGACGAATGGGATATTTTGAGACAAGGATTCCTAATGAAATTCAGCTTTGAGGATGGATTCGAGTGCATCAATGAAGCATTGCAGGAGGTCAAGGCAGCAATCTTTAGAATCCCACAGGATCCCTTGGAATTGATTCAACCAGATTGGACCACCCAGTTGCGCCATGCAGTGGAGTGCTACAATGTGATTGCTAAAGAAGAAGAGGAGGATCTGAGGAACGTTAATATCCCAAAGACATAAGGTCACCGCGAATTCAGGGGGCTGTAGATAGAGAATCCATATATCAGCACACCACTGAAAATGAGACAAGTGAACAATAGGATAGAGGCAGAGCCAAAGTTTGTGAAGATAAGGGACAAATGAGATGATGCTACGGTGGATAAGGTCGCCGAGTTGCTCTGCAAATATCAGGATTTGTTCCCTACAAAATTTTCAGACCTAAAAGGGATTGCAGGTGATTTAGGGGTGATGAGGATAACATTGAAACCAAATGCAAAGCCTATGAAACAAAGGCCATATCGCCTCAATCCTAAGCACAAAGAAAGGGTCTGCTTAGAATTGGACAAAATGTTGGCAGCATGAATCATTGAACCATTGGAGGAGTCTGAATGGGTAATCCCGATGTTCGTTCAGGAAAAGAAGTAGAAGGATGAAATAAGGATATGTGTAGATCTCAGGAAGTTGAATGATGGTTGCGTTCATGATCCTTTTCCAACTCCATTCACCAATGAAGTGTTAGATAATGTAGGAGGATAGGAATCATATTCATTCACTGATGGGTTCTCGGGGTACCATTAGATCAAGATCGCGCCAGAAGATAGGAGTAAGATGACCTTCGTGACTGAATGGGGATGATTTCAGTATACTGTAATGCCTTTTGGACTGAAGAATGCGCCAACGATATTTTCACGCGTAGTCATCAGGACATTCAAGGAGTTAATTTACAAGTTTTTTTGAAGGTATAAGTTGACAATTGGATGGTGTTTGGGCTAGTGAAGCACCATGTAGCTAGTCTATGCTTTATGTTGGATACATGCCGGGGGTATCAAATCACACTAAATTTGAAGAAATGTTTTTCTGTGTTCCCTTCAGAATCTTGATGGGTCAGGTAGTATGCAGACAAGGATTAATGGTGGATCTATCTAAGATCGTGATTATAATCAATTTGGAGGCATCAAGAAGTGTCAAACAACTGCATGCAACACTGGGGCATGCTGGTTATTACCGAAAGTTCATCAAGAGTTATGCCCAGATTACTGGGCCGATGGAAAACCTATTGAAGAAGGATGCTACGTTCTATTGGAATGAAGAATGTTAGTGGAGCTTGGATGTGTTAAAGGAGAAGATGGTGACCATGCTGATCCTATCCCGGATTGGAAGAAGGAATCTCATGTGCATGTGGATGCCTCATGTATTGCACTGGGAGGAGTACTGACACAGGCCAATGAGGGAGAGTTGGATCATCCTATCACGTTTGCAAGCAGGAAGTTATCGAAGGCCGAGAAGAATTATTCGATGACAAAGCACGAAGGTTTGGCTATGGTGTATGCACTCTAGATATTCAAACACTACTTGCTAGGCAGACACTTTAAGATGTACACAAACCATTCTGCATTAAAGTACCTGGTCAACAAGCCTTTGTTGGGGGGGGGAATATGCAAATCGCTGCCATTGTTTCAGGGGTATGATTTCGAAGTCATTGTAAAGCTAGGGTGATTGAATGCAGGACTGGATCATATGTCGCACATTGAAATAGGGGAGGAGCCTACCAATTTGGAGGAAGGATTGCCTAACGCGCAACTCTTTGCAGTGCACGTAGCAGACACTCATTTTTCAGACATCATACACTTTCTAACTACAATAACGGATCTAGAAGGGTACATCAGCCAACAAAATAAGGAAATAGTGGTGTGCACAGAATATTTTTCTCTTATTGCAGGTCACTTGTAGAAGATGGGAGCAGATGATATATTGTGATGTTATGTGCTTGGGTTTGAATGAAGTAGCATCCTAGCCGAAGCTCATGGAGGGGCTATGAGAGGCCATTATGCAAGAAAAGCAATAGCGCAAAAGATTTTACGCATTAGTTGTGGTGGCCGACACTGCATAAGGATTCCAAAGCTTATTGTAGGGCATGTGATGCATGTCAAAGGATGGGCAGGCCATCACGGAGGGATGAGCTTCCTCTGAATCCATAAGTGTTGTTGCAGCCATTTGTAAAATGGGAAATTGATTTTGTAGGACCAATTCAGCCTCCAGGAAAGAAGACAAGTGCATGGTATATCATTGACGCAACTGATTATTTGACCAGATGGGCGGAGGTGCAGCCTATAAAGTATTGTACAGGGGCAAAAACAGTGAAGTTCCTATTTGAATATGTGCTGACTAGGTTTGGTTGCCTGAATATTTTGATGAGAAATCACGATACACACTTCCTTAATGAAACGATCAGCACTCTAACAGAATAATTCCACATTTATCATCAAAAGAGCACGCCATATCACCCTCAGGCTAATGGGACGGTGGAAGCATTTAATAAGATATTGGAGAATGCGTTGACAAAGGTTTTCAATTTCAGAGGAATGATTGGGACGTCCACATACCAGCAATGTTATGGGCTTATAAAACTACTTATAGCAATCTAACTGGACATACACCTTTTAGGTTGGTCTATGGTGTAGAAGTTGTGATGTCGATGGAGTACGTTGTGCCTAGTCTATGCATAGTGGCGTTCATAGGAATGGCGGACCACGAAGCCTTAGAAGAAAGACTCTCGCAGTTGATAGAACTGGAGGAAGATAGATTCTTGGTTGGATTCCATCAACAAATTCAGAAGGAGCGTGAAAAGGCATGGCATGATCAGCACATCAAACTGTGCACCTTCAAGGTAAACGATTTAGTTTTATTATACGATAACAAGTTTGATAAATTTCTAGGAAAATTTCAGATGCATTGGCTGGGACCATATGTGATCAAGGATATTTCTGATGGTGGAGCAGTTCAGTTGGTGAAATTGAATGGAGATCCATTTCTCGGAAAGGTAAATGGCAGCCGATTGAAGCCATACACAGGGGATGCGGCCAGATGACTATATGATGGTAGCATAGTCTTAGTGCTCTAGGCAGCTGCAAGGAGTCACAGAACTATAAAATACATTGTCCGGGTTGTAGAGTTGAACGATGAGGGGCCTGCGCAGGACAGACGGGTGTCACAGAGTCAGCGAACGCGTGAAAGGAGTTGCACTAGAGGACGATAGGTCATGTAGCATAGCTAGAAAATGACCATTACCATCACTATTCATGATTTGACAGTGAGAAAATGGCTAAGAGGAGAGGGGGGGGGTGGAATTTAAGGCTAAATTTAAGAGCAAGATCATTGAAAATATGATGCCAATCTAGCATTTATGAGAGATTTTAGGGGGAACATTCGAATTTGATTTCAAACTTGCCTATAAATTACAAATGGCTACTTAACGAGATACACTTTGCATTCTAAGAGTTTATGTGTCACACTGTCTCGTGTGCATGAACCGTGCGTTCTTTGACGATTTTGTGGCTAGTTCTGTGTTTAACAGGTTACATACGGAAACTTAGCTGCTTATTAACAACTTCATGTCTAAACCCATGGAAACTGCAAGTACTAGATAGTCTATTACCTCTGAGGAAGCTAGCGCTGAGGTCGTAAGTATGGAGTTGCCCGCAGTAGTGTCAAAATCACCGAATTCACCTAGGCCGAAGCCTACGCCGGCGGGAGAGGTTCCCAAGCCGAAGAAGGATAAACAGAAGAAGACGTTGTCAGTGCGCGAGTCACAAAGGAAACATTAGAGGAAAGAAAAGCCAAAAACACAGGAAAAGGGCAAAGTGGTCGACCTGGAGGGCAATGAGGGCGCAGAGGACATTGATATTGAGGGGGTAGACCCTGTTTTGAAGCTACCAGAATACCTCCCTTTGTGCCAGGGCAAGGTGAAGGTCCCAAAGGACCCAGATGAGGGGAAGTTTCTCCTTCATACACCCTGCTGCCAGAAAATATCACGTTTGAAGGTTCGTGCTTGGCGCGTGTCCCACATCTGAAGCTTGAAGATTAGGACTTGGGGGACACTAAGCGGTTCCCTTACTAGATACCAATAATTTCATGTAGCAAGTGTTATACAAGGATTCGGGTGTCACCACGCTGGAGCTGGTGAAGTGGATTTGTGGGGTGGAAAAGGTAGGATTGTTGAATCTTCTATGGGTGCCGCATTACCACTGTGCTCCCATAAATTTGATTGTTATCAAATAGTTGTTGTGCCTGGTGCACGACGAGTGCCTGTGGTTGGAGGAGCCGATCCATATAACCAACATGCTGATCCATAGGATCACCTTACTACCACATTCAGGACTAAATCTGGCCAAGGCATTTGTCGGAGAGACAGGCAAGCGTGACCTCGCCGAGTGAATGAAGGACAAGTTTAAGCTTGTCAAGAAGTTGTGCAGGTATTCAATTTCAAGCATAACCGACCCCATGGTTAAAGTGGCTGCCTAGATTTTGGCTGGCAAGATAATGAGGAAGTGTCACACAGACAAGGTGTCAGCACCAGTTGTTTCACTAGCGACCCAGTTCGCGGAGGGCATACAATTCAACTAGGCGTGTTACCTATGCAACGAGTTCCTCGCAAACTACAGGGAGGCACAAGACCAGAGCAAGATGTTTCACTACTCATGGCTCTTACTTTCTATTGTGTTGATCGCATGGCAGTTGCCAGAGGACAACTAATTTCCTCTGATCGTATCATATTTTCCAGAAGCAGCGAAGTTTTCTTCGCTATGGGACACAAAGGATGTTGAGTAGGTCTAGGAGAGAAAGATGTTTTGGGTATTGATGGAAATGAGCATTAATATGGCCATCAATCGGAAGCCACGTTATCGCCAATCTTTTTTTAGCAGTTATCTGGGTACGTGGAGCTGAAAGTGGACTTCCACCAGATTTCCATTTGGGTGTGAAAAGACCCAAAATAGAAGTGGTATGATTTACCATACCTCGCGATGGATGATGCAATTGTAGTTGTCCTCGAGCGTTGGCCAGCAGATTGGTTCACAACATCCGACTTGTCCACCATGTCTAGTAAGTTCGTGGAAAAGCAGAAAAAGGAAGTGGCCCAGTTGAAAGTTCAGCAGTTGGCTGAAAAGAGAAAAAAGGAGATTGAGGAGAAGGCACGCACAAAAGCAGTCACGCTGCCAAGGAACAAGAGGAAGAGCACGACTCTTACAGAAGTCAGAAATCTCCTTTACCATAGACAAAGGAAGAGGAGCAATTAGAATAGGGTGATGGAAATCTGGAAAGCACTCCCTTCTGGGTGAAGCGGAATAAGGAGCAAGAGAAGGAAGGGCCGTGCAAAAATACCAAGGCCACTAATTCGTAGCTAGACTCGATCACCTTGACGAAGGGCGACTTGAATGACATTGGGGACAAGGTAAGGGATACAAAAGCGGAACTGCTGTAGCAGTTTGAGCAGTAGCAGAAGCAGGCATTAAGTGCCATTCAGACAGGTCTGTGCGAGCTGCAGACCCAAACCACCAGATAACAGGTAGGAGCAAAGTAGTGTAGTGTGTCCTCAACTAGTTTAGCATCGGGAACAATGGCAGCGGTGGAGTTGGTTCACTCTTTGGATCTTTGGGCAGTCGTGCTGCTTGATGGAGCCTTGAGCGTGGAGGTGGATGCTGACAAGGCTACAGTTAGCACTTTGCGGAATGTTGGACTAAACTTGGCCGCACTCCCTAACGTATTCCTTCACACACTACAAGCAAGTGTGATTGAAGAACTTAAAGCCCGAGAGAAGAACAGGCTACGCATGATCTATGAGAAAAAAATCAACAACGAATAGATATTTGTTGAGAAGATAGCTGCGCTAAAAGCCTGGAAGAAGGTTCCGAAGAAGAATAAACACACCGCTGCGGTAGTAGGCAAAGCATGCAGAACCGTTTTGGAACTGCGTATCCCAGAAGAAGCATCAGTGGAAGCCAAGATTTGGAAGTTGGTTGCAGGTGTGCATGACGTGAAGACCGAGATGACAAAGGTTCATTTTGAGTTGAACTTGAAAATTACAGAGCTTGAGTTGACAACACAACCTTCAACTCCACCAGAGGTCAAAGAATATCGTGAAGTTGTTGTGAGGGACGAAGTCGCTGTAGTAGATGTTGTGGTGGCGGAATGCACTACTCTCTTCGAGAAGTCTATGGAACTAATCACAAGTCTGCAAGAAGATCCTAACCTATAGAGGTTGAACATAGAGGCTCGGGAACTACAACAGTAGTATGATGAAGCAAATGTGACAGTGCGCACCATCGTTGTCACGTAGAGATTGGCAAAGCTACAGGAAGAAAAGAAACTATAATAATAGGTGGAAGTAGCACAGTGGAAAGAGGCATTCCTCAAGGCTAGATTGGGGCCTTGACTAGATGAGGCCTATGGTGATCTCCGCCACCATTGGGGAGAATTCAGTCAACCTACATAGATCCCAACAAAAGATCAAGGAAGATAGCGCAAGACCAGCAACCGAGCAGCTGGTGGAGCAGGTCAAGCAAGCAACTACGCAGTGCACAGCTGAAGTTGCAATGCCACAAGTGGAGCTTGGAGGTCTTCGCAATAAGATCTTCGTGCCAGCAAAGTGACACAAGGGTGATTCATGATATTTGTGTTGGGGGCCTATTGGGACAGGATCCCCTAAGGTTAATTTTGGGGCAAAAGACCAAGTTTTGGGGAAGAAAACCCAAGTTTTGCAATGTAAAGTGTAAAGTCTCCGCAAGTTATGATCGCAGAGTACGTAGATGTGAAGTGTCATAAAGGGTTTTTACCCTTCGTTTATGTAAATTTTGTGGGCTTTAGAAGATCTACCCATGGTTCGCAGACCATGGGATTGTATAAAAAAGAGAGTCTTAGAGAGTCTAAAGCAGTTCAAGTAAGTTTTGAAGACAAATGTAATGGGTCAATAGGAGCTAAGAGAGAAGAGTCATAGAGTAGAAGAGAGGCTTTGCAGCTGTGTGCACAGAGGCCTAGAGTAGAGTCCGCAGTTGAGTGCGCAGGGTAGTTTTTGAGTCTATAAGCAAATCTGAAGTATCAATAGAGAGATTGTTCTGGAAATATCTGTGTTTTATCCATTTACTTATGCTATTAATGAATGCGTTTATGTTATGATGAATATTGGGTTTATGATTTAATACTGTATTGATGCGCAATTCTGCATGGTTTACCTTGTTATATGTACACAAGTAATAATATCTATTTACACAAAAAATATCTTAATGCATGCTAAAGTTATTAGACACTTAAGTCGATATTGGTAAATACAGAACTAAGGGTAATTACAGAGGTGTGTAAGTAGTTGATTCACTTTTGTAGGGTCCACAAAAGACAGTCGTAGACCTTCGTTAAGGTTTAAGGGTTGGTAAAAGGAAGTTATATCAATAAGCCTCGAGGGCTTATCGATCTACGCTAAGGTAGATAAAGGGTACAAAACGACATCATCCCCATCTCTGGGTGTGGAAACTTGGTTCGAGCATCCCACCATATTTCTTTGGGTGAGACTTCAGTCTGCGCTCTGCGGATTGATGCCGAAAGGGCCAGTAATGTAGGGATTTGCTTAGAAAACTTAACTCTGAACCTAGGTCAGGACCCACTAAGCCAACATGATGCAAGAGCAAGAGGATCATCATTTTGTATTTCAAGGCTAAACAATTTAATCATCAGTTGGACAACTTCAAGCGCAAAGTGTGAGTCATAGAGTTCCTTCAATTTTTGTAAGGATTCAAAAGCATTCGAAAATGGTGAAATATGATGACTCACCTCTTCATTTACAGATGTTGCAATCAAGGCATAAGCCTTGCTTTTCTTGTTTTCCCAAATGGTGAATTCCTTGTCCAAGGTAGGCTTTGTTGGTTCATTGTCTCCTTCTCCAACACAAACTTCTTTCCACAGCTCATTAAAAATGAGAGTGTGTTTGATCTTCCGAGACCGTTCTGGATAGTTCTCTTTTCTGATGAGAACCACTCCCACAATAGATATCAATGAATGCATTTTAAAAATTGTGGACTGTAAAAATACTTCTGCTCGCAATAAATGCACTTTTTGTGGTAATTTTGTAAAAAATTACAATTTTGATATATATATATAGAGCAGAGGTATTATATGATGGAGGTTTATATGGTGTAGGGTTATATGGGGGAGGGCTTAGATGAGGAGATGGATAATATGAGGGAGGCGGGTTCGTGCCCCACGGTTATGACTGTTAGGAAAAAAAAAAAAAAAAACAGTGATATAATGCATACACGTTATATACTAAAATTTTAATACACATTATATTTAAAATTGTAAGGACACATTATATGGTATGTGCACAATAAAATATTAAATGCATATGATAGCGTTGAAAGAATTAAACACATACGATAGCATATGAGAAGGAGGTATGATATCAGGACTGGGAGGCAACGGATTTATATTATTCAACGCATTGTAAAAAACTAGGAGTGGGATTGGATGGGTGGTATGGGTGTGGTATGGTAGTGTTGATAACCGCAACATTTGTAATATTATACCACAATTATAAAAAACACAATGTGGAGTATGATGGTATGGCAGAATATCACCAAACAACAATTTCAAGCTTCCATGGATCACAAGCGTATGAGAGGAGCATATGGAAGGAGTGCGAAGGGGCTTTTAAACACAAGCATTTAGACAGGAGTAGCATATATTAAGAGCAACCAACGAACAAGGGTAACGTATATTAAAAGCATCCTTCACATTGAACCCCAAGCATATACTATAATGAAATATAATTCAACGTATTAAAATACCATAGCTTCAATGTAGTTCAATCGGCAACATTAAACGTATGTACAACATTCAATGGAGTAATACCACAGCACTTCCAGGCAAAAACCGCACCACATCACACCTCTATCCAACCACCTTTGGCTTCAATGCGCCAGTCACAACACTTCTGGGCAGCACAACATTCGATGTAGAAACACGCTCCAGTCTTCAAAGGAGGAAAATAAATGCTTCAATGCAGCGAATCGATTCTTCAACAATTAGAATAGTATGCACAAAATTTGGCAGGGATATGTCAATCTGTAAAATTGCATAATAGATGAAGGAGTTACAAGAGCAGGAAGCCAAAAATAGAGTTGGCTCTGATACCATGTCAGGCCAAGAGGTAACTCCTCAAATCAACTCTGTTTATTCATTAAGATTACTCTTTGTTATATACATGAGGGAGTGGCTCTTGGGTTTCACCTCCTAGTGACTCTTCATTTTCCATTATTTACAAGTGTTCACCCAATCCCCATGATTAGGTGTCAACACACATTGTAAATATTTTTCAAGTTTTCAGCTGCATACAAGGTGATCTGTGAATTAATCCACTTCTCACATGGTTACACTAGAAGTTTGACTACACTTAACAATGTAAAGTTTCAGTTCAGTAAAGTAGAAGTGTGTGCAGTAGATTAGTGAGTTTGTAGTTTATGGATTAATGCAGTAGATCAGCAGTTGTTTTAGTTTGTGTTTCAAGTTTGCAATATGAAATTTGGTTTGGATGAGTGTAATGAATTGCATGAGATTGAAAGGAGTAAATTTATTGTTGATTCAGTGATTGACTCCATAACTCAATGAAGTAAGCATTTTTGTGCTTATTTCCACTTGCAGTGTCAGTTGTTTCACTTCAACAATTTTCAGTTTTCAAATTTCAGTGTGAAATAGTCTCTGGATTAGTGCAAGTAGTATGGTTTCAGATTTGCAAACTACAGGTTTATGAATTGAATCCATGCCCAATAGATTCAAGGCAGTTGGTCTACTAGGTTCTGTACATTGTTGGCATTATGATACAAGTGTTTTTCTTGATGGAAACTCACTCTCAGGTCAATTCAATTTTGGTAAAAGGCAACTCACAGTACAACAGGTATATTCAGAGGTAACAAGGCAGTGGTACAGAAGAACAGGAAGATGGAACTAAGGTCTATTGACCAGAATAAAGAAGGTAAAGGAAAAGGTTTATGTAAAGAAGTTTAAGAAGTATACGTAGGTCCACTTAGTCAAAACAACGTATACACGATGTTCAACAGAAGAAAAAGAGCATATACATATACACGCACTGCCACAGGAGGAAAAGTGCGTACATGTTGGAAAACTAAGGTTTTGGTCTGAGGTATTTGGTCCAAGGTATTAGTCCTAAGTGGTTTTGGTCTAAGGTATTGATAAAGGATCTAAGTATATAAGGAGGAGAGGATCAAAGGGCTAAGTACACAAGGAATGAATATCTTATGAAGTGTTAAAAGTGCAAGTGTATGGTTTTCTAAGGAATAATTCTATTTGAAGTATATATTATGTTGCAGGGGATATGTTTGTGATTTGATCTGAAATACTTTGTGCACCTTGAATTCAATATTGGATCAGGATCATGAGACCTGAAATGACTTATTATTGAATGATCTGATATTGGTTGGGCTAGATATAATTATGTACACCTATTTTATTCTTTAAATATTGTGATATGGGTTTGTCTAAAGTCTAGAAGAGCAATGAAGTTATGAAGTAAGTACTTGCAGATATGTACATTGGTTCACTTTGGTGACGATGCGTATACATACTGGTTCATCTCTTCCATGTAGCATATGAAAAAGAAAAGCTTGATGTTAAAGGATGATTGATCTATCATATCAATATTGTTGTTTTATTGTTGTCTGTCAATGAAGTCTTCTTAGATCTGAATGTAAAACTGAATGAATAAGGAGTTTGACCTTTGATTGACTAATTGTATAAGTGAGAAAGGTGATCTCTACTGCTGCTTGTGTAAAACTCTATAAATAGACAGTAGATGGTCAGTATATTGCTGATTGCTACAAACTTGATTCATAAGTTTAATGTTTCAGTAGTTTTGAAGGTATACGTAGGTTTGATTACAGGAAGTAGCGTATACATGCAGGTTGGGTTCAATAAAGTAGAGTGTACATTCTTATGCATGATTTTTGAAGTTGCAGCTAATTCCTGGGTTTTGCACAGTATTCTGGTGACAGTGCTCTGATTGTTCAGATTCACTAATTGTTGGTTGAGGCAGTTTGAGTTTCAAAGTTTCTGATCGGTCTAGTATGAAAATTTGATGAAACGAGGCCTTCATGTGTATGGTTGTGTACCAGGAGCATCTAGTTTGAAAATTTATGAAACATGGTCCCTAGAGGAAGAGAGAAGGTCATAGCCTTCTGTAGGTTGATGCCTACGTACTAGTAATCACATTAGCTAGTACAAGAGTTAGGGGGTTGCATCTCCTTTCCAGTAGAAGCTGGAAAACGAGAGAAGGTTGTAGCCTTCTGCAGGTGGGTGCCTGCGTACTGGTATGAGTCTGCACCAATACAAGATTGTAAATATATTTTATTATTATTAAAAGAAGTCAGAGACAACAACAACAGGTGGTTTTCACCCACATTGGATTTCCACCTTAAATCTTGGTGTTCATGTGTGATGCTTTATTATGTTTTATTGCACTGTTTAATAAGTTACTGATGCATTGGTTAAAGATAATCACATGATAGATTTCCTAGATCACAAGTTCTTTGGGTACACGCTAGTTCACTTCACACAAGTAGCATATATAAATTAGTTTTGGAAATAAAATTATTGATTTGATAATACTTATTCACCCCCCTCTCAGTATTATTTCCAACAATTGGTATCAGAGTAGGTCCTTCAGAAGAAGATTGATCGCTTGAAGGTAGATCTTTCAAGATGAATAATCACGAAGGCATGGGATCCATCAGACCACCAATCTTCAATGGGAGCAACTTAGTATATTGGAAAATAAGAACCAAAGCCTATCTATAATTGCTTGGAGCAGATGTTTGGGAAATTGTGAAAGGAGGATATCAATTCCCAACAACAATTCCTACAGACTTTGCAGGTAAGAAGTTATACGAAATGAATCCCAAGTAGTCAACACATTATTGGAAGTCTGTCAGAATCAGAATTTGTGAAAGTCATGCAGCTCAAGACAACCGAAGAGATATGGGACAAAATCATTCAAAGCTATGAAGGAGACTCTCAGGTAAAATGTGCTAAGCTTCAAACTCTCAGAATTCAGTATGAAACTCTTAAGATGCATAGTGATGAGAGTATTGCTAGTTACTTTTTACGCATAGATGAGATTGTTAATTGTATGAAGAATCTGGGTGAAGAGATAAAGGAAGTTACTTTAGTTGAGAAAATTTTGAGATCCTTGTCTTCTAAATTTGAGTCAAAAGTGTTTGCCATAGAAGAAAAATAGGATCTTCAGACTATCACTGTGACTCAACTTCATGGAATCCTAACTGCCTTTGAAATGAGAAAAGGAGGTCCATTAGATATGAGAGAAGATGCATTTAAAGCATCAACAAAGGGAAAAAAAAGAGGAAGAGCACCATGAATCAGGACATGTTTCAGGAGAAGAAGATGAGGTAAATTTTGCTAAGAAGCTTCAACGAGGTTCCAGAAGATTCAAAGGTAAGATACCTTTCAAATGCTTTTCTTGTGGTAGTGTTGGTCACTATGCTGCCAAATGTCCTCATAAAGATAAATATGAAAAAGGGAAGGAATATGCAAAAGGAAATAGAAAACAAGTTGTGAATAGAAGGAGTTACTATACACATGAAGATAGTGATGTTTTATCTAATAGTGGTGAAGATGAAACTGAACAAGATTATAGAATTCTCATGGCCTATGACAATGATAGCTTTTTGGATGCATTAGAAGAGGAATATTTTCTTAAATAAATCACTAAACTCAAAATTTGTCTAGAAGAAAATAATATGATGATAGATACTTTGACACACCAACTTGCTGAAAGGGAAAACCACAATGAAAACCTAGAATGTGAAATTGTAGGTCTAAGAAAAGATCTTGAGAAGACAAAATCTCTCAATATTAGATTTGCTAAAGGATCAGAAACTTTAAATGAAATTATCAAAGTTCAATGTTCTCCTCTGATAAAGATAGGTCTTGGATATACTAAAGAATCATCTCAATCACAGAAGTCGTCAACCTCCACCAGAAGCTATCTTGATGCAGCAAAGATGAGTGAACAGTATGTCAATAGTCAGCAAAGGCCTAAAACTACTCATCAGGTAAATTACACTTAATTTACTCCAAGGATGAATATCAGTAAAAGCCACAACTAACAGGTAAACAATGTCAAAAGATTCTATGATCGAAGAAACTTCTTTAATGGGCAATGTTTTTCATGTCATAACTTTGGACACAAGACTGCTCAATGTGTTGCTTACAAAAACATCATGAGTAGAGAAGCATGAAATGAAAGAAGTAAAACAGGAATCAAGAAAAGTTCCTATAATAACTTTTCTCCTCTTGAAAATGAAATAGAATGCTCAATTTGTAACAACTTTGGTTATGAAGAATCTGAATGGAGGAGCAAATTTCGGCCAACATTTCAAAAGGAGAAAATGCCATTAAATACTAAGATATGGAGAAGGAAGGAATCTCAATTAGAAAGATGTGGTATAACTTTGTATGCAGAAGGACAAGAAAATTAGTGGTGCATAGACAGTGGATGCTCCAAACACATGACAGGTGATAATGAGAAACTTCATTCATATAATTCTTTTGAAAGGAAAAGAATGTCTCATTTGGAAATGACACTCCAACTGCCATTAAAGGTAAAGTTTCTATTTTCTTGAAAGAAAAGGTTAAAGTTGGAAATCTCATGTATGTAGATGGTTTAAAGCATAACCTGTTGAGTGTCAGTCAAATGTGTGATCAATGAAATGAAGTGGTGTTTCGATCAAACGGATGTGCTGTTCGTGAACTTGATACAGGAAAGACCATGATCAAAGGTACAAGAACTCCAAACAACTTATACATACTCAAAGGAGGACAACAAGAATTCTATCTAAGAAAAATAGATGAAAAATGGCTATAGCATAGAAGATTGGGACATCTAAGCTTTTCTCAAATAAGAAAAGCATGCGGGCTCAAGGTAGTTCATGATATTCCAGATATCATCATCCCAGAAAATACCATATGAAAACCATGTCAAATCGGTAAGAAAACCAAAGTCCACTTCATTGAAAAGGAAGGGTCAGCAAGTAAGCCTCTTGAACTCATCCATATTGATGTATGTGGACCAACAAGGAAAATTTCACCTCATGGAGAAGAATACTTTATTTTGTTTATTGATGATTTATCTAGGATGCGTTGGATAGGTCTTCTAAAGCATAAAGATGAAGCTTTTGAAAATTTTAAAGCCTTCAAAGCTTTAGTTGAAAATGAATCAGATCAAAAAATCAAATGTCTCAGATCTGATTGAGGGGGAGAATTCATATCAGATGAATTCTTTGACTTTTGTGAACATCATGGAATAAAAAGGAAATTCTCCACCACAATAACTCCTTAGAAAAATGGTGTGGTATAAAGGATGAATAGAATAGTTCAACAAATCGCTCGAGCTATGCTAGATGAATCTGGAACTCCTACAACCTTCTAGGGTGAAGCTGCATTTGTTGTCATGACTATTCTCAAAGAAGAAAATGTTTGGGTAAATAGAAATCAAACTCCTACTATAAAACACTTTAAAGTTTTTGGAAGCAAATGTTTTATCAAAAGGACTGATGGAAAACTTGGAAAGTTTGAACCTAGAGCAGGCAAAGGTATTATTCTTAGTTATTCTTCCAGAAGTAAAGGATACAAATGTTATAATAAAAGACTTCGGAAAATTGTTTAAAGCATGCAAAAATCCATAACAGATGAAATCAAGAGAGGAACATGACAATGTGGAAGATGGGGAATGCTTTCCTGCATCAAATCAAAATGATATTGAAGAAGAAACCAATGAAGCTTCAGAAGAAGATACAACAGATAAGGAAAAGACTCCATCTAGGTATCTTCAGAAGAATCATCCAGAATCTCAAATTCTAGGAGAAAAAGGATTTGGAGGACATACAAGAAGAACTCTTATAGGGACCTCAAGTTATCTTGCATTACTATCCTCCACAGAACCTCGGAATGTACATGAAGCATGCAAAGATGAATGTTGGGTCAAGGCCATGGATGAAGAACTTGAGAAAATTGAAAAGAATAATACTTGGGAATCCTAGACCTCATGAAAAAAATATTATAGGAACAAAATGGATATTTAAGACCAAGCTTAATGAAATTGGAGAATTTATTAGAAACAAGGCTAGACTTGTTTGTAAAGGGTATGCTCAACAAAAAGGTATAGATTTTGAAGAAATTTTGCACCTGTTGCCAAACTTGAAGCCATAAGGATGTTTCTTGCTCTTTCTAGTTTTCAGAAATTCAAAGTATATCAAATGGATGTAAAATCATCCTTCCTTAATGGAGATTTAGAAGAGGAAGATTATATTGAACAGCCAAAAGGATTCGTTCTTGGAAAAGATGCAAAATTCGTATGCAAGCTCAAAAAGGCTCTCTACGATCTGAAACAGGCTCCAAGGGCTTGGTATTACCACCTTGACAAATATCTACAACAACAAGGCTTTACAAAAGGTTCTCCAAATAGCAATTTATACACAAAGATTGAAAATGATAAATTGCTAATTGTTGGTGTTTATGTTGATGATATCATTTTTTGTAGTAATGAAGAATCCATGAGTCAGAATTTTGCTTCAGTAATGCAGCAAGAATTTGAAATGTCCTTACTTGGTGAACTTACTTATTTTCTTGGTCTACAAGTTAAGCAAACAAAAGATGGTATCTTTCTTTCACGAAACAAATATCTCAAGTAGATCTTGAAGAAATACAGAATGGAAGATTCTAAACCAGTATGTACTCCAATGGTAACAGGATGCAGTCTCAGCTCTAATGATGAATCACCAGCAGTAAACCAACCAACTTAGAGATCTATGATTGGAAGTCTTCTTTATCTAACAGGTACCAAACCTAACATCATCCATGCAGTAGGAATTGTTGGAAGGTTCCAAGCAAATCCAAAGGAATCACATCTCCAGGTAGTCAAAATAGTCAGACCTTATTCTTCATGCATATACAGATGCGGATTGGGTGGGAAGTGTTGATGATCGAAAGAGCACTAGTGGAGGTGAATTCTATATGGGTTCTTGGTTATTGTCTTGGTTCAACAAGAAACAAAGTTCGATTGCTTTATCTACAGCTAAAGCATAATATGTGGCTACTGCATCTTGTTGTAGACAACTACTTTGGATGATGCAAACTTTGCAACACATTTAGATCACATGTACTCCACCCATCTCCATTCTATGTGATAATACAAGTGCCATCAGTATTTCAAAAAATCCAGTCATGCACTCCAAGACTAAGCACATACCCATCAAGTACCATTTTTTACGAGAACAAGTGCTTGAACAAAAGGTCAAATTGGAGTATGTTCCCTCCAAAGAACAGGTTGCTGATATATTCACTAAACCACTGTCCAGAGAAACATTTGAATATCTCAGACAAAAGTTGGGAGTAGTTGTTGCATCATCCTACTATTAAATCCAGTTTTTTAGAAGAAGGTTATTATATGTAGGTTTCATGAAGTATAGTCGCGTATACATGCGGGTCTCTATGGTTGAAGGAGCATATATATTTTTCTGACAGAAAAATAGTGGATCAAACTCTGATATGGGCGCTCTGTCTGATGTTGATGATTACAGTCTAACGATATGCTTTTTTCATTGATTTCTATCTGACTGACAAAGATGTCTTGATGAATGACTTGTTAACAATACACAAGTAGCATAAGTTCAGGGGGAGAATTAGCCTTCATAAGCATTCTGCATTGTTGGAATTATGGTTTCTGAGTCCAGCTATGGCTTCAGATATTTATACCATGTTGTTTAAGTCATGTAAAGGCCTAGGGTGTGATATTACTTCTCATATATTTGAAAGAGTCATATTGGACAAATGATGTAATTTGTATCCCCATTTTGCATGGGATGGATGATGTAATATTTATTGTATTCTTGTCATGTATAAATAATTGGTATATCCCCACTTGGTTGGGTGGATGAGTCAAATGTGGTGTATCCCCACTTGGTTGGGTGATTGATGTATGTATGAGTCATTGGTCATAAGGAGGTCATACTCATTTAGTTGAGTTATAGAGTCATGTTTTTTTTTTTTAATCATATCTCTACAGACTCGGCATGTACTCAAGGGGAGCATGGACAACATAATGTATATCAAATGAGAAAAGTTTCTTGGTCTGCCCTTTGCCCTTAATGTCAAAGGGGGAGATTATTTTGATGTTGCATGTTATCTCTAACGGTTTCTACAGCTTGCAGTAATAAACACCTTCATGGTTTCCATCAATTCCAAAGGGGGATATTGTTGGCATTATGATACAAGTGTTGTTCTTGATGGCAACTCACTCTCATGTCAATTCAGTTCTAGTAAAGGCAACTCACAATACAACAAGTATATTCATAGGTAACAGAGCAGTGGTACGGAAGAACAGGAGGATGGAACTAAGGTCTACTGATCAAAATAAAGAACGTAAAGGAAAAGGTTAATGTAAAGCAGTTTAAGAAGTATACGCAGGTCAACTTAGTCAAAACAACGTGTTATCACTCAAGTTGTTCCCAAAAGTTGTAAGAAAGGGAATACGCCCGATGTAAGCATAGACCAATCTTTTAGATACAAAATCTAGTCAATCTGTATCTAGAGAGGGCTCTCTCTTTATGATTTAGCTTTGTTTTGAAAATTATTAGGGTAGTTATGAAGTTCAAGGGTTTTGTTTTGAGTTTGGGTGGTGAGATTCAATAGAACAGTGAGGCAAAATTGAAGAGTTCAGTCCATTGGGCATGATGGAGTCAAAGAAGGATGGTTTCCTGGATTTGGTTTCTAACAGAGGATGGCATCACAGAGCAAGGTACTCAAACATGGAACAATTAAAGAGCTGAAAACAGATGGAATGGGCTCAAATGGGTGAAGGGTAGTTAAGAATCCTTCAACATATTGAAAGAGGGAAAATGGATGCTTACCGACAAAGAGAAGTTAAGAATTCCTTATCAAATAATCAATATGAGAGAATTAGGAAACAGGAGAAATTAAGAATTCACTGTTTATCTAATTCTGAAGGAAACATAGAGAATAATAAAGACTAAAAATAGAGTACAGTCAAGCAAATTCTGAATTAATCTTTTTCTTTATCATTCAGATTATGAAACACAGATGATATAAAAACTCAAAAAACTATAAAACATAAGATATAGGGGACTTATTGATCCGGAGTTTGATTCAAGAATTCTGTGACAAGTCCTTTGCATCAATTCTTCATTCAGTGGACCAGACAACAGTTTGTTTCCAACAGCTCTTTATTCCAAAGTTTCAGTATTTACAACAAAGTCTAGAAAATCTACACATACCCAACCTCTTTAAAAATCTAATGGAGGGGGTATTTATACAAAAAAATATGTACAATAGGTATCTCATCAAAGCTGTGAGATAATATCTGGATTTTAACCTAAAGTAATTTACAAGCAAAGTAGAAACATCTAACTTATGTTGTGCTGGAGGCTGGCTCTTTAGGGTTCGGCTTGCAATTGTCCTGCAGTAGCTCTGCGCCGACTGTTTGTATTAACTGTGCTTTTAATTTTTGATCTAATTCTCTTTGTCGGCTCTTGATACTCTTTAATACTGATCTGACAATCTTCAATTCTGATCTGATACACTTTGACTTTGATCTGATACCCCTTAATGCTGAACCGACTCCGGCTCACCGCTGTCTGGAAAAATAGGACTACTGACATGCCTTTACATTGCCTATCCTTTGCAGTTCATGTTTTTGCAGGTTTCCACTGGCTAGGGTAGAAAATATCCCCGTTTATCCCTGATTTTCTCTTCTGTGAGCTTAGAAATCCCTCTTTTGCTTTCAACTGTGTTAAACGAGGAAGGAACTGTATTGTGCAAGTTGAACGGTTGGTCGCGGAGCTGGCACTGGAGCTTTCTTGTTAGGGAGGCGGTCGAAAAACTATGAACCCAGTCGTTTTTAAGCCTAGAGCGCGCTGGGTGCTGTATGAAAAAAACATAACAAAATGACCTTTTCACCCCTTTAATTGACAAAAAGAATTTTTGGCGGGAAATTTTGGTTTTTCGGATGGGTGATGTAAGCATGATGTCACCGGGGGGTACAGGATGGATGACGTGGCAGTGACGTGGCAAGTGACATCAGCAAAGGACAGCTGACATCAGCAGATGAAGTCAGTAGGGGGAGGGCGATAAATGGTTTTGCCTGCACCGCTTTTGGGCTTGGGCAGTTTTGGGCGGAGGGCTAGCGAACACAGCGGACGCGCGACACGTGTCCACAGTACGGGAACAATACTGCCAGTTCCCGGGAGGTAATTTTTGGCAGATGGGGGGTCGCGAAATGGATATCCGCCATCGGATGCGAGGGCGCCGATCGGATGTTGGGCGCTCCATAGAGATGGTGGAGGTTTAATGTGCGGGTCCGACACAATAAATTAAAGTTTTTAAATGTATCGGGCAGGTTTTGATTGGTCGGTGAGCTTGGTTTTAATTAACCCAAATGGCTAATTAACCCATGATTTGCGCGCGGGGAACAATTATTAATAAGATCCAAATGAGCTTATTAGTCCCAAAAAATACATTTATGGTTGTATATCAACCGGGGCGGGATATTAATATTTTTTGGGGGGTTTTAATTATATATTTACATTAATACGGGGAAGGGTATATTTGCACGGGAATTATATAATAAAAGTTAATTGTTAATATGAAAAATGAATGAAAGCGCTAAGTTTAATGTTAGGAAAGTTAGGCTTAAAGGGGAAAAGAGGGGTTTTTGTGATATTTGTAGAATTTCCTAAGTAAAAAGGGTTTTACTTAGGCTTTTTATGAAATGAGATGGATGGAAGGAGTTGTTTGGTGATATTAAGCATATATTAATATCTTTGGGGGGAGATTAGTAAGTGATTGGGGAGAAGTGTGAAGGGGAGTTAGTCATGCCTCGCTTGAGCTGCTCCAAAAAATATCTGCCATGGCACTTGTGATAGAGGTGTAAGTTACACACATTTTGCGAAACAGAATCCATCACAAGTCTCATTTTGCAACAGCAATCTACCTACCCTGCCTACTTTGCCTAACATTTTTTTCTTCTTTCTCTGGGTGCACTTAGACTAGCAAACCCTCATAAATGTTCTTTTTCTTTTCATGGGAATCCTACCTAAGTCTGCACTTATTACATCCAAGGGCTTAGATTAAACTGTTGAGCTCCTTTGCTTCTCTACCTATCTACTTATCTGCCAAGATTAAACAGTTTGGACAGATTTTTATTCTCTATCTCTAAAACATGAAATTCAAAACATGAACTGGCCAAGATTAAGTTGTTTGGCCATTCATCAATGGTGGCAAAATGTTTCAACAAGCTGTACATGATGCTTTATTTACATAAAATAAAATAGTAGTGGCATTTGGACTTGCACACTTTCCTGGTCTTTTTTATTTGGGGTTCATTTCTTTTCATTTTTTCTTTTGACCATTTATTTTTTTCACCCTTTTTATTTTTCTTTTAGGGTATACCCTCTTTACATTTTTGATTTTTTTGATTTTTTGATAATATGGAAACTTTTACAGCAAGGAAAGATATGAGCATATTACAGAGCTCAACCAGTCAATCATGAAATATGACACCTATAACTATAGGAGTATAACACTGGCTCCACTTGGGGGCGGCTTTCCCTGGTGGAAATTCAAGAACACCAGGTTAGATGGCCTTATGTATAACATCTTTGACTGTCTTCTGAAATTTCCTTTTGCTGTATCTTAGAAACTGTACAAAAGGATGTTGTAAAATATATACACTATTCTAGAGCTAGTTCAAACAACTGTACGTCTGTTTTGGATAGCTTTCACTTGGATTACTTGATCTTACGTTCCTGCTCCTAAATCTTCTACTGCAATCTCTGATAAACTGAAATGAAACAAAATGGTAAAGTTCCTTCACTGATTTCAAAATTTTCTGCACTTTCCTCCCCATTCTCATTGCTGCAATAAACAAGCTAATCACTTCTTTCAAGTTGATGATCCTGAATTTCCTTATGTACATGTTAGAGTCAGAATATATCAACAAACTGGATCAAGGTAGTGTTTCAGCATTCGACCATTCACTGGGCATTCTTCTGTTTCTGTACCATTCAGGCTCTTTAGAAAGTAAGTATTTTTCCCTTGCAATGCCTGGATGATAAATGGCCCTTTCCACAGGAAGTCAAACTTCCCATGCCTTCCTTTATCTTCTCTTCTGGAATCCCATCTTAGAACTTTGTCTCCAATGTAGAAGTCTTCTTCTTTGGTCCTTTTATCAAATATCTTCTTAATTTTTTCTTGTAACACTTGGGATCTTCGATGCACTTCTTCTCTGGTCTGCTGCAAATGGATGGTCTGATTTATTCTCCTTTGAATGGCATTGGGTTCCACCTGAGCTTCTTGCAGCAATTTCATCACAGGAACTCATAAAGATGAAGGAAACAGAGCCTCCATGCCATAAACTAGCTCATAAGGGCTGGTTCCAATTGATCTTTTTGTAGTAAGTCTGTTTGCCCATAGTGCATTTGTAAGTTTCTTGTGCCAGTTTTTCTTGTTCTCCTCCAGCATTTTCTTAATAATATTGATCAGGCTTTTATTTGAAGACTCAGCTAGACCATTACCTTGAGGATAATAGGTTGTGGAATGGCCTAAAGTGATGTGGTATTTGCTGCAGAAATTTATCAGTTTCTTGGATTTGAAGGCAGCAGCATTGTCGGTTATGATCTTTTCAGGACAACCAAATCTAGATAATATGTTGGTTTCTAGGAATCCTATAATCACTGTATCATTGGCTTGTCTAGCAGGAATGGCTTCTATCCATTTGGTAAAATAGTCTGTGGCAGTAAGGATCCATTTAGAGGGAGGATGGATTTCTTCAATGAAGTCCAAACCCCATTGTTGAAATCGTCTTTCAGTCGAAATTGGTCTCAAGGGTAAGGATAACAGTTTTCTTTTGCCTTCAAAAATTTGGCATTTGTGGCAAGTAGTGACAAACTTTTTTACATCAGTGAACAAGGTTGGCCAGTAAAATCCAGCCCTTAAGATTTTGTCTGCAGTTGATTTCCAGTACAAGTGTCCAGCACAGTCCCCTGCATGAAATTCTTTGAGAACTTTGTTAGCTTATTCTTTTATTAAACAATTCAACAAAATAAATTCATGATTTTTCCAAAAAAGAGCATCATTTAAAATACAGAATTTTGAAGCTTTCATCTTTAAAAATCTTTTCTTTATTCTGGATAACCCTGTAGGAGCCTGCAGGTTTAATAATACATGAATTATATCAGCATACCAAGGTGATTCTAAGAAGGCCTGATTGATTTGTGGAGTCGCCATCTCTTGTTCGTTATCCAGTTCATTAATATCTGGGGTTTGAAAGTTTGTTTCAGTCATGAGTTTAGCCAATCCCTGTCCTTTTATGAGCTTTGTAGGTTTTATTTCAATGTCATACTCCAATATCTTAGCTATCCATTTACCCCCTTTGCCTTCAATTCCATCCTGAGTCAAGATGTCTTTTACAATAGCATTTGGCACATAAGCTACTACATGTGAGTACAATATGTAGACTCTGAAGTCTTCAATAGCCTTTACAAGTGCAAAGGCCTGTTTTTCCATGATTTTGTATTTTAGAGGTGCATCTCTAAGTGCTTTACTAAAAAAGGCTATGGGGTTTTCACATCCTTAATCATCTTTTTGAAGTAAAACAGCTGCTATGGTGTGTTCTGATGCAAATGAGAAAATTATGAAGTCTCTGTCGAACTTTGGACTTGTGAGGACTGGTGTTCTAGTTAAAGCCAATTTAATTTCTTCAAATGCTTGTTTGGCTTCTATTTTCCATTTAACCTTTGAATCCTTCTTTAACATGTTGTTCAACAATCTGATTAATTCAGCGAAATTAGATATGAATCTTCTCAAAAAGTTAATCTTCCCTAGGAAAGCTTGAAGTTCTTTGACATTTTTGGGGTGGGGTATTTGCAGAATAGCTTCTATTCTAGCAGGATCAATTCAGATGCCATCTTTGGAGATGATACGGCCTAAGAGTTTCCCTTCTTCTAGACCAAACAAAGATTTTTTAGGATTCAGTGAAATACCATATTTTCTGCATGTTAGGAACACTTGTCTTAAATAATCTAAATGTTGCTAATTTGATTTGGAAAACACAATGAGGTTGTCTAGATTTACAACCAAAAAATCGTGAATTTCTTTGGTAAAAGCTATGTCCATTGCTCGTCGAAAGGTTGCCCCTGCGTTCTTGATTCTGAATGGCATTTTAACATATTTGAATGTAACCAATGGTGTTGTAAATGCAGTTTTTTCTTGGTCATCAGAATGAACTAGAATTTGATTGAAACCCGAAAACCCATCCAAAAGTGAAATTCTAGAAGCATCTACAACCCTTTGTAAAATATTATCCATCTTAGGTAAAGGGAAATTTTCCTTCAAAGAAACCTTGTTTAAATTTCTTAAGTCAACACATAATCTGATTTCTCATATTTTCTTCCTTGTAGGCACTAAATTAGACACCCATTCTGAGAATCTGATTGGTTGACATCTTTCTTATCTTGCTTCTTCTTCTTCTTTCCTTTCTTCTTCTTCATAGCCACCTGGTTATTAGCATCAAGGCTTTTACCAAGCAAAGAAGAAGAAGGAGAAGAAGACATGTTGGGTGAAGAAGGTAAGGGATCAACAAGAGGCTAGTGATGTTGAGATGATGAACTCAGTTGAGGTGAAAAAATCGGTTGAGGTGGAATAGTTTGGGTATTTTAGATCAAAAGTTGAAAACAACCACACCAGTAAACCTATCGTGAATCCAAGAAGTGACAACGTAGTCATATAAGGAGGACCGACATTTGAAAAGTTAGGGAGAGGACTTGGATTCCCATTAAAAGGGGCTCTTTATCAGTAACTTACAACATTGATGCCATTAGACTCAATTTAGATAAATTTACTATCAATATTAATAATTGGCAATCACAATCCACACCTAAGGTTTGTAAAAAAAAACAAGAAAACAATATGCGCTAGTAAATCTAAGGAATCAAACCATGCAAACAAGCTTTTCACAACAAAATCACTAGTTGGTGATGAAATCCAACATCCCAGAGATAAAAGCGAAAAGTGGCTAAAGATAGAGCGAGTGGAACCAATTACGCTGACAACATGCTTATTGTACACGATCTGCTGCAAGTAAACTTCATTTATGCCATCTTTAATGAAGAATACACTCTAAAAAGGTCCAAGTGAATCTAACCAACTTCTATTCCAAGTACATCAAAGACTTCCCCTCTATCATCACCTCGGGTAATAGGCCTAAGATTATGGTCTCTAAGGTTACCACGTAAAACAATTTAACCTGGGGGGACAGTCGCAGATCAGACGTACATGCAAGGGCAAAGTAACAAAGCTAAATCCCCTTGAAAGCTCCTAAACATGGTTAATATGAGGTTTTCTTCCAAGTGACTCCCAAGTACCTTTTGGCACCATTTTTAATACGTGTAAATCACTCTATCGTAACCAATGAAGTGGGGTTGATCACTTCTAATTTTCCAATGTAATTCAAAGCCCTAAGTGCCAAACCATGCAATGTAATTTATGCGTAATTTTCTTGAAAACTAATCAAATGAAATCTATTCACAATTTCCATTCATGTTATGAAAATGAGAATTCTAACTTTGCAAATTTAATCTATGCAAGAGAATTCTTCAAAACAAACACAAGATGATTCCAAATCAGCAAAAGAACAACAAGACTATTTTCCTTCACTAATGTAACTAAAGAACCAATCAAGTTTAAGTAAATTAAATTGGGTGAAAAATCAAAAGATCAAAAGTAATTACACTCAAGGGTGATTAACACTCAGGGACAATTCAACCCCCTTCCCATCAGTGATTGAGGGGGAAATTGTTTTGCAAAAATTAAAGCAAAAACATGCAACAATTGTTAAGAAACTTAGACAAACCTCTGAGTAATGACCGAAGGAAATAAAATTAAGAATTTCTCAAAAATGAAATTCAAAACACCCAATCAAATTGATAGAGACTCAAAGAAGGTATAAACAAGTGCAATTAAACAAGAAAAAACAAAAACTCTAGACTTGATGAGGATAAAATTGAAATTTTCAAATATTCCAAGTATGTGCGCAAGACATAGAACAAACCAATGCACATATGCATTCTTGCAGAAATAAAAGTGCACAGAAGTGCACTCTGTGCCTAAAGCTAAAGTGCACACAACGGGAAATTTTTAGGAAAAATAAAAACAAGTCAAATAAATCACAAAATCCATATTTTCAATATTTCCAAACACTCGGAGAGGGCTTCAGTAGAAGGATAAAAGGTCAAAACAAAGAGAATAATTAACAGTGAGATGTTCCTCGGTGGAGTTGCCAATTTGTTAGATGGACTAATCCATCTTGTGGACAAGAGCAATCTACCTAGACCTCAAAGAAATCTAGTAAGAAATAACAAATAACTTATACCTTTCCCTAGCTTACGATTTACTGAAACCAAAAATATGAGAGAGGTCACTTACCGTTTAATCGAAATGCCTAATGAATTCCTTTTCAATGTCTTCAACTGTTTGCTTCTCCTTGATGCTTTAGAGATCATTCCAATGCGTCCCACAACTTCCCCATGATGTCCTAAAGGATATCTGTATAGACAGAAACATACATAAGATCAAAGCATCCGGTATATAGCATAAAAGATAAATGAAATAATTAACTCAATCATATATCATAAATTGATCAATATGCAATCATAACCTATGTGGGTGATCAAGGAATCCCACAAATGATATTAGAGAAGACATAATTGGGAAAGAACAGTTTCTTTAATACTAATAAAATGGAGAATAAATTCATAACCTCAAATCCTTGATGTTACAAGTCTCTTCTCACAATCTCTAACCCTCTCCTTAAATGAATAGCCTCCTAGCCTTATTTCTGCAGCATAAGCCTACTTCCAACAGTCCTCCCCAATCCTCAAGCCTATGTTAGCTTTATAGGCCAAGAGGGGGGAGTTTGGGATCCATTTTCCAAGGGATGAGATCAACTAATGGTGGGAGAGGGGTTCCACAAAGAGAGGGAGGTAGCTCCATGATGGGAGGGATCAGGGCTAAATAGGCATCCATTCAAAGCTTGTTAGTTGGGAAATATTTGACTAACAACGCTTCTAGACTTTACTTCTTATTTTTACATGTGTTAAGTCATGTGCGCATGCCACAGTGTAAGACAGAGTGCACTTATGCACAGTTTCTAATGGAAATTTACTAGGGAACTGCGCAGTAAGCCAAAAATAGGATTTTGAGCCATGGGATCCAGGAATTTCATTCTCTTTGGGATATTTTGGATTCTAGATTTTCAAGGGGATGCTTTGGAACACATTTATGGATAGTGAAAGATCCAAACCAATGTTCATTTTCCTAATGCGAAAAAAATGACATGTAACAGTGTGTGTACAGGAGGGTCGAATAGGTGTCAGTTGGAGGACTAGGTTGACTTTTCCGAGGGTCGACTTTGGTCAAATTATGGACTTATGACTTAACATTTAAAAATTCAAATATCATTTCTTTACATTATCCAAATGGATATGACTCAAATATTTCCTTTTCAACTCATAAATGACTCTTGTTGACTCTCTAAACATGAAGAACATGGTTTGACAAAAATATAATAAGTATATTAATGATAAATTTACATTATGAATATCGAATCTAGTTACAAATTCAACACTCCCTCTTAACTAGGGAGGTATTCAAAATGACTAAATGTGATAATCTTAAGTTGAAATATTCATATAATAAATGATCTGGATTGGTAAGCATCATTGACGATAAGATCATCATAACCAGCGTTGTCAAAATACCAAGGCCTTAACAATTAATCTCTATCTCTCCACTAGCTCTAATCATAATGTTGGTAGGCATTTAATAGGACATCACCACCTCTCTAAGGCACATACTCCACCTAGGTTCACCAAATTATGTCCTCACAAGACCATTTCCTAATCCATTGTCACAATACTTGACACAAGGAAATGTCATTCCTTCATACCATTCTTCTATTAGATTAATTTAATTGACTTAACATTATTAATCTTGGTCATAGTAAAAATATCAAGAATGTCGATCCTTGATGCATATCCAATCCACCCTTATCCCTACTTTTTTTCATGTGCAAGACTTACAGTAGTTAGTCGTGGCCATAGTAAATGACAAATGGAGAACAAAGGTGACCATCCACACTCCCTCTCAACCAGGGAGGAGATATCCACAAGCCCGAGCTTGTCTAAAAAATACTCATCCTTTCCCATGGGAAGGGACTTCATCAATGCATCGACTACTTGTTCGTCAGTGGATATATATTGTAGCTTCGCAAATCCATTTTGCATTATGTCATGAATCATAGTGTGCTTCTACCTTCCTAGTTCTTTGAGAATCTTCATATAGATTTGATCAGTACAAGGTATCATAATCCAATCCATCATGTCATATAGATAATCCATCAAACACTTTATGAAGTCAAACTTCTTCGCATTTGATTGTACAAGTTTCCACGTATTCTTCCTTTGTAGTGCAATGGACTCCTGCTTCATGCAAATCCCAAGTAGAACCTATTGGCATTATGAATTATGTGTTGTCCTTGATGGCAACCTACTTGATGAGTCATCCTTTTATGGAAACCTACTTGATGAAGATGTAAACAAGACGTGTCTACATGTGAAAAAGAATTTGATTAAAGGCATAATAGTTCAGAGGCAGAGGAATGACAAAGTTGAAATTTCAAGAAGTATACATGGGTTTTGTTAAGCAAATTCACATACACACACTGGTATGAAGAAGAAAAGGCAGGTACAATTTCCATACCATGGTATTCTAAATACCAAGGGTCCTTGCCATGGTATTTACCTATAGTATTGAGCCCAACAACAGATGTTTTGATCCCATATAAGAAAACCATCAGCTAGAGTATGGTTTTTACCTATGGTATTGGATAAGGGCTAAGCTATATAAGGAGATGAAGATCAAAGTGACAGTGTGTGCAAGTGATGAATGTTTCATGAATAATTAGATCTGAAGCAAATATACATGTAATGGGTTGTTAATTCTTTGCTTGATCTAAAACTAATTATGCACCTGGGAAATTGATGATGGATTAGATCCAATAGATCTGAGATGACAATCTTGATTATGAGGTGATTTGATTTATATTGATAATGTCTTGACGCATGATTTTTTTGTGTATGTCAAGATCTGGGTATGTCTGAAGTTATGTTTTACAGCGAAGGTTTGATTCTGAAATTGCGTATCTGTACATGGGTTTTATAGCTTTCAAGGCGTGTACACATGTGGGGTGTGATATTGGTAAGTCGCATATATGCGGGTTTGTTTCCCGAAAAGAGTGTATACACACAGGTTTTCTTTGAGGAAATCGCATATGGAAAGTAAGTTTTTGATGAAAAGAATGTTTGATCAATTTAATCAGTCTTGTTGTGTTTCTGTTGTCTGTCAATGAAGTCTTCTTAGTGATCTGGGCTTAAACAATGATGTTTTGATTAAGGATTGATTGATTGAAGAATGATGATGATACTTGATGTTTGTAATTGAACTTCAATGAAGGTTTTGTGGTTGTTTCAGAATGATGCAATAAATCTGAGTATGATTCAGTATTTATTTTAGAATGGCAGCGGTTCAGTTTTCAGAAATCAATGATTTAAAATATGTACACGAGTATGCTTCATGGAAAGTGCGTACACACGCCAGTTTGCTATTGTAAAGTAGCATACATATTTTGACATATGGTTGATTATGGTTTACAGTAACAAAATATGGTTTATGTGATGTGCAGTATGTTGGTTGGTATTCTAGTTACAGTGATCTGAATTTTCTGGTTGTTTAAGTTATTTGATTTAGGTTTCAGTTGATTCAGTTGATTAAGTGATTGGATTTCAATGATTGATTGGTCCTGTTGGTTAAGTTGATTCAGTTGATTAAGTGATTGGGTTTCAGTGATTGGTTGGTTTTGTTGGTTCAGTGATTGGTTGGTTCAATAGTTGAGTTACAATAATAAGTTTCATTTTTTATTATTAGTTTTGGGTTTAAATGTTGGTAGTGGGTCTAGTCTATAAATTTGATGAAATGTGACCCACAAGTTGTGATGAAACGTGGCCTACAAGTTGTGATGAAATGTGGCCTACAAGTTGTGATGTGTTGTGGTAGAAGCTTGAGCTCTTGAAGGAGATCCGTCAAGATGAGAAATCAAGAAGGAGTATTTTCTATCAGACCTCCTATATTTAATGGAACTAACTTTGTCTTTTGGAAAGTTAGGATGAGAGCATACTTGCAGGCTCTAGGAGCTGATGTATAAGAAATCGTTGAAAGTGGATATCAATATCCAGCCTCTATTCCTTCAGATATTGTAGGAAAGAAACAGTATGAAACCAATGTAAAAATTGTAAATTCCATCTTGGGTAGTCTGGACAAGTCCGAGATTGTGAAGGTAATGCAGTTGAACACAACAAAGGGAATATGGGATAAGATTATCCAAATTTATGAGGGAGACACCAAGGTAAAAAGTGTTAAACATCAAACATTCAAAATACAGTGTGAAACATTGAAAATGCATGATGTTGAAATCATTGCATCATTTTTTCTTAGATTAGATGAAATTGTTAATTCCATGAGAAATCTTGGTGAATAAATAAAAGATGTTACTATTGTTGAAAAGATGTTGAGATCTATGAATCAGAATTTCGACTCCAAAGTATCTACTATTGAAGAAATGCAGTATTTGAAAAGCCTCACACTCTATCAACTCCATGTAATATTGAAAGCATTTGAGATGAGGAAAGGTGGGCGTTCAGACATGAGAGAAGAAACCTTCAAAGTTATTGCAAAAGGAAAAGAAAAGGAAGAATCAGGTTATGTATCAGAAGAAGAAGAGGCAAAGTTCAAAAACAAACTCCAAGTGGGTACAGGAAGATTTAGAGGTAAGATTTCTTTCAAATGTTTTTCTTGTGGTAGAGTTGGTCATTACGCTGCTAAGTGTCCCTATAGAGAAAATTAGGAGAAAGGAAAAGAAGTTGCAAAAATAAATAGGAAGAGGTTTGAAAACAAGAGAAGTTTTTATACACATGAAGACAATGATGGTCTTTCAAATGGTGAAGAAGGTGAGTCCGATCAAGATTGTCACTTACTTATGGCATTTGAAGATAAAAGTAATAATGAGTTTGATGGCCTAGAATAAAAGGGTACTTTTATTGAAAACTTTGACAGGAATATATCAGATGTAGTAACAGTTACATATGTTAGCAAATATTCAAGTTTGGGAGCAACCCGCTTTCTATTGATCAAGAATGAAGAAGATGAAGCATCATCAGGTATGGGTTTTTGTTCAAAATGTGATCCATTTTCTTGTATATGCAACAATGATAATGATGATGATAGTGAAACCACTAAGCTTGCACTTATGGGTAAAAGTGAAAGTAAGCACTCTAAAGAGAAAACAGATTCAAAAATCTTGCCTCTTGAAACAGCAGATCAAGGCAAGTTAGAATCACTAGACAATAGAGATGTGCCTATGCTAAGCAAATATAATTATCAACAATGGAAAGAAAAGATGAAGGATAATCTAATGAATCTCGATTTCTAGCATCTAGTGTGCAATGGTTACACCAAGTTTCCTCCATCAGACAAGAAAGTACAAAAGAACAGTAAGGCTTTCAGTAACATATTTTGTAGCATATCTGATTCAATATTGAATAAGGTTACACATTACACTACTGCAAAGCAAGTGTGAGATAAGCTACAAGTAATACATGAATAAGTCCCAAAGGAAGATTTCTCGGGTAATCTTATATCTAACAATGTGTCCAAAATGACAGATGGAGTTGTTTATTCAAAAGAAGACATGTTATAAGAAATTTTTGATCTTAGAACAAAACTTGATCTTGCTTTGAAAAAAAAATTAATCTTAAAGATAAGTTGCAAGCTTATGATAACAAGGATCATGAAGGTCTTGAAGTTGAGGTTGTCTCTCTAAGATCGGATCTTGAAAAACCAGATAAGTGGAATGAAGAACTACTTCAAGCATTTGAAGAACAAGAAAATGGGTTGAAAGAAGAGATTCTCAAATTAAAATAGCAAATGGAGGAAGGAAGAAAGGTTGAGAAATGGTATCTAGAAAAGGAAAAGCAATATTAGGTTGAGGTAAATATCCTAAAAGGTAAATTAGAATAAAAAGATAAACATTTGCGATTTAAAGATAGTACTAAGATTTTGGATAATATTCTTAGTAGTCAAAGGTCTCCTACCATCAAATCTGTTCTTGGTTTTCATGAAATTATTAAAGGAGAATCTAGTTCACAAGTTGAGGCAAGGAATTCTAATGAAAAATCTGAAATTCTCAATAAAGAGATAATAAGTCAACCTCATCAACAACTAAGGAAAGAAAATCTTCAAAGGAAATCATTTACTCCTAACTATAAAAGTGTTAATCGATTTTATCCTCTGATCAATAATGTTGAATGTTCTATATGTCATAATTATGGACATGTTGTAGCCAATTGCAGAAGTAGAATGTTTCAAGCTAATAATCGTCTCACGGAAAGATCATCAACTTCCAAGTACTTTAAGGGATATTGTTTTGTTTGCAATGTGTTTGGTCACAAAGCCATTGATTGCAATAGAAGGAATATGAAACATATAAGATGTTATGCTTGTAACAAGTTTGGGAATGTAGCAAAAGAATGCAGGAACAAGTCTATGGATTGCCGCAAACAACATGGTAAGCAACCAGATAAGAACATTAATGTCAGAAGACCTGAAAAATATGGATCCACCAACATTTCTCATAATCAGCAGGAAAAAGAAGAACATATAAGGTGTGGTATTGCTCTCTGCTCATTTGAAGATGAAGATGAATGGTACATAGATATTGGATGCTCTCATCACATGACTGGAGATAAGAGTAAAATGGAGTCTCTCAGGAAAAACCAACATGTTAATGTTATTCTTGGAACTAATGTTTCGGCAAAAGTTCTAGGACAAGGCAATGCCAGAATTAATAAAACTATAGGAGCAATTGATGTTTTATTACTTCAAGGGATAAAGCAGAACATTCTAAGTGTAGGCCAAATGGTAGATAAGGGAAATATAATTGTGTTGACATCAACCAAATGTAAGGTTATGAATGAAGTAAATAGAAAATTCATAGCAAGGGAAATATAGAAATCCAGACAAATTATATGTGTTTGAAGAACGGAATTCTCATAGATATGAGAAAGATTCATACTTAGAGTAAAAGAAGATGGTGCCTATTGCAATCCATTATTCTTAAATGAATACTTCTAATAGGGACTACATAAGTGGTGAGAGGTACTTGGCCTCATGAAAAAAAAAAAATATTAGCAGGTCCTCATAATCAGTGATGTGTAATCTCTAGATTAGTAATAAATGTTGTCTTGATGAATCTCATGGTTGTTTTTTTATTTTCATGATTCTTATACTACTGACATAATAGACTTAGGGGGAGTTGAAGGTGTGAAATTTTAGTATTTCACTTTTTGTACGCGGATCCTATAAAGTAAATTCACACGATTTCTGAACTGAACAATCATGTATATCTTGGTATGATGAAGAAATAATGTGACAAACTCATGAAAAGGATCTGATATGATTCAGTCAATTATTGTTCGGCTTTCTGTTCTAATGGTTGATGATTACAATAAGTTGTTGATATTTAGAAGTGATTTTGGCCTTTATAAGTTGTTGATACCTTGATGGATGATTGGTTGATGAAGATACTTTGATGATTCTTACTGATATATGAGATGATATGATCAGATCTGACAGTGAACAGTTGGCACAGGTTTAGGGGGAGCATTTTCTATGCTTCTAATAATGCATTGTTGGCATTATGTTTTCTTGATACATAATGATGTTTATCAATAGGTTGATTATATTGAAGCTACATTGTCTTATCTTGCGAACTGATGATGGAAATATAAAGGTTGTTGTTCTTGGTGCTTCTAACAGATGCTCATGGTGCAGATCATTTGTTGTGTATGATAGTTGTTGATGACTATCACAGTAGTATTTGTCTTGGCTATAAATGTAATATCTATCACTTAATGTAAAGGTCATGTAAAGACCTATGATGTACTCATTTATGGACTATTGTGGTCAAGTCTTTTTTGGACATGTGATGTAATTTGTAACCCCATTGTGCTTGGGAAGATGATGTAATAAAGATGTCAAATATGTAAACTCGTTTTGATTGGGTTATTGATGTAGATTTGAGTCCTTAGTGATAGAACAAGTCATATGAATCATAGAGTCATGTACTTCATTGTACATCCTTTAGCATTTGCTCAAGGGGAGCATGGCCAGTGTTCATACTCAGCAGTTTAGATTTATGGAAGCCTTCATTTAGCATTGGTCTTCCCTTTTCCCTTGATGTCAAAGGGGGAGAGTAACTTGGTGTTTGATGTTTGAAAATCTTAGTGCTTGGATTGATGTGTTTTATAAGTATCTACAGGTTGTGGTGACCAAACACCAAAGTGGTTTCCATCTAGTCTAAAGGGGGATATTGTTGGCATTATGAATTTTTTGTTGTCCTTGATGGAAACCTACTTGATGAGTTTTCCTTTTATGGCAACCTACTTGATGAAGATGTAAACAGGATGTGTCTACATGTGACAAAGAATTTGATCAAAGGCATAGGAATTCATAGGCAAAGGAATGATAAATTTGAAATTTCATGAAGTATACACGGGCTCTGTTAAGAAAAGTCACATACACACATGGGTATGAAGAAGCAAAGGCGTGTACAGTTTCCACACCATGGTATTCTAAATATCAAGGGTCTTTACCATGGTATTTCCCTGTGGTATTGAGCCCAACAATGAATGTTTTGATCCCGTCTAAGAAAACTATCATCTGGAGTATGGTTTTCACCTATGGTATTGGATAAGGGCTAAGCTATATAAGTAGATGAATATTAAAGTGAAAGTGTGTGCAAGTGATGAATGTTTCATGAATAATTAGATCTAAATAAAATATACATGTAATGCGTTGTTAATGTTCTGCTTGATCTAAAACTAATTATGCACCTGGGAATTTGATGATGGACCAGATCCAATAGATCTGAGATGAAAATCTTGATTATGAGGTGATTTGATCTATGTTGATAGTGTTTTGACGCTTGATTTTTTTTGTGTATGTTGAGATTTGGGTATGTCTAAACTTTTGTGTTGCAATGAAGGTTTTATTCTAAAATTCCAGATTTTCATGCATTTTTTATAGCCTGCAAGGCACATACACACGTGTTGTGTGATACTGGTAAGTCACATATATGCGAGTTTGTTTCCTGAAAATCGTGTATACACACTGGTTTGCTTTGAGGAAAGTGTGTATGAAAAGTAGGTTTTTGATGAAAACAATGTCTTATTAGTTTAATCAGACTTGATGTGTTTCTATTGTCTGTCATTGAAGTATTCTTGAAGATCTGGGCTTAAACAGCGATGCTTTGATTAAGGATTGATTGATTGAAGAATGACGATGATACTTATTGTTTGTAATTGAAGTTTAGTGAAGGTTATGTGATTGTTTCAGAATGATGCATTAGATCTTATTATGATTTAGTATTTATTTCAGAATGACAGCGGTTCAGTTTTCATAAATCAATTATTTAAGATTTGTACATTGGCATGCTTCATGGAAATCACGTACATATGCGGGTTTGCTACTGTAAAGTAGCATACATATTTTGACATATGGTTGATCATGGTTTACAGTAACAAAATATGGCTTCTATGATTTGCAGTATGTTGATTGTTATTCTAGTTACAGTGGTCTAATTGTTTTTGTTGTTTAAGTTTATTGATTTGGGTTTTTGTTGATTCAGTTGATTCAGTGATTGGGTTTCATTGATTGGTTGGCTCTGTTGGTTCAGTGATTGGTTGGTTCAATAATTGAGTTACAATAATAAGTTTCAGTTTTGATGATTGGTTTTGACCTTAAATGTTGGTAGTGGGTCCAGTCTAAAAATTTAATGAAATGCGGCCTACAAGTTGTGATGTGTTGTAGAAGATGGATCCAATATGAAAATTTATGAAATGTGGTCCTTGAAGGTCTTGAAGGTTGGAGCCTTCAATGAGGGAGTTGAATCTTCCTTCTAGTGTTAGCTAGTAAATCAGACCAGGGTGTTGGATCTCCCTTCAAGTGGGTGCTGTAAATGAGATCAGGGGGTTGGTGCTCTTTTCTAGTGGGTGTTCGAGAATGAGCGAAGGTTGTAGCCTTCTGCAGGTGGGTTCCTACATGCTGGTATGATTCTGTGCTACTACAATATTGTAAGAAGTTTTTCTTTATATTAAAAAGTAGACAAAGATGATAGCAGTGGTGGTTTTTTCCCACATTGGGTTTCCACCTTAAATCCTGGTGTAAATGTGTGATGGTTTATTTTGTTCTTACTGCACATGGTTACTATTTATTTCATGCTTAATGAAGTACTGATGCACTGACTCAAGATAAACAGAACATGAATTAACTGATAAATATGTTTTACTGAATATACGCTAGTTGTATGAATAACAGTTGCGCACACACGCAGGTTCCTTTGAGTAAATTCACGTACAGAAATCAGGTTATGAAATTGAAAATTTTAATTATTTAAAAATATTGATTCACCCCCCCAGTATTTTTCCCAACATAACCAACCATCAATAGTATTTTATTCATCATCAAAATTGTTAACCCAATCAATGTGTACTTGAATATATCAAGGAACTAATCAGCGTCTAGATGATCTTGGTTACAAGTTTTCTACCAAAATAAAAGTAGTATTGTATCCATCATATTTTGCTTTTAGCTCCCTCTTTCTAGCTAATGTAACTGAAATTCTTTATTTTTAATGGGAGAACCTTCTCGTGTCTTGCTTCCATGTTCCCATCTAATGCTAAGTGTTGACTTCTTTGATGCATACTTCAAACTGCTTTCTCCTTCTACATTTATATCTTCTATGATTGAGGAAAGTCTCGTGCTTTGCTACGTTCTTCCAATTCTCCATTGAGCTTCAAACTTTATTAGGGGGCTATAAAAGAACAAATACCATTAAGAAAAGTGTATAGACAAAATATTATCAATAGCAATAATAGTAATAAAAAAAAAGAGATATAGAATACTTATCTTTTGAGGAAAGTCAACTCCCTCTTAACCTTGGACCTTTTTGTAATTTTCATCAACCTTGTTCTTATATCAAAATGATGTTTTCCTATCATTTTCGAGAGCTAGAGATTCTTCTTACAGTAGAAACGATTAGTTATAGGGTTTTTTTCCTAGGGTTTTCTTAGTTTAGCCTTTTGCTAGGGTTTGAAAACCCTAGATGCTTCAAAGTATTCAATACTTGCCATTCTTAAAATGTGCAGATTCTACAAGAATACTAATGTGTTAGCTAAAAACTCCTAGAAATATTACTGACATACCTTATATTCATGAGATGGAGTTCATTGATGTTTCGATCATTAAATGTCTAACCTAAAAACTTATTTTTCATGTGCACTTAAATGAGCAATATCAACCATATCAATTATGTCTTTGTCCTTAAGAGAGGAGACACTACCTTTTATATATCTATACAAACCCTTTATAATACGCTAACATATTTCAAATAAGTATAAGATTGTTAGCTTACTTCTTCATGTTATTCCCTAGATGTGATTTCTTCATAACCTAGCAGACATAGCAATCCATGAAATATGATTGACATAGGTCATAAAATGAATGAAAATTATATGTAACTCTTCAACCTTACCTATCCATCCTTCCAGTCTATTTCTCAGAGAGATCTAGTCCTTTTGCAACATATATTATTTGACTTGTCTTCAACTGATGTATATCATCTTCCTCCAATAGAAGTACCTCATATGTTCGATCTTCAAACTAGAATATGAATTTTGGTGATTACAGTCCTTATAAAATGGAGATGAATCTTAAAAATATTTTTTCTGCAAGAGAGACATCACAGAGAGATTTGGTGCACTTTAGTTTCTTCAGATTGCTTCAAGAAAATATCCTTGCAATGTTATAGAGATTGAGACAATAAGGTTTGTATGAATTTTAGAGCTCCTAGATGAATGTTGGACTTGACTCCAGATTCGTCTTCAAAACTTGTAACAGTGTAGGCTTGGATCACTTCAATTTGGTTACCATAGAGATACAACTTTAATTTGGATATTATGTTTCATAGAGAAAAATTGGATGCATTTATAACTCAAAATTTATGTCTCAGAGAACTTTCACCCTTTTGAGCATTAGTTTTTTAGGCTTCGTTAAATTCTTGAAATTTCCTTGTTCTACCACAAGTATTACTACTTCATTGGTTCATACATTAATCATTGCTTCAAGGAGATAATATCATTGAGTCGACATAGGTCACTAGCTTGCACAGTAAGAATGTCATAGGGATGAACTCAATATAGCTTGTATTTCCATAGACTTCATATACCTTCAAATTCCTTATAACTAGGATCATACTCCTTCTTTGAGGGAGATATAATCATTTTTTCTTAATTGGTATAGATCCTCAAGCCTTGCATTATTCTCAATGCTAAAGTGTTACAGGTAGCCTCACATTGTTTCATGCCTTAGAGATTCCACAGAGATATTGCTTCAGATTTCGTTGTATTTTTCCACCTCCATAATTCAGGCCTTTCTCCAGAATTTGCACCTTTTACACTTCACACATTTATGTCTCATACCTTTTAATTATGATTAGCCTCTTAAATTTCCTAGAGTGAGTAGCCTTGTCTTCTATGTTCAAATCATATGTATGTGTGTTGATGGTATCTAATTGAGACATATGAATGTACTATGAATAGTCTTCTCCACAAGTGAATGGATTCTTCTCCATATGGTTCCAAAGGCATAAAACTTTCTTCTATAGTAATTAAGAAGTTCAAATTCCTACCTCATATCTGTCACAAAGATATTACAACTTCATACTTGTTACCTTGATTCCACGGAGATGCTTAAGGAGGCTTTGTCTTCCATAGGGATATAATTGATAATTTTCAAGAGTATTCCTTGATCTTAGCCTCTTAGTTCTTTTTGTGCACAAGACTTTATTTTCCATATGCATTTTTTTTAGAGTTAGGTCTACTTATGGCTTTTTAATAATGCTCCTGCCTTCATCATAGCTTAGAAACCATGTTGAAAAACCAAGTGCAATGTTGTCTAGTCACTTAATTCCTCTTCTTGATAATTACTTTTGAATATTAGATGTCTTATTATTACTTATTATGTCTTATTCATCAAGCAATTATACATTTGTTCCAAATATAAAGATCACAATGAGACAAGAGACACAAAACTTAGGCTACTAGCCAGGGAAAAACCAACAAGGGGAAAACCCAACAATCCTTCTCTCATAAAATCAGATCAAAATGAGAGATATCCAATACCAATGCCAAGACCAAACTGCCACAAAGTTACCAAGTCCAACCCTCATCCAATTCACCTCCAAATTCAAAGTCAACGATGGTCAAACTACAATAAATCTTGTCAACATATCAAAATTCAGTCCTGCAACAAGGGGTCAAAATTCGACCTACAACCACTTCAAAATTTTCGGCTTTTTTCACAAAAAATCATACCTCCACACATGTGAGTTGCAATGGTCGAAGATTCGGTCAACAAAAGGAATATTCTTATAGTTCTTTTTTTTACTTTCTTTCTTTCTCCTTTGATTCGACTTCCTCTCTCCTTCTCTTGGTTTAGAAAAATGCTTCTTGTGATGATGTGAAAATGTGCTCCAAAGTAGGTCAAACTGTCTCTTATATATATATCTCTCCAAGAGGGTTGAATAGGTGTCTCTTGGAGGACTAAGCCAACTTTTCCAAGGAGGGCCGACTTTGGTTAACTTGTGGACTTATGACTCGACATAATAAATAAATAAATAAATTTAAAAAAAAAAAATCAAATTTCTTTTCTTTACAATGTCCAAATGGAACATGACTCACATATTTTCTTTTTGACTCGTAATTGACTCTTTTTTTACTCTCTCAACATGAATAACATGCTTTGACAAAAATATAATAAATATTATAAGTACATTAATCATTAATTTACATTATGAAGATTGACTCTAGTTACAACTTCAATAGAAATGACCCCACAAACAAAATCATAGGAAAAGTCATTTTAGGTGGTGAAGATTCAAAATACATTTTAACCTTGGCAGAAAAAGTTGACATATTTACAAATATAGCTTGAAATAAGAATATGGACAAATAAAACAAAGAAATCCTACTTTCTCAAATCAACCATAAAGGACCTACACCATCCAGGTTATTATCGTCAATTGGTTATGAAAATGGTACTATACATATGGAAATTTCGCAACCTAAAGTAGATAATCCTAAAAAGGATCTTAGGTCACATGAATATGATACTATCAAAGTGACTATTAACTTAGATCAAGCCACAAGAAGAAAATATTAATGGTATAAATAGAGAGGTAATATGGTATACCTAGATTTGATAGAAGCAACAATTAATGTAAGGAGACCAATTATGAAAGTAATCAGAATATAAAATAAATTGAATATTGAGAGAAAAACAAATAAATCTTCACAAATATCAATAAATGATTTAGAGAAAAATTAAATTGCTCTGGGATAGACTCTAGGAGATAAATTAGGGATTTCATCTTAAATTTTCCAATCATTGAGTGTTAGAATATTGAAACATATGAATAAACATGCAACAATATTAAACACAAAAACCTTACTAAACTATCCTCCTATTCATGTAACAACAACATTTAATCAAAATAAGAAAGAGTCAAGAGGAAAAAAAGAACACTAGATATGTCTGGTAAAACCCCAACGTGGGGAAAAATCCATGGGAAAGTAAGAGTCTTTTTTATTCTTTAGAAATATCCAATATTACACTTCAGAGAACCTCCACAAATGATTTACCCTTTACAAAGATAATACTTTCATATTTGTGTATCTCATTTGGCTACCATACCTCTATTATATACTAAGAGATATGGAGGAATAACATCCCAATAATACATGTGGGATAAATGTAATTTCACCTCTTTATATAATAAATGATAACAAGGGTATTTTAATCCATGATGAATGTGACATAACTCTTTTACATAAGATTACAATATCTTTCAACATAATGCTAGACATTATTACCTTCCAAAGGGACACATTCAAGCACTCCCCCTTAATGATGACTAAGGAGAAGAAATACTTATGAAGGAAGATGGCATTACATCAACACCCCCTCCCCCACTCGGTCCCCCCTTGATGATAAACTTTCACATTCCCAACAACTTTCAAAATCGCACAAACTTCACCTCCATCATTGATTTGGTGACGATATCTATTGTTTAGTGCTCTGTGGGATAATACTTCAAAGAAATAAAATCAATAGCAAAAAGCTATTTAATGCAGTGAGTATCAAGATCAATGTGTTTGGTTTTGGAGTGATACATTGGATTATATGTAAGTTTAATTACACTTTTATTGTCACATCTTAACTTTGTAGTTGATTTTTAAACTATTCTTTCTCAGTAAGAACATGCCATAACCAAACTACTTCTTTAGTTTCTTCCTTAGTTTCCATGCATTTTGCTTCACATGAAGAAAGAGAAAGAGTTTTTAACTTCTTACTGGACAAGGAAATACTTGAACCAAAATGAAATATGTACGCTATAGTATATTGTTTGTCTAAGTTGTCACTTCCCTAATAAGAATTTGTATAAGAAAGAAGATGTATTGTACCCCTACTCGAATACCATAATTCACATTTTTTGTAAATATATGAGAATTCTCTTTGCTTCCTGTTGAAGCCCCGAAAATCGGGTCTATAACAAGGGGGATACCCACCCGGTCCGAACCTTTGTTAGCAGCTCCTTTTCCGTTTGGTGTAGTGGGTCCGACTGGGGATATGGAACCAGTTTCCCAATTTATGTGTATGTGTGTGAAGAATTGATATTTCCCTTCTAAAAGTTCCTAAGTGAGATGCTCTAATTCTAACTCTAATATAATAACATGCAAATTTTATTCTAATAAATAGAAAAATCTAATTCTACACTAACCCGGGGTGTAATCCTTCTGTTATGCGATCCAAAATGATTTCAAATAATAATTGGTAATAAAGTTCATTCAATTGCTATGAGAAAAGAGTTCAATAAAGATGAACCACTTCGTATAAAAAGTTAGACGAAACAATTGTGAAAAACATATCACATAATAAGCTATTCATACATTAAGCATAAATAAATAGCTCTCGTCGTACAAAAGTGCCAAATGATAACTCAAGCATTCACACATCAATATATAAACAACTGAACTTGAATATCACTTTTAACACAAAGGCAGAAATAGCTAAGAGATAGAAGTACCATTTATAACTAGTCCTACTCATGAGCTTCAAGTGATAATGATTTATCTCTTCTTAATCCAACATCCACTAAGAGTACAAAAGTGCAACATCAGTAGCAACTATTAAATATAGATATCAGTAAATCATGTTCCATTCATTCATCAAAACCTCCACAGAGGGTACAGAAGTGCATGTTCTGGGGATAAGTTTTTGACAAATTTCAGGACCCTTCTCTAAATGCATGAGAAGGGTTTAAATACTACTAACTAAATCTAAAAATAAATTATTACAAAAATGTAGGATGCGGTTTAAATGACTGTCCTTACTTTGAGCAAAAATAAAACAAAATTAAAACTAAAATTACTAACTAACTGTGCATCTGATACTTGAAATTGCACGTGTTCAGCATCTGTTTGAGAAGAGTCAGCTGGCTGATTTCCGATTTTAGCTGTGCTAAGAAAACAGAATCGGTAAGAGCTGGCGCCATCTTCTTGGCAGAATTGATGATACACTTGAGAGTCATGCACTGGCTGTGTGGTTTTGCCAAGTACATCCAGTAAGAATCCCAATTTAACTTGGTTAACCTTTGGATTGATTCTGCTTTTTCTTGAGCCTTTTGTTTCCAATTTGCCTGTAGTTGTTGTGTCTTTGCTAGATTTGAAGATATTTCTAACAAATATCACTGGTTTAGAATTCAAGTTTTACTTCTCACCTCTATCCTTGTTTTCTTACAAATTTTTGGGCTTACAAGTGACTGAGAAATTATGAGCTTTCCTTTTCAAGAAATTTTTCTCAGCGATGGCGCTAATCGTGCATCGGAAACTGCCTCCATTTCTTGATCCAGGCTTCCTTGGTGTGTTTTTCGCCTTTTACGCTTTTCCTTTTAGCTGATATAAAGCTCAAAATTTTAAAAATAATGATTCCGTCAGTTCTTGACCCTGAGTCTTAAACTGTCTATTTCTGATATCTGTGCTATCTAGTATCCATTTAACCATGTCTGTGTATGGAAGAATTTTGGGCCTTGTCGCTATTCGGTGTAAGAACGAACAAGCTAGCTCTGTAAGGGATGTCTTAGAAGAACTTTGTGAGCCTGCAGTAGCCTCGACATCCATTACTCTAGGATTCTCTTCCTCAAGTAGATTGTACATGCCTTCCAAGGTAGCAATACTAGCATCTCAGTTGCAGGCAGTGTCTGTATACAAGGGCGCCATTTCCTTCTCTTCAGAGCTCGAGGCTTTGCCTTTCTTTCCCATAGTATCCTGTGTACTACTTTGTATCTTTCTCTATTCTTCGTTCCTGCAATTTACAAGTGAAGTGAGAATAATGATAAGGAAAGGTGACGGGAAAGATTTAAATGCCGAAGACATATAAAATTCACCACCTTATGTGAAATGATTTTTGATAAGAATGTAACCGTATTCCATTAATTACTGGCAACTAACTCATTAATTAGCATTAAAGCGCATAACCAGGTCTTGGTTTATGGCAAAAACTTTTTTGAACTACGAGCCCACAGGATCTGCGATGAAGCGATTTTGCGATTTGCTTCACAATATTGCAGATCGCAACATCGCATTATCGCATAATCGTGCTATCGCATTGCCACATTTATCACAATATCGCAGAATTGCACTATCACAATATTGCAATATCGCGATATCGTGGAAGTGTGGCATATGACAATTTTCATTAATCTATTTCCTGTGATTTGTGATATGCGCTGTCACATATCGACAGTTTAAAGTTTTTCAATGGAATCGATGTTTGACGCATGCGATGCGATATATGTCCGTAGTCCCGTATCGCGATTTCACATTTTTAGAATTCGGCTTGCAAGGGGATATTCATGATCCTTTTGCGATGCGATATTTCCCAAGGAATAATCCTACTTTATCATAAAACTTAGGCTTTTTTATTTTTAAGGGTTTTCTCCTAAGTTTAAGATGGTAAGTTTTATTGAAAAAGGAAATATAAGCACTAGTTGATTTTTTTAATTTGTTACTAAGGGTCCCCACTTATTTGTTATTATTAATAACACCAAACAAGAAGGGGGGTTGTTGCTGGCCACAATAATTGGCGATTCACTTGGAAGAACCAGTTATCTCTGTTTTTCTTTTGAATTTTCTAAATTCCAAAACAGAAAATTTTCCAGGAAATTAAACTTTATTATAGAAAGACAAAGTACATTATGCTTTTACCTATCAATGATATTTTTTTCTTCTATTTTCAACTTTGATTATTTACTCCCTCAAGCTAGTCCTTGTATCTACATTAGTTATTACTTAGTTTATAAAGATAAAAACAAAGCCTTCACTGTAAATCAGTTTTGAATATGCTCATTTGTCGTAGGTAGAGCCTCTGCTGCCAGCAGGCGTTTATAGCCTCGAGAGGGTTACTTGTTACCCAGCAATGATCCTGTATCCTACTTAGAGAAATTTACAATTTTCAAAGAGAAATCCAGATCCACACTTATCGCTTTCATTTTATTTTTTATCCTTAAAGAACAATGTCTTGGTTTCGTAGCCAATTTATGACACAGTCATTCACTGATTTATAACTTTGATAAACAAGCCGGCTCGTGATGAGACCCCTTGTCTTTTGATTGCAACAATCTTGAGTCATTGCCCTGTTGTGGTATGCAGTATTGGCAAAGTCAACAAGCTATAATATCTATGATCATGATAAGTCGGCTCGTGATGAGACCTCTTATTCTTTAAGTCAAAGTGTATCATTGGATCATTCCCTGAATGTTGTAGCTTCCTAGGTGGGGAGGAAGTCATTGTTTCCTTAAGATGGCTCTAGACGACAATAATAGAGTTTTTTGGGAAGAGCTTTTCTACAGAGAATATTTGTTTTATTATTGATACCTTTCATTGGACTGATGCAAAACAATTTCTTTAGTAAAAGTCGTTTTTTATCAAAATTTATACAGTTGAAACTAGTATCATTTCTAGGCCTATAACTTTTAACTGTATCTTTCAATAATAATGATCAATTTTCTAAAAATAATTCTATTTATACAAGTGAAAAACAAAATCTAAAAGAGAATTTATGTCTTTTTCATGAATCCCGAATGTAACCATTTACAACCTGTTTTATTATGAAACTAAAACAACTATTCTACAAAATATAAGAATGATCTCCTATGGAAAATAAATTTTGAGAATTTGATCGTTAACAGGTAAAGAATCTCTTTTTCCTATTAAATCCTATAACATAAATGTAGACGCACCTATGACTTCTATGATTTGGAAAGGGCCAAGCCACATTCGTTGAAATTTTGTATGTTTCCCTTTTTCCTCATGAGCCTTGTCCCATTTTAAAACTAGATCTCCCATCTGAAAATCCTTTCCGGATATCATATTGGAATCAAAAGAGGCTTTTACTAAGGCTTGATGATGAGCATGAGTTATCTTGGCCTGTTCTCATTGTTCTTCTAACTTGATTATTTCCTGTTGCCTTAGTTGTAAGAAAGAAGTTGGTGCTTCATCAATATATTGAACCAAGGCCAAAGAGGGAATTGCCAAATGAGTTGGAAGAACCACTTCTTTCCCATAAACTAAATTTAAGGGAGAAGTGTCGATGGGGGCTTTCGACGTTGTTCTATCTGCCCATAAAGCGTATATCAAAGACTTATGCCAATTTTTATGATTTTGGTCAATGGTTCGCTTAATGATTCTGATTAAATTCTTATTTGTAGATTCAGCTAACCCATTCCCTTGTGGGTAATAATTGGCAGAGTATTTGAGTTTGAAACCTCTTTTGAGTGCAAATTCGGTCATTGCATTACCAGAAAAATATGATGCATTATCAAACATTAAAGCAGAAGGCAACCCAAACCTGGTGATTATGAACTGATCTATGAACTCGATGATATTTTCAGCATTAGCCGTCTTGAGTGGAACTGCTTCTACCCATTTAGTAAAGTAATCTGTTGTTGTAAGGATATATCTATGCTGCTTAGAAGAGTGAGGAACGATCTCACCTATTATGTCCAATCCCCACTGATCGAAAGGCTGCTCAACTGGTTGCAGTGGCAAGGATGGTTTCTTTTGTCTCCCAGCAGTGGTTTGGCAGACTTGACATTTCCTCATGTAGTTATGTCAGTCTTTGAACAATGTGGGCCAGTAATAGCCTGCGCGTAACATTTTATGAGCAGTAGCGTCTCCAACATAGTGTTCACCTGCTGGCCCATCGTGGAGTTTCTGCAAGACTTTTTCAGCTTCAGATTTTTTGAGACATCTGAGGAGAACAAAATCATAATTTATTCTAAAAATAACATCAGTCACAAGCTGATATTGTTTGGCTTTCAACGTTAAAGCTCTTTTATTTGTATGATCGAGGTTTGAAGGAGCATATCCATTCTTTTACTAATAAATGATATCAGCGTATAATGACTCAACATCGTTTAGGCTTACCTCGTACATTTGTATCTCTGCAGATGGAATTTCAGATAGCAGCGATGCTCCGGCCAGCGTTTTGCAAAAGCCTTGACCTTTTACAATACTTGCTGGTTTGATTTCTGCGTCATATTCCTGTAAGGCAGTAACCCAATTGGCTATTTTCTCTCCCACATCCTTTTGTATTAGAATATTTCTTACCGCTAGAAACGGTACTATGATTTTTGTATGTGTTTTGAGTAGAAAAGGTATGAAATATTTAATTGCTTTGAAAACAGCATAAACTTGTTTCTCCACATCTGAATAATTCAACTCAGCCCCTTGTAAATTGGAACTGAAAAAAGCAATTGGGGCTTCTACCTTTTCTTGATTTACTTGAGTGAGTATTGCAGCATATGACCTATCAGAGGCAAATGTATATAAAATAAAAGGATCGGAAAAATTTGGAGTTGCTAAAGATGGAGCATTAATGATTGCTTGTTTGATCAGATTGAATGCCTCATGTTCATCTTGGCCCCATTTAAAGTTTGAGTTCTTTTTAATCATTACTTGTAAAGGAGACACGATTCTTGAAAAATCTGGAACAAATCTCTTTACAAAATTAATCTGGTCAAGAAAAGATTGCATGGATTTCTTTTTGTGAGGTAGGGGTACTGCGAAAATCTCCTTGATTCTGTTAGGATCAATGTGAATTCCAGATTTTGACATTATGAATCCAAGAAGTTTTCCTTCACTTAATGCGAAAAAAGGATTTTTTCGGGTTAAGTGAAATCCCATACTTTCGACAACGTTGGAAGATCTGTTTTAAATCCCTAAGATGATTGTTTCGTTTCTTAGAATATACAGTTATATCATCCAAATAAATTACCACCGATTTATTAACTAACCCTTTGAATGCAATGTCCATGGCTCTCTAAAATGTGGCACCATCATTAATCAGACTAAATAGCATATTTTGATACATGTATGTGCCCCATTTAGTTCTGAGTGTGGTTTTTAATTGATCATCGGGATGTACCAACACTTGATTGTATCCTGAGAATCCATCCAAGAAGGACATCAATTCTGAGCCCGCGACAGCCTGCAGTATTTGTTCCATGGGAGGTAAAGGAAAATTGTCCTTTTGGCAGGCTTTGTTAAGATTTCGAAAGTCAATACAGATTCTAATGTCTCCGTTTTTCTTTCTAACAGGGACCATATTGGAAACCCATTCGGAATGTCGAACGGGAAAAATTATTTTGGCTTTCAATAACTTATTGAGTTCAGATTTGATCTGGTTTTCTAAATTGGGATGGATCTTTCTCAACTTTTGTTGGATAGGTTTTTCATTGTCTATCATTGGAATAGTATGTTGGATGATAGATGTGTCATACGTTTTGAGTTCATCGTAATTCCAAGCAAAGACACTTTTGTATTGTCTCAACAGACAAATATACGCTAATTTTTCTTCAGGAGCTAGACCAAGGCCTAGATTGATATTTTGTGGTTTGGTATCAGTTCCTAGATTTACTGATTCATAATTCAAGGTTGAACTTTGGAGTTTTGAATTGATAGATCTTTTAAACCGATCTTTCAAATCATAAATATCTTCTAACTTGACTACTGACTTTGGTATAGAATTTTTAGTGCTATCTTGTTGCAATTGTTGGTCATGTTGGTCTTCGTCAATTATTTGATTGGTATAGGATCCCTCAGATGTGAGGAAACACACGATATCAGGATCGTCGTTGAAAATCCTCCAATTGGTAATGTTATCAGGAATAGATGGTATAAAAATTAATTCAATTAAAAATTGATCAGGGCTAAAATCTTCTGAAGGAATGAGTTTGGAAGCTACGTTGGCTAAGAGGTCTACACTAGCATTCTGGACTCTGGGAATTGATGAAATACTAAATGCTATGAAGTGTTCAGTTAGATCTTGGATTAAAGATTGGTAATGTTTTAAATGACCTGATAAACAATGTATAGTATTATGTACCTGTCTGATTACAATTTCAGAATCTCCGAAAACTTGAAGATATTTGATGTCTAATCCGATTGCTTTGTACAACCCTTGGACTAAAGCCTCGTATTCTGTTGTGTTGTTCGTGCAATCAAATTTGAGTCTGCAAGTTGGCATAGTCTTATCTCCGTCTGGACTTATTAACACGCATCCTACTCCTGCTCCTTCATTAGACTTAGAACTATCAAAAAATAATTTCCAAAATAAAGATTTATTTACAGGACTATCTATAAAATTGATACATCTAGAACTATCTGTTTGAGAGAAATTTTCTACTTGAGATAAAACAGAATGTTCTAAGTAAGGTGAAGTATGAGCATTAAAATTTCCTAGGAAAGAGTCTAGTGAATAGTTGCCAATGATGTTAGAATTATATGCTACTGGTTCATTTTCTCCCTCGAGTTCTATTACTATGTATTTCTGATGTCTTTCCTGCTCAAATTTTATCTGATTTGGTTTACCGTTGTAAGGGAGCCACAGGTGTGACCAGTTAGTTGCAAAGTATCCATGAAGTTTTTCTGATCAATCTCTACTAAGAATTAAGCCATAAAATTCCGGAATATCAGCAACTAAAATATCGATTACTTGGCATACCTTTGGGTTGGATGACAGCCTTATGGTTACCTGATTTAATTCGCCAATCACTTCGACTTACGATCTATCTAGCTGAACTATGCGCACAATGGATTTCTGTGGTTGAACGTTCAATTTTGCACATATTGACTTTGGTAAAATATTCGATGAAGCTCCAAAATCCACTAAGCAATTATGCACATTTTTATTGAAAATTTCATAAGTAAGAATAAATGGGGAAGTATGAGATCTTGATCTTCCTCCAATTAAGGTGATATCGTTTGGATCAACTTTATTCATCACATTAGTTGAAGGTCTTCCCATGTCATGGGAAGCTTGAGAGATTGCAGTGGCTCGTAAAGGTGCAACTAGTACAGCATGCAATTCTTTCAAAAGTACCTTTTGCTGGTGTTTTAACTTGCTCAATTCGAAAAAAGTAATATTGGCCCTAGTCTTTTTCATGTCTTCTATGATATTATACTCCATTTCATCCGAAACGATCAGCATTTTAGATGGAGTTGATGGTTCTGTTTGGACTAGGCTGGTTTGAGTCGTTTTAGGTGACGTTTTCTTGGCTGCGACTTTATCCTTAGTCATTGAGCTTGCGCTCTTTGGCTTAGGTGTAGGTTGAGGAGGATCAAGTTGATTTCTGCTGCGAGTACTAACCAGGGATGCCTCTTCATCTGGGAGGATGAAATCCCACATACCTTGTAATTCTACAACTTCTTCTTCATTGGTATGTTCTTCAGTAGCGATTTCCTCTTCTTCTTCTTCAGATTCAACACTCGTAATAGCATTAGGGGGTTTGGAATCAGTCGTAGGGTTTCTTTTAAAGGTCTGTATGGATTTTTAGAAGAAGTTTCTACCACTTGTTTCTTAATGTCGACCATCTCGTTAGACATGGTCTTCAAAAATTTTTGCAATCCTTCTAAATCGAATGGATCTTTCAATTGTTTTTTCTTGGGGTCTTCCTTGAAAGTAACCTTCTTGGATTTTTGTTCTTCTATTGCATTTTTCTTTTCTAGGGCTATAATACGTTTCTCTACTGCTATTGCTTCTTTCATATTTTCAATTAAAGTTTTTTTATTAGCTCTATCAACAAAGATTGCTATGTTTGATGGTAAAGCAGTAATGTACCATTCACTTCGCACTTCTTCGCTAGGTTGGGAAGCAGCAGGAATTTTATTTAAGATTTTATTGAAACGTAAATTGAAATCTTTGATAAGTTCTTTTGACTCGACCCTAAGGTTAGACAGGTCATTGATCAGTGTCGCCATAGACCTATGATCACCAAATTTAATCAAGAATTGTTCTTGGAAAATCTCCCAACTAGTAATAGATCCAGATGGTAACAAAAAATACCATGATCTGGCTGTTCCTTGCAGAGTATAAGGAAAAAGTTGAAAAGCTACATCTTCATTGGTAACTCCATTAAGATTTATGGACAGCATAAAGTTATTTATATGTTCTTCTGCTAGCATGCCTGCCTCAGAGTTAAACTTAGACAGCCATTTTTCAAGATGGGCTGGTAGCTGACTCAAGGGTGCAAGCATTAAGACTACCCCTGGGTTATTCCATGGAGATTGAGCCATTGTTGAACTGCTAACAAAGGAAATTGCAGAATATGATCCCTACGGTTGAGAAGATGAGGATATTATGACTCCATATGATTGAGAAGAAGATGTGGTAGTGTCGATGGACTGATGGATAATGATATGAAGTGGAGGGGTGGATGGTTGACTTCGTGGTGAAGAGGTTGAGATGGATGATGATGGTGAAAGAGTCTCGCTATCGGACCCTTTAGGAGATTTCCTTGCTCTATTCCTTGTAGGTAAGGTAACTCGGTTGGCTGAACACCAAACTTTTCACTCTTTAATCTGGTAAGAGGGTGAGAAGGGTTATATTGCGAAGTCACGCTGCCTTGAGATTTATCAGATTTCTGAGGGGATATAGAAAATCGCTGAAGTTTGTGAATCAAAGATTCAACTTCAGGAGGTTCAATAGTAGACCTTTCAGAAATGTCAGGGTTTGTAGCAACGGTTGTTGCTCCAGTGACTTCTAGCTTTGGATTTAAAGATTCTAAATGCAAGGAAGAAGTCAAGGGAGAATGTGAAGGCGTTTTACTCTCAGAATGGTATTTAGATTTGGATTTACTTGCCATTCACAGTTTGTGCCCTCCTTCTAGCGCCAAATATGTTGAAGCCCCAAAAATTGGGTCTACAACAATGGGGATACCCACCCGGTCCGAACCTTGGTTAGCAGCTCCTTTTCCTTTTGGTGTAGTGGGTCCGACTGGGGATATGGGACTAGTTTCCCAATTTATGTGTATGTGTGTGAAGAATTGATATTTCCCTTCTAAAATTTCCTAAGTGAGATGCTCTAATTCTAACTCTAATCTAATAACATGCCAATTTTATTCTAATAAACAGAACATCTAATTCTACACTAACCCAGGGTGTAATCCTTCTGTTATGCGATCTAAAATGATTTCAAATAACAATTGGTAATAAATATCATTCAACTGCTATGAGAAAAGAGTTCAATAAAGATGAACCACGTCGTATAAAAGTTAGACGAAACAGTTGTGAAAAACATATCGCATAATAAGCTATTCATACATTAAGCATAAATAAATAGCTATCACCGTACAAAAGTGCCAAATGATAACTCAAGCATTCACACATCAATATATAAACAACTGAACTTGAATGTCACTTTTAACACAAAGGCAGAAATAGTTAAGAGATAGAAGTACCATTTATAACTAGTCCTACTCATGAGCTTCAAGTGATAATGATTTATCTCTTCTTAATCCAACATCCACTAAGAGTACAAAAGTGCAACATCAGTAGCAGATATTAAATACAGATATCAATAAATCTTGTTCCATTCATTCATCAAAACCTCCACAGAGGGTACAGAAGTGCATGTTCTGGGGATAAGTTTTTGACAAATTTCAGGACCCTTCTCTAAATGCATGAGAAGGGTTTAAATACTACTAACTAAATATTAAAATAAATTATTACAAAAATGTAGGATGCAGTTTAAATGACCGTCCTTACTTTGAGCAAAAATAAAACTAAATTAAAACTAAAATTACTAACTAACTGTGTATCTGATCCTTGAAATCGCACGCGTTTAGCATCTGTTTAAGTAGAGTCGGCTGGCTGAATTCCAATTTTAGTTTTCTTGAGAAAACAGAATCAGTAAGAGCTAGCGCCATCTTCTCGGCAGAATTGATGATACACTTGAGAGTCATGCACTGGCTGTGTGGTTTTACCAAGTACATCCAGTAAGAATCCCAATTTAACTTGGTTAACCTTTGGATTGATTCTGCCTTTTCTTGATCCTTCTGTTTCCAGTTTACCTGTAGTTGTTGTGTCTTTGGTAGATATCATTTTGAAGATATTTCTGACAAATATCACTGGTTTAGAATTGAAGTTTTACTTCTCACCTCTATCCTTGTTTTCTTACAAATTTTTGGGCTTACAGGTGACTGAGAAATTATGACCTTTCCTTTTCAAGAAATTTTTCTCAACGATGGTGCTAATCACGCATCGAAAACTGCCTCCGTTTCTTGATTCGGGCTTCTTTGGTGCGTTTTTCACCTTTTACGCTTTTCCTTTTAGCTGATATAAAGCTCAAAATTTGTAAAAATAATGATTCTGTCAGTTCTTGACCCTGAGCCTTAAACTATCTATTTCTGATATCTGTGCTATCTAGTATCCATTTAACCATTTCTGTGTATGGAAGAATTTTGGGCCTTGCCGCTATTCGGTGTAAGAACAAACAAGTAAGCCCTGTAAGGGATGCCTCAGAGGAACTTTGTGAGCCTGTAGTAGCCTCGACCTCCATTACTCTGGGATTCTCTTCCTCAAGTAGATTTTGCATGCCTTCCCAGGTAGCAATACCAGCATCTCGATTGCAGGCGGTGTCTGTATACAAGGGCGCCATTTCCTTCTCTTCAGAGCTTGGGGCTTTGCCTTTCTTTCCCATAGTATCCTGCGTACTGCTTTGTATCGTTCTCTATTCTTCGTTCCTCAATTTACAAGTGAAGTGAGAATAATGATAAGGAAAGGTGACGGGAAAGCTTTAAATGTCGAAGACATATAAAATACACCACCTTACGTGAAATGATATTTTGATAAGTACGAAACCCTATTCCATTAATTACTGGCAACTAACTCATTAATTGGCATTAAAGCGCATAACTAGGTCCTGGTTTATGGAAAATACTTTTTCGAACCACAAGCCCACAGGATCTGCGATGAAGTGATTTTGTGATTTGCTTCGCAATATCGCAGATCGCAACATCGCATTATTGCATAATCATGCTATCACATTGCTGCTTTTATCGCAATATCGCAATATCGCGATATTGCGGGAGCGTGGCATATGACAATTTTCGTTAATCTATTTCTTGCGATTTGTGATATGCGCCGTCGCATATCGGCAGTTTAAAGTTTTTCAATGGAAGCGGTGTTTGATGCATGCGATGCGATATGTGTCCGTAGTCCCGTATCGCGATTTCACATTTTTAGAATTCGACTTGCAAGGGGGTATTCATGATCCTTTTGTGATGCGATATTTCCCAAGGAATAATCCTACTTTATCATAAAACTTAGGCTTTTTTATTTTTAAGGGTTTTCTCCTAAGTTTAAGATGGTAAGTTTTATTGAAAAAGGAAATATAAGCACTAGTTCATTTTTTAAATTTTTGACTAAGGGTCCCCACTTATTTGTTATTAGCAATAACACCAAATAAGAAGGGGGGTTGTTGCTAGCCACAACACTTCCTACCAATGAATTTATTGAGGCTTGTGCATAAACCTCAATACCATACTAACGGAAAATGAAATATCAGGCATGTTGTGTGTCAAATATATCAAATTTCTCATAAATTAATGGTAAAGAGTAGCATCAACAAGAGTAATACAATCAATAATTAATTTTACGCCTAATTGGAATGGTGTTGGTGAAGGATTACAACTACCCATATGGAACCAAACAAGTAATTTGTCACAATACTTAGGCTACGAAATAAAATATACCATTGAAAATATTCCAAATTTGAAGACGTAGAAAATAGTGCAAAATGCCTAAATATGTCATTTCAAATTGATTCTTAAGATTATTTTTCAATTCTTGTATATATGCAAATTGGGTGCTAGTAATTATAAGATCATCCACATATAATACAACAATGAGTAATCCATCACCAAATTTCTTTACATATAGATTCATATCAGGTATACATTATTTGAAACAATTCTTCAAGAAATAAGTATCAATTTTCTCATACCAAGCTCTATGTTCTTACTGAATACCATATAAAGAATGGTTTAGTTTGCATACCAAACTTGAAGTTATAGTAGTGATAAAACTAGGTGGTTGTTGCATATAAATGTCTTCAAGAATATCACCATTTAAAAACACACTCTTATAATTTATTTGGTGTAGTTACCATTGATAAGATTCAACAAGAGAAAGAATAGTTCTTATAGTATTCATTTTAGAAAATCGAGCAAAAGTTTCAGCATAATCAATACCTTATTGTTGAGAAAAAAAAATTGCCACTAACTAGGCATTATGGTTTTCAATTTGTTCTTTTGCAGTTTACTATGCCTTATATATCCATGTACATCCTATTAAATTATGTTCGGGAGGAAGGTGAACAAGAGTGTCTTATTCTTCATCATTGAGTCATATTTTGTAGTCATTGATTTTTCCCAATCAGGTTTGTCCTTGGCTTGAGCAATGTGGAAGGATCATCTGTAGCCAAAACTTTAGTCATAAGAGCAAAGTCAGATCTATTTTGACAAGTGTCAGATAGAATTCCAATCTCAAAACCTATGGATTCAAGAGTTTTTTGGGCCCAAAATAGAAAAGGGATAGCGGCAGTTACCAACCTTTTACCTCTAGAACATTCAAGCGGATCACTTGAAGAGATAGGTGAACCAGGATCAGTATTATGCATAGAGCTGGAAGAAGGGTTACTAAAATTGGAGTAACAAGAGATGAAGGAAAATTCAAGGTAACATAAGGTTTAAAAGACTCAAGGGAAGGATAAAATTCTCTAAATGAACATATCGTTGAATGATAACACCTTGGGTAGGTAAATCAAATAAACTTTAAAGTTTAGAATCCTCACTATAACCAATGAAAATAATTTTTTGAGACATGGGTTCTAAAGTTTTCCATTTGTCATTAGGAATAGGAACACAACATTCACTTCCAAATATCTTAAAGTTACTTATGTCGAGTTTTCTTCCATTCCATTTCTCTTCAGGAGTAACCTGCAAAAATGTCTTAGGGAGTTGATTTAAAATACAGTTAGCACAATAAATGGCTTTAGCCCAAAACCTTTATTGTAATCCTTTAGAATAAAGCATACATCTAGCCATTTCAACCAAAGTTCTATGTTTCCTTTCAACTACCCCATTTTGTTGAAGTGTATAAAAAACATTTTTTTGATGTTGAATGCCCTACTTAGATAAATATGCAATAAATTTATTTTTAGTGAATTACCCCCATTATTAGTTCTCAATGTCTTAATACCTTTACTATATTTATTTTCAAGCATGGATTAAACTCTTGAAATTTACCAAAGCTTTCACTTTTATGTTTCAAAATATAAACCCAATATTTTATGCTATAATCATTAATAAAAGTAATAAAATAAATAACATGAGACAAAGAAGGAGTTTCAAGAGGACCACATATATCACTATGAATTAATTGAAATTGTTCTTTAGCATGCAAAGATTTACCTTTATCAAACATTTCCATATGATGTTTACCAAGCACACAACCTTCACAAACACCTTTAGTGGAAGAAATAAGAGGTAAACCAAGTACCATTTTAGATAACATTTTCATTTTACTATAATTCAAGTGACCTAATATTTCATGCCATAATTTACTTTGTTCATTAACATGAGAAACATAGGAATAAAATGGTTGATTTTTAGTTGAATGAAAACCAATAAATTTATATAAACTAGAATCGTGATCAATTGGACCATAAGAAACTACTTTGAATTTATGTTTGATATCTTTAAGAACATATTTATCTGGCCATGCTTCAAACTTATAACCTTTTTGACATGCAGGATAAACAAAAAGAAAATTGATGGGCATGCCTTAAGCATGATAAATTGATCTTCCAATGTACCATTAGGAAGTTAACATTACTAAAACCTACTACTGAAATTTGGTTACCATCATCGATAGAAACTTTTTGTGATGTGTGGTTGTGAGTGTCATCAAAAGATAACAATGAAACAGTACTAAACATATGATTAGAAGCACTAGAATCCATTGTAGTGCCCACTCTAGTTTTCTGACCCTAATATGACATTATCTTAGATACTTTATTCTAGGAGGACCTCAGGTTGAGGATCCGGGCACATGACACTATTATTAGCGATTGAGATATTCATGGTTGTGATGTTTATGAATGCTTTCCATTGATATTATGATAGCATGAATGGTTATGTATCTTATCTATCGGTATTCTGATGATTGCAACATTAAATAGTTAAGTTTGGTCTCTATTTGAATTTATGATGATGAGGGTAGTAAAGAATATGTATGCTCTCTACTAAAAGCATGATGATGATAAATTTGATGAATAGGTATATTTCTATTGATGTTACGATGTTGATAGCTTAATGAACATGTATGTTTCCATTGATGTTTAATGATGATAGCCATGATGGATGTGTCCCCTATGTTGACTACTTTCTTTAGTTCAGGCTTATAATGGACAATGATGTGAATGACTAGGAATTGTTAATGATGCTATTATGACAATGACTAACATTGAAAAAACCTTGTTACTAATGATTATTGAGTATGGCAGGAAACCATCAGAGGCACTCGCATATGACGAGTTGATGACACCTGGTTTGATGAAAATTCATATTATTTTATCTTTGAAAGTCTAAGTCGATCTTGGAATCTACCATATATGTTTAACTATATTCTGATGATATGTTAATGGTTGCAGGCACAGATTAGTTGCTTGACCGAATGACTCACATATGGGTGATGGGGTTGTACAAGTGGATGGAACTACATGGGAGGGGTGGGACAGTGTCCCTGATCTCACCCACTAGCACTCTCGCCGTGACTTGGGCTGGAAGGGTTGAAACACCTTCGCCTTGAAGATCACGATGCCATTAGGGCAGGTCCCCAAGTTGGGTCGCTCATGAGGATTTTACCGGGGGCACGCATCAAGGCGGATTCCTTGATCCCCGACACCATTAGTCTCACTATAGCAGGCAACATAAGAGATGATAGTGGTCTATGATGTTGCACCTATATTTTCCCCTCGTAGTCACTGAATTCTTGAAGGGCAAGTGGGGTGGCACCCTTGGAACTTCAAGGGAATTTCTTGAAGGGAACGACCAACTTGGCACCCTTGGAATCACAAATAAAATGTTAGGCGTGGCACACTTGGAACTTCAAGGGACTTTCTTGAAGGGCACGACCAACTTTGCACCCTTGACATCACAAATAAATTGTTAGGCGTGGCACCCTTGGAGCTTCAAGGAAGTTCTTGAAGGGCACGACCCAAACTTGGCACCTTGGAATCATTAAAAATAAATTAATTAATAAATATAACCAAGAAATGAAAACTAGGTAAATTTACATGAAGGGTAAATGATGTTAGAAACCGAGGTAATTATATCAAAAATAAAACTTGGGTTAAGAGGATCATAGGAAGAAATAAAATAGATTACCTTAAAAATTCTACCCTTCCCATGTTGGAAAATACTAGGTAGATTATGTGGTTTAAGTAGGTAAAAGGAGAAAGAGGGATATAATTGTAAGGATAAAGATTAATCCTAAACTAATTAAACCTAATTAAGAAAATAAGAAGGTGAATTAAAATAAGAATAATAAATTAAATTTAGAGAAATGTAGAGAACCTCCATGTGGCAACAACCAACATAAGAATATCCATCTAAGAGATAACCTGAGTTAAATTAGGGAGTAGATTGGAGATAAAATCTTAACTCATTAATTGACTTCAAGTAATGAACACAAATTAAGGAATAAAAAGGGGGGGGGGATAAAGAGACAACTAGGAGAAGAGATAGGAATCTTGTGAGGTGAGGAAAATATTAGTTTTAAATAAAAAGTTAAGTAAATAATTTTGGGTGACCCTTGATGAGAGAGTGACACATGGGTAGGTGAATAATCAAGCCATTAAATTAAAAAATATATATATAATTATGCATGACATGCCAAGTGTCATCTATGAGGACTCTTATAAAAGAAGGGGCAAGCCATGGGAGAGGGGACTTTTTGGGAACCCTATTGTTGGATGGATGAGATGATGTCAGAGCAGTGATTACGAAGCTATAGTGAGTTTGGTGAGGTAGAGGATTTTAGAGAGGGGACTCTTGAGCCAAGGTGTGCTCTCCTCTACCAACTAGTTCTTTCCTCCATTGTACAACCCCATTGCAGCTCGGGGGTCCGTGGGGAAGAAGAGTACCCAAGGAGTAGGCTGGGAGGTTAACCGGTGGGTCATCGCATTCGGATCAAGAACATCGCCTTTCATTCACAGAGGTGACCGACAACAAGGGAATACTAGCAACAACAAAGAAAACAGAGTCTCGTCTTCTAGTGAACAGTACATATGTGTTGCAATACTATTTTGGTCTTAGTTAAATGTATGTAAATGTTATGATAGGTTTCTTGAAATGAATTCCTAATGTGTTTCTCTTCTAGTTGCATTTTGCTGTGATTTAGAAAAAAAAAATATATATGTATATAGTCTGGATGTGGATATAATCGCATTCGAATCAAGAACATCACCTTTCATTCACAGAGGTGACCGACAACAAGGGAATACTAGCAACAACAAAGCAAACGGAGTCTCGTCTTCTGGTGAACGGTACATATGTGTTGCAATACTATTTTGGTCTTAGTTAAATGTATGTAAATGTTATGATAGGTTTCTTGAAATGAATTCCTAATGTGTTTCTCTTCTAGTTGCATTTTGTTGTGATTTAAAAAAAAATAAAAAATATATATGTATATAGTCTGGATGTGGTCCTTACACTTGGTATCAGAGCCTAGGTTCACACACTGGGCCTAAGAAAGAACAGTTATTATATGATAGCAAAAAAAAAAATTATAAATTTGGGAAGAGAATTACTAAGTTTGATTACGAGTGAAACTGAAACTAAATCTATCTAGGGTTATTAGAAGTATGAAATTTCATTTTTAAATCTCGATTTCATTTTAAAAATTTTGTTGTTTCATTTTTAAAGTCCAGATTCTTCATCACCAAATTATGTAGGAGAGAGGGAGGTTCTAACCTGCAAAAATCCTTCTGAACTCAGTATCTATAAATGAAAACTACCGGACATCTGGAAATGAACAATTTAAAGTACCTGACCAAAATTGGTTGCTGCCACCTGAGCTCTCAGTTTTTTTTTTGGACATTTTTTTTTCTTTCGTCATGTCATGCGAATTTGGGAAGCTTGTGATTTACTGACTGATCTCAAAATCTTTGCGTCGAGAGGCAATAACCTGCACAGACATGATAGTATTCAATTTTCCAAAACTTATGTATCACAAAGAATTTTGACAATGAGAGAACTTGTTAAATATAATATGAATCTCTGGCAAAAAACGACTGTAAAATTAATTCCCAGAATTCCATCGTATCCCTCACAATGGAATCTCAATGTACATTAATACCCTCCTTAGTCCTTACTGACGCAGGCATAGCCTGCAATACCCAGCTTTTATGTGCTCGGCTTCTTGACTCTCCAGTTGCTCCTTCATTATTTAGCGAGTACGCGTTTGTGGTTCCCTTTTCGATTTTGCTGGCGAAGCCATGGTGGACGGGGGAGATGCTGATATTATTGAAGAGAAGCCAACTGCGGCAATTGGTGAGCCTATGGACATATTGACTGCCTTGCAGCTTGTATTAAAGAAATCATTGGCCCATGATGGTCTTGCTCGAGGTCTTCACGAAGGTGCTAAAGCCATTGAGAAACATGCAGCTCAGTTGTGCGTCCTTGCAGAGGATTGCAACCAACCTGATTACACAAAATTAGTGCAATCTCTGTGTGCTGAGCACAATGTGAACTTGATTTCTGTGCCCAGTGCAAAGAAATTGGGTGAATGGGCAGGACTTTGCAAGATTGACTCGGAGGGAAAAGCCCGCAAGGTTGTTGGGTGCTCTTGCCTTGTTGTTAAGGACTATGGTGAAGAAACTGAGGGTTTGAATGTTATTCAAGAATACGTGAAGACACATTAAGCTGAGGTCCAATTATGTTTTGTTGCTTGCCAATGTGTACTGTGTTTCAGTCATCTCTTATTATGGGTTCTTTTATAGACCTTAAGGTGGACTTTACAATTTTAGTATTATTACATTCCTTTGTTATACGGCAGATTGTCTCTGGACATGAGTTCATGTCAACAGTTTGAGTCTTATCTCTTATTGCAACTCCCCTGGAAAAAAAAAAAAAAAAATAAAAAATAAAATCTACTCTCTTTTTAAAATTTAATTCGAAATGTTAGTAAATTTATTCTTTTCCACTATGGATATCTTTTACGAATCCAACCACAAACATGAATCAGGTAATTTAGCCATAGTAAAAAGTGACTTCCTATAACTTAGATGACAAATCCGTGATCACCCAGATAAGGCGAACCTTCAGCGTCAGTTATTTCTTTCTCTGGTTTATATGGCCCATCAATTTAGGCTTCGTTATCATAGTACAAATGGAGGGTCGAGCATTAATCGGAATTAATTGGATGGATATGGTGAATGATTGAGTGGCGTGGCAAAGTTTTTAAAATACAACGTACGTCACATCATACTGCTTTCAAAGTGAAGCAACCCCTTCATCGGGTTTGCCAGAATTTAGCATATAGAGTATGATGTGTGTGTACATTTACAGTTTCCTTCTTTGATTTTTTTTTTAAAAAATCGACCATATGTGGGGATCAAACCCACGACCTACATCCCAACGATCGTCATTTCGTAATCCACAACCTTCAATTCTCAGCAATTTATAACGTGAGAGCCGCACAACAAATCGACCACAGTGGGAGTCGAACAAACGACCTGTTGATCCGAAGTCGAACGCGCTAATCCACTGCGCTATATCTTCACAATGTTTGGTAATCGGCACCAGCGTTGGAAACATGGGATATTTTAGGCTGTTTCATGGAAATAACACTCTTCTGGGGAGTAGTCTGATACAACTCAGGATAGTTCATCTGTGCGATTTTGCCCTGTACTTTAACTCACTCCAATGAATATTTATTGAGAAAGGATTTCACGGTTTTGCCTTGTGCGCACAGCAAGAGGAAACAAACTCATATGCTCAGCCCAAAATAAAATAGGTCCCATTTTAGGGTATGCTGTCCAGAACTCGTTTTATCAGGAGTTGATGATGTTGCTCATGGACAGGGAGAAAACTTATTCCTTATAGTTTACAAACTCAGCTGCAGGCATCTCAATAATGAACCAGTCCCTTTCTACACAACTCGAACTCCACTGTTCAATTGAAAAGAATATCCTGAACAGAACTCGGCCAAAAAGAATAAGAGAACTAGTCCTCTTCCATCCGTGACTGTGAGATTCCTTCTTGTGAAATGGCTCCAAGAAGTACTGATTTTTTTTTAGTTAATGCATCTTTTCCAGTGAAACATTTAATCAAACAGTTTGAGAACAATGTGCTATGGGTGTACTTAATTTAATTTGACTCCATATGAGAAGCATAGAACCCAGAGGACTGGTAATACTCCTGCAACATATCTGGGTATATTAGATGATTTGGTGAAGAACATCAACTCTACAACAGTGAACATATATTCAGAAATTAATTCCATGTGCACAGTTGTTCCATATGGCCTGATAACCAGAAATACCTCCTCCCTTTCGGCAGCTTCAAAACCCACCACAAGCTGGGTTGTCTTATCACCCCTCAAAACTCCAGTTCGAACCCTTATGAAGGTTGGTACGCACAGATTTTGGAGGTTGCTTTGTTCAGCTGGCAATGAGAGCTAACTCATCCTTCATAGCTAGATAACTCGGCCTCTTAACTACTAAGAATCGGCCCACAAAAAGGGAGATGACAACACCCTCTTTCCTGGAATGAAACTTGTTCAATGGTACACATAAACCGAGTCTTCTTTCAGAGACATACGATGAAGCTCTCCGGCATCTTTATCCTGGTAGCCCTCTACAGATTGAATGGAAATTCTATGAGAATTTTACCATGCATCCTCTAAATCCAAAACTGATGAGAAGGGGATCACATTAAAACTAATTTGTGTTCTCCGGCCTATGATATGGCACATAGCATGGTCTTTGGCTGCATTTTTGCGTCTTCTCTTGGAGAGGAAAGCTTCAAGTCTGCCACTGGCCTTAAGAGAATCATATTTTTCTGTAAGTTCCTACTTCCGCAACTCAGATTTTTGAGGTATAAAGGTCATTTTCTTTTTTTTCACTGCTTCTTTCTCCTTTTTCTTATGTTCAGACAATTTTGAAGAATGTTTCTTGCCATCCTGCACCTTTGGCAATTGATTATCAATCCAAGACAAGTGTTTTTCTATTTTTCCAATAGCCTTAGGGTCCTCTGATGATTTTTAACATCTTCTGAAGCTTCTCTCGCTCTTTAGGAAGCTCTTCATCAAATATAAAACTATATTTTTTCTGAACCTGCCTTCTTCAAAATTGCCTAATAAAGACTCGAATCTTGGATCTCGAACTACCTTTTTGGACCTTGAACAACTTCCCTAAGCCTTCTAATGGGATGCTGTCGGCCGTCTATACAAACCACTGTAGTTTTGACAGACCCAACAGTAGGTGTGTATATTATTTGCGCATACTCCGCAATATTCTCAATTAAAACCTCCCAAAGTACACATTTCTGGGAAGCTTCCTTGTAAGAAATAATTCTTGTTAACAAGCTAGGCTTTCAATTCTTGAATGGGACAGTCTTGTAATCAAATTTCCTGTAATCAGCAAGAACTCGGAGCGGCTGTGACGCTGTGGGTAGGTCTTCAATTTTCTTTAATCGGGAAGAATTTAAATCTAGATGAGTAACCCGGTATCTACCGCTTAACTTGTATGTATCATTTAATTTCAGCGCGGAGTGTCTGTAATTACAATTACGGTATATCATCTATTTCCTTTAATCATGAAGCATTTAAATTTTTGATAGATGAGTAATCCATCATTTGCCCCTTAATCTGTATGTATTTGTAGTTAATTTCGGCGGGACTGTGATCACGCGGAGTGTACTGTAATTACATGATGTCATAATTTTTCTTTAATCAGGAAGCATTAAATTCTTTTGAGAGACGAGTAATGCGCCATCTGCCACCTAATTTTTATATATTTACAATTAATATTGGTGCATCTGTGACACGAAGTGTCTGTAGCTATTGTTTAATGAAAAAAAAAAACTAGATGGCACCCATGCATACATCTGAAATTTTATGAATTGTTGAAAGTCCACCAAATCCGTAATGTGACTAGTTACTGAAACACACCAGATTATCTAATAAAACAGATTTACAGCCATGCATCATGAGTATAATCTGAGGCAATGCCCTCACTGTTTAGAAACATACTAGATTCTGTGTTCCAACCTTGTTTCATCTTTAGAAAGTCCATCAACAATCCTATTCCTGTCCCTGTGGATATGTGAGAAAATTGATAGAAGAGAATGAATGATATTATACAGTTATTGTAATGTGAAATTACTCATTGTTATTTTCTTCCACATTCATTGAATAACTAGTAGGGAATCTCCAAGGATTTGAATGTTTCATGCATTAGCGTCAGCCTCATGAGTCAGTCTCTGGACCAATATGAAAACCATTAATTCACAATAAGTAATTGTTTCTTGGCCAATGCGTATTTTAAATTAATTTTTGAAGCTATGTCCAAATATTTTAAAATACCAATGTTAATATATCTAGACTAATTCTTTGTGATGTTATGATTTGTGACGTTATGCTTTATGACATTAGGAACAAAACTCGTTTTATATGAAAGTTGAGATTTGCATTTCTTTGTGACATTATGCTTTATGACATTGGGAACAAAATTCATTTTATATGAAATTTGAGATTTCCATGTTTAGATTTATGCAACATGAATTACAATAAACTTAAACATGGGTTTCAAAACAACTTAGAATATTAGTAGGGTGTTTTTTAAAGGTAAGCATTTTAATCAATATTGAGGGAAGATATAAAAGTATTCTAGAGAATAAAATCGTGGTTTATAAAATTGCTCTTATAATGAAAATTATGAAGTTATAAAAATAGTTTTGGTATTTTTATAAAAATATGTATAGTATATCACTGGTCCATACAATTTGCACCTCAAACATACTCATTTTATGCTAGACACTACTATAATTTGAAAACTATTCCAAGAGTGAGAAGCTTTCTAGATAAACATTACAAATTTAATTCTATAAAAGTACTTGATTTTTGCAAAATCATTTATTAAAAGTCAATAAAAATTTGGACCAAATCTATGAAGACACTAAATATCACTGGCAAGTACCAATGGGACCCTTTCAATGAATTTAACCAATTAGGAAAGAAGCTTTATTTATGAATTAATGGATTATGAAATTTATTTTACAATTTCTAATACACATATTGAATTGCTAAAATTAAAGAATTGGAGACTTTGCTTAGGGTGGTATTGAAACATACAGTTGAGAAGCACTCATCCTTAAAATGCACTGGTCAATGCACATGTTTTCTTAATATATTTATAACAATTTAATGATTGACAATCACCAGAAATTAATAACAATAAAATAAAACATACAAATAAGTTTGACTAATGAAACTAGTTCCATATCATTTCAATAAGTTGTCTTTTCATCGTATAATACCAAAAACTTAAACTTGACTTCGTCATACACAAATTTTCTTGGTCTAGGCTTTATGAGTGGTTGGATGTGAAGCATTTTAATGCTCTAACCATAATCAAGCCATTCTTTTAAAAATTAATAACAAGTTAAAAGTGCCACATTATAAATTGACATATGGAAATTATGTTTTATGTAGTAATATCTTGGTTAAATTTAATATTTACATCAATTGTAGGATTTTTTTTTTTATATATTGGTATGTATTAAAGAGAAGTCAATAATTAAATATTGATTGCAAAAGAATGTTTTTTTTTATGGGTACATGAAAAATTAGGAGTGTGTTTTAAAATATTATTAAATTAATTTGTGTTGAAATTGTTAATAATAATTTGAATTAAATTATAGTTTTCATAAATACAGTGATTGATATAAAAATATATTATAATTGGGATATCATATTTTCAATAGGTTGCTATGATCATTTGATAATCTATGCATGAGTAAGTGAAGTGGAGTGGTCACTGGTCACAAGTTGTGATCACTTAAAAGTATCCTTGGGTTTTCTTTGAAAAAGGTTGGGATCTTTCTTTGGAGATAAACTTGAGCGATAACAAGGATGTCACTATCTATTTCTTGATAGGTGAGGTGTGGTAGGTGTTATAACCAATTTGCTTCCTCTTGATAGTTTTTATGTAGCTAAAACAAAATTTTCCCACATTTGCGAATAGAAGACAACTTCCTCGGATTGGGAAGTATGTTTTTGTTTGATTGGCATAACTTCCTTATTTAGAGTATTCTTCTTTATGCCCAATTCAATGCTCAATATATTATTGACTGCATGTTTAGATTCTTCCACTGTTAGGTCACGTGCCACATCATCTCTAACTAGTTGAGACACTAACATCATTACTTACTAGGATATTATCTATAAGTAAGTAATGTGGTGATGTTTCAAAGAGTTTATTGGTTGGATGAACTCCTAGGAACTATTCATGGAACACTACATCTTGATGCACAATCACTTGCTTTGTAATTTATCTAATTATTTATTTATTTACAATTGCTAATAAGAATATTTTAATTTTTAGCACTTTTGACATCAAAGTCCTTCATCTTTTACTAGCTTGTGAGCTTAAGTTCACCATTTGAATTTCTTATTCTTACTTGTCCACCTCTTTCGACATTTTTCCGCCTATGGCCTAAATACAATGCTACAATTATCATTTTAGGGAATATACTAACAAGGGTCCAAAATGACACTTATTGAGATATTGGGGAAAATATTGCAGAATTATCAGAAGGGATAACTTAGAATTTAAAACTTTTTGAAAAATATCAAACGTATGGATAATTTATACGATCTTTTCTTCTACGACAATATTATTGCAACATCTATGACAGTGAACTCTACCATATGCAATGATGAGCATACTAATCACTTTGTGTACCCGACATTGTCACTTATAGCATCATGTAGACGTAGTTTGAAATGAACGACTATAATTGGAAGCTATAGGAGTACAGTGAGTGGACGACTTTACTTGGTTGAAAGCATAATATATTAATTGTACCATGAGATGAATTTTGATTGTGATTATCCTACCCTTGTCTTGTTATTGCTTAGTCAAAAAAAAAAAAATTGGGCTGCAATGTTCCACAGATATAGTCCTTTAGTTATAACGGAATTCATGGTATAGATACCTTGGGAAAATTATAGCTTGCCCACCAGAAGGTTAGCAAGATTTTCAGGAAGGGTTCTTAGGATATGTGTCGTCGTTTTTCCTTTATGTTCTAAGGACTTCGGGACGAAGTCCATTGTTAAGAGGGGGTGTATGTAGTGCCCACTCTAGTTTTCTGACCCTAATATGACATTATCTTAGATACTTTATTCTAGGAGGACCTCAGGTTGAGGATCCGAGCACATGACACTATTATTAGCGATTGAGATATTCATGGTTGTGATGTTTATGAATGCTTTTGATTGATGTTATGATAGCATGAATGGTTATGTATCCTATCTATCAGTATTCTGATGATTGCAACATTAAATAGTTAAGTTTGGTCTCTATTTGGATTTATGATGATGAGGGTAGTAAAGAATATGTATGCTCTCTACTAAAAGCATGATGATGATAAATTTGATGAATAGGTATATTTCTATTGATGTTACGATGTTGATAGCTTAATGAACATGTATGTCTCCATTGATGTTTAATGATGATAGCCATGATGGATGTGTCCCCTATGTTGACTACTTTCTTTAGTTCAGGCTTACAATGGACAATGATGTGAATGACTAGGAATTGTTAATGATGCTATTATGACAATGACTAACATTGAAAAAACCTTGTTACTAATGATTATTGAGTATGGCAGGAAACCATCAGAGGCACTCGCATATGACGAGTTGATGACACCTGGTTTGATGAAAATTCATATTATTTTATCTTTGAAAGTCTAAGTCGATCTTGGAATCTACCATATATGTTTAACTATATTCTGATGATATGTTAATGGTTGCAGGCACATATTAGTTGCTTGACCGAATGACTCACATATGGGTGATGGGGTTGTACAAGTGGATGGAACTACATGGGAGGGATGGGACAGTGTCCCTGATCTCACCCACTAGCACTCCCGCCGTGACTTGGGCTGGAAGGGTTGAAACACCTTCGCCTTGAAGATCACGATGCCATGAGGGCAGGTCCCCAAGTTGGGTCGCTCATGAGGATTTTACCGGGGGCGCGCATCAAGGCGGATTCCTTAATCCCCGACACCATTAGTCTCACTATAGCAGGCAACATAAGAGATGATAGCGGTCTATGATGTTGCACCTATATTTTCCCCTCGTAGTCACTGAATGCTTGAAGGGCAAGTGGCGTGGCACCCTTGGAACTTCAAGGGAATTTCTTGAAGGGCACGACCAACTTGGCACATTTGGCATCACAAATAAAATGTTAGGTGTGGCACCCTTGGAACTTCAAGGGACTTTCTTGAAGGGCACGACCAACTTTTCACCCTTGACATCACAAATAAATTGTTAGGCGTGGCACCCTTGGAGCTTCAAGGGAAGTTCTTGAAGGGCACGACCCAAACTTGGCACCTTGGAATCATTAAAAATAAATAAATTAATAAATATAACCAAGAAATGAAAACTACGTAAATTTACATGAAGGGTAAATGATGTTAGAAACCGAGGTAATTATATCAAAAATAAAACTTGGGTTAAGAGGATCATAGGAAGAAATAAAATAGATTACCTTAAAAATTCTACCCTTCCCATGTTGGAAAATACTAGGTAGATTATGTGGTTTAAGTAGGTAAAAGGAGAAAGAGGGATATAATTGTAAGGATAAAGATTAATCCTAAACTAATTAAACCTAATTAAGAAAATAAGAAGGTGAATTAAAATAAGAATAATAAATTAAATTTAGAGAAATGTAGAGAACCTCCATGTGGCAACAACCAACATAAGATTATCCATCTAAGAGATAACCTGAGTTAAATTAGGGAGTAGATTGGGGATAAAATCTTAACTCATTAATTGACTTCAAGTAATGAACACAAATTAAGGAATAAAAAGGGGGGGGATAAAGAGACAACTAGGAGAAGAGATAGGAATCTTGTGAGGTGAGGAAAATATTAGTTTTAAATAAAAAGTTAAGTAAATAATTTTGGGTGACCCTTGATGAGAGAGTGACACATGGGTAGGTGAATAATCAAGCCATTAAATTAAAAATATATATATATAATTATGCATGACATGCCAAGTGTCATCTATGAGGACTCTTATAAAAGAAGGGGCAAGCCATGGGAGAGGGGACTTTTTGGGAACCCTATTGTTGGATGGATGAGATGATGTCAGAGAAGTGATTACGAAGCTATAGTGAGTTTGGTGAGGTAGAGTATTTTAGAGAGGGGACTCTTGAGCCAAGGTGTGCTCTCCTCTACCAGCTAGTGCTTTCCTCCATTGTACAACCCCATTGCAGCTCGGGGGTCCGCGGGGAAGAAGAGTACACAAGGAGTAGGCTGGGAGGTTAACCAGTGGGTCATCGCATTCGGATCAAGAACATCACCTTTCATTCACAGAGGTGACCGACAACAAGGGAATACTAGCAACAACAAAGCAAACAGAGTCTCGTCTTCTGGTGAACAGTACATATGTGTTGCAATACTATTTTGGTCTTAGTTAAATGTATGTAAATGTTATGATAGGTTTCTTGAAATGAATTCCTAATGTGTTTCTCTTATAGTTGCATTTTGCTGTGATTTAAAAAATATATATATATATGTATATAGTCTGGATGTGGTCCTTACATCCATAATCCATTTTACATAAGAAGGTTTACCTAGTTGAACGTAATAAGCAGAAAGAGCAACTCGTTGTTTAGCAAAGGATTTCTTATTGGCTTTAGAAATTCCACATCTCCATTGACAACAAATGTTCTCATGGTGGTTAGTTTTTCCATAATACTTACAAGGATTAAACACTTTATTTTTATTAGCATCAACACAAGCATTATTAGAAGAGCGTTGAGAAGATCCTTTAGTATTTGATTTAGGATTTTTATTTAAAAAATTATTAAGATGTTGTTATTATGTGCCATTACAACTTTATTAGAAGTTAATTATCCTAAAGCAATCAATCTCTCTTGCTCATTAATCAAACCATTACAAAAAACTTCAAATTTAGGAGTTATAGATCCTCCAGGCATTTCAATTGCTTATTCCTATTTTGGATGAACATATCAAAAGAAGAAGGAAATTTATGTTATATAAGAATTATTAGGGTTGATGTCTCTCTACCTTTACTCCTTCATGTGTGTTGTATTACATGTGCCTTGAGCACCCCAATCCTCCCCCAGCCCACCATCTGCCTTTTTGGGTGCTCCTTCACTTATTGGCCTCCTAACTCCTTCTTGCCCCCTTGGTTCAAACTCCAAGACTATATGGCACTCAGTCCTTCTTGGACTTTGTCTCCCTTCCTCTGACCAGTCTCTCATGGAGCAAAGCATGAATCCTTCAGTCGCTTTAGGTTGCACTAGTGCCTGCAGTAAGTGTCTGCACCGCCATTTCAAATATCAAGTCAAGAACCTAGACCTCTAATGGAAAATTCTACAATCAAACATAATCATTTTTTTGGTTGATGAATTGAAAATTATCAAAGCCCAAGTGAATCAACCAGAAGATGAAATTGATCCCTTGTGATGCCAACTAACTAAGTTACAAATTCAAAGATTGTTGATGAACAACACAACACTACAAGCAACACTTGTAGATGCCAAACTGATAAGTTGTCAATTGAACTTAACATGCCATTGATTGAGGATCCCCCTCCTGAATTATGATATCATATTATAAAGTCGTTTTTTTGTTTGGACAATTTTGTAGAGTATATAGTTGTTGTTTGGTTGGTATAATGTATGTCTGCAATAGTTTCTTAGATCTGAATTTTGGAACTTCTCTCTTGTTCTTTTTTTAAGAACCTAGAGCTTGGAATTCAATGTAAACATTTCTTGAGTATTTTGTTACGTTCGAGAGCATAACTTATATCAAAACCACCCATTAGTGTAAAAAAAAACTTATTCGGGTTATATCGATTTTCTTGTAATCTTTGTCATAGCTAAATAGTTTTTCTTTTATCATTTTAAGTTCAACAACAAATAATTATATCCTATCAAAATATATAGGATCTAACTCATGTATTTTTTTTACAAGGTAGTAAGTAGATACATCATCAAATTTATCAAATAAAGAAGCTAATGTGCTCTGTACCTTAATTGGGCCATCTTTATCCTCAATATGTACGTGAAAACTATTTGAAACCATCAGACCATGATTATTCTTGCTTGATCAAATTGTTCTTCCCATATAACTAAGTCTTTTGCATTGTTAGGTTTCTTATATTCACGTTAACTAACTGCCATAGATTCTTACTCCTAAGAATATCTATCATCATTATCTTCAATGGAATGTTGTTAGAACCCACTAACTTAGGAATCGAATTTATTTCTAAATTCATTATGATGAATAAAATAAGAAACTAAACCCTAAATATTTTGTATTGTTAGGTTTCTTATATTCACCATTAACTCACTGCCATAGATTCTTACTCCTAAGAATATCTATCATCATTCTCTTCCATGGAATACAATTAGAACCCACTAACTTAGGAATCGAAATTATTTCTAGAGTCATTATGATGAATAAAATAAGAAACTAAACCCTAAATCAAATAAAGACCAAAATCTTATGAGTCAAATAAAAGATAAATAAACTAAATTGATTATTACCTGTGAGGAACCTGGAAGTAAATGGGAAATGGTGAAAAATGTGATCATATCCACTATTGGGTCCCTATAATACTAGTGATTACCCCATTACTATTGTAGTTGTACCCCTTATTAATATTTTTGTGTGCCTATTGTCCCCATATTGTTATTACTGTGCCCCATAGAATCCCTCTATTGTTATTTTTGTGGCTTTATATTATTATTGTTAGGTCAGCTGGGTTATATTGTGACTCCTTAGACTCCTATATATAGAAAGGAAGTTTTGTCATTTGAATCATCCAAGAATTGTTCATTTATGTAATGTAAAGGAGGTTTCCCCCTCGAAGAGGCTGAATTTTAAGGCATTGGTCTATCTTTTCTATCTTTTTCTTGAGCTAGTTCCATAACATTTGGTATCAGAGCTTTGGATTCTAGGGTTTTGCTGCTCCAAACAGGTCATCGTGGCATTTTCGCTATAACTTTTTCTCTGCGATGTTTCAGAAGCTAAAAAAAAACCTATTTGAGAAGACATTGTGCTGAAGCTTGGGTCCGAATTTCAGAGTTTTTCACGCTATATTTGAGGAGATATGATATGAGGAAGTTGGTCTTTCTGCAGGCTCCTAAATTACATTCCAAACAGGTGACCTAGGGAAAATCATCATAACTTTCTCTTTGAGCATCGGATTGAAATTTTGTAAGAAGGTACGGAAAGAGTATGGACTGTAGTTTCTTTTCTATATTTTTCAGAGCCAAAGGTCAAAACAGGGACACGTGGCACGTCGTACAAGTTCGCTCTACTGAATTAGTCTATAATCAGGTCACTGTGGGAGATTTGGCATAACTATTCATTGGAGAATCCAATTGGGGTCAGACTGATGGCATTGGAAAGAGGACACCAAGGGCTATCACAGGTCGCAATTTCAGAATTGGATGATCTAAAAATACAGAGATACATCAGAGGCAATATCGAGCTCCTACAAAGTGAAAAAAGGTGTGTAGATTTTTTAAATTTTTGCTTAAGCTTGGTTTGAAAAATTATTTTGAAGGAATTCAAAGGGCATAGTAGAGCATTAGTATCGGAAACTGATGCCCTGAGGAAAGAAAATGCAAACACCTAGTAAGCAATCTGAAAGCTCTAGCATGACTCATGAAGAAGAGGAATAAATGCTACATGATATATCAAAATTACAAGACCAAGTGCAACAAATTTCACTCTCACAAAAGCTAACAGAAGCTAAGATAAATGGAGTTGAATCTAAGATAAAGGGCGTGGAAGCTAAGATTGACGATTTGAAGATAGATTTGAAGGCATATTTGACAAATTTTCTACAATAAATACTTACTAATGCTGAAAGGAGAGAAAAGGAAACTCATGATGCAAACAAAGGAAATGTTAATCATGATTTCATAAACTCTAATGTTGGATCGAAGACACACCATATTCCAAAAATAAATATGAGGAAGTTTGATGGCAAGGTTCTCGCAACATGGATATTACAGATGGAGCAATTTTTCGATCTCAATAATGTGCAAAACACACAAAAGGTATGTATTGCAACTTTATATTTGGAACCAAATCAGTTTGTATGGTATCAATGGCTTTGCTCTCGTAAACAATTTATCACTTGGGAAAGTTTTACGGAAGAATTGATAGCACATTATGAGGATACAAAAAGCAACACTTTTTTTAGCCAATTCATAAGTCTCAAACAAAAGGGTTCAATAATGGAGCACATTGAGGAGTTCCAAAAATTGAACATAAGGGTAAAAAATATTCCAGAGGAGCATAGGATTGATGTGTTCATAGGGTCTTTAAAGGATAATATCCAACATGATGTTCGCCTTTGGGAACCTGATTCATTAGAGAAGGCATTCAGGTTAGCAAGAAAAATGGAAAGCAAAATTATGGCAACTAGGAAGCATACCACTCACAACTATAAAGACGGAAGTCTTCCACAACCTATAAGGTTGACACCACAACAATTGGAAGAAAAAATAGCAAAAGGGATTTGTTACAATTGTGATAACAAATACACTAAAGGTCATAAGTGTGCTAAGAATAAATTATTCTACATAGATTGTGAAGAGGAAGAAGAAAAGGAGCAAGAAAGGTCAAAAGAAGAGGATATACTCCAGGAACAAAGCCTAGATGAAGAAAAAAGAATCTGACCATATCTTGTAATGCATTGGTGGGAATTACCACTCCTCAAACCATCAAGATAGAAGGACAAATCAAGAAGAAAAGGGTAATAGTGTTGATTGATTCAGGAAGTACCCACAATTTTATTCATTGTAAGGTAGCAAAAGAATTGAATTTCTTCTTAAATCCAGCACCAGAGTGTCAAGTGATGGTTGCAAATGGAGGAAAAATAAATTTCTCTGGAAAGTGCCATAATATCAAGCTATCCATGGGAGAATATGTATTGAGTAGCCCAATGCTTTCCATTCCAATGGGAGGTGTTGATGTTGTATTAGGAGTCCAATGGCTACAATCCTTGGGTACAATAGCTTTTAATTTTCAAGAACTTTTCATGAAATTTTCTGTGGAAGGAAAGGAAGTTGAATTAAGGGGTATTGCAGGGAAACCGGGAAAGATAATCAGCTCTAACAGTATGACAATGCTTCTAAAAAATGAACGAAAAGGTGTAATTGCACAATTATGTTCACTAGATGTTTCCACATTGGAATCATCTATTTCTCCAGATCTCCAAAAAGTCTTGGACAATCATTCCAAGGTATTTGAGACTCCCAAAGGTCTCCCACCTATTCGTGATCATGATCATGCTATTCATCTGATTCCAGGAAGTGTTCCTCCAACATTAGGCCGTACAGATATCCCTATGCCCAAAAGAGTGAAATTGAACGTATGGTTGCAGAAATGCTAGAGGCTAGTATAATTCAACCGAGTCAAAGTTCTTTCTCTGCTCTAGTAGTATTGGTGCACAAGAAGGATGGATCATGGCGCATGTGTCCGAATTATAGGGAGCTCAACAAGCTCACTATTAAAGATAAGTTTCCCATTCCTGTCATTGATGAATTACTGGATGAATTGCATGGATCAATTTACTTCACCAAGTTGGATCTTTGTTCAGGATATTATCAAATCAGAATGAAGATTGAAGACATTCAAAAAACAACATTTAGAACTCATGAGGGTCATTATGAATTTTTGGTCATGCCTTTTGGCCTTACCAATGCACCCTCAACATTTCAAGGTTTGATGAATTCAATTTTCAAACCATTCCTTAGAAAATTTGTGTTAGTGTTTTTTGATGATATACTAATCTATCGCAAGTCTTGGAAGGATCATGTTGAACATGTTGACAGGGTGCTACAACTATTAGAGGAGAAACAATTATATGCAAAAAGACCCAAATGTTTCTTTGGAGTACAAGAGGTGGAATATCTGGGTCATATTGTATCTCATGAAGGAGTTAACGTAGACCCTAGCAAAATTAAAGCCATTAAGGAATGGAAAATCCCCACATCCATAAAGCATCTGTGAGGATTTCTTGGGTTGACAGGGTATTATCACAAGTTTGTTAAGAATTATGGGATAATAGCAGCACCTATAACAACACTATTGAAGAAAGATGCATTTTCATGGACTCCAGAAGCAACAAAGGCCTTCGAACATCTTAAAGAGGCAATGTGCCAAGCACCTGTCTTAGCTACACCAGACTTCACAAAAACCTTTATTGTGGAATGTAATGCTTCAGGAAATGGAATTGGTGTTGTTTTAATGCAAGATGAAAGACCCATTGGTTTTGAAAGTCGTCCAATCAAGGGAAAGTTTTTACACAAAGCAATTTATGAGAAGGAAATGTTGGCAATACTCTATGCACTTAAGAAATGGCGACCCTACCTAATGGGAAGACACTTCAAGGTAAAAACGGATCATGATAGCCTTATATACTTTTTAGAACAAAGATTATCCTCTGAAGAGCAACAAAAGTGGGTCACAAAGATGTTGGGTTATGACTTTGAACTCATCTACAAAAAAGGGAAGCAAAATGGGGTGGCAGATACACTCTCAAGAAAGGATGAGGATGTGGAAGCATTGTTGTGCGCCATTTCTATTTTCCAACCAGATTGGATAAACGAAGCAAGGGAGGAATGGAAGAATGACAAAGAAGTGTGGGCACTTATTCAAAAGTTACAACAAGATTACAGTACGTCGGATAAATTTAGCTGGAAAAATGATTCGTTATGGTACAATGATCGCTTATACCTCTGTAAGAATTCCCAGCTAAAACAAAATATTCTTATGGAATTTCACACTTCTCCCTTAGGAGGGCACTCGGGATTTTTAAAAACTTACCACAGGGTTAAGAAGGAATTTTTTTGGGATGGCCTTAAATCAGATATTCAAAAGTTTGTGGCAAAAGGTTTGGTTTTCCAAAAAAATAAAGTTGAAACAATTAAGACACCGGGTCTATTACAACATTTATCCATTCCAAGCCAACGTTGGGAGGAGGTTTCAATGGATTTTATCACAGGCTTACCCAAGTCTGAGGGAAAGAGTGTCATCATGGTGGTAGTTGACAGACTTACCAAGTATGCACACTTTTGTGCATTATCACATCCATCTAAAGCTAGTACAGTTTCTACTGCATTTATGGAAACAATTCAAAAGCTACATGGAAACCCAAAGATTATTGTAAGTGACAGAGATCCCATTTTCACTGGAAATTTTTGGACAGAATTATTTTCTTGTCTTGGTACTCAGTTAGCTCATAGCTCATCTTATCATCCTCAATCTGATGGGCAAACTGAGATAGTAAACAAATGTTTGGAAGGATATCTTCGTTGCTTTATATCTGATAAACAGACACAATGGGTCAAATGGTTGCCTCTAGTTGAATGGTGGTATAACACTTCCTTCCATACAGCAACAAAAATGACCCCATTTATGGCACTTTATGGGTATCATCCACCATCCATCACATCATATTTAAGAGAAAATTCTAAGGTTCAAGCAGTGGAACATCACATCGAACATCAACAACAAGTCCTCCAACTCTTAAAGGATAACCTCGTGTTGGCACGGAATAGAATGAAACAACTGACAAATCAAAGAAGCAAATGTAGGTGATTGGGTATTCCTATGGCTACAACCATATAAGCAAATGTCCCTCAAGCAAGCTAAGAAGGATAATAAATTATCACCAAAGTATTATGGTCTGTACAAGGTGTTGCAAAAGATTGGTACTATGGCATACAAATTGGAGCTTCCTGCAGCTTCCCAATTGCACCCAGTTTTCCATGTTTCATGTTTAAAGAAGGTTATAGGCGATAAGCTCCCAGTTCAAACAATATTGCCAGAAATTGACGAGGAAGGAAAAATTATATTGGAACCAGAAGCAGTCATAGAAACAAGAACTCGACAGCTGCGAAATCGATCAATTCCAGAGTATCTTATCAAGTGGAAGAACTTATCTGCTAAAGATTCCACATGGGAGGATGAGAATTTTATACAGAAGCATCCAGAACTACTCAAGCATTGAGGACAACACTTTTTTGAAGGAGAGGGGCATGTTGGGTCCCTATAATACTAGTGATTACCCCATTACTATTGTAGTTGTACCCTTTATTAATATTGTTGTGCACCTATTGTCCCCATATTGTTATTATTGTGCACCATAGAATCCCTCTATTGTTATTTTTGTGGCTTTATATTATTATTGTTAGGTCAGCTGGGTTATATTGTGACTCCTTAGACTCCTATATATAGAAAGGAGGTTTTTTCATTTGAATCATCCAAGAATTGTTCATTTATGTAATGTAAAGGAGTTTTCCCCCTCGAAGAGGCTGAATTTTAAGGTGTTGATCTATCTTTTCTATCTTTTTCTTGAGCTGGTTTCATAACATCCACCAACTTATTACTTGCAACAAAAAGTAGCTTACGAATTCAAAAATAATCACTAGAAATTACCTACATAAAACAAACACTCATACCTTCCATGCAATAAGTCCCTTGAATTACTATTGTTCCTCTGTGCTCAATCAAATGTGGCCTTGTTGAGACTCATTCTACAGCCCAGTAAGAGGGGATGTGTAATTTTTTCCATTCATTTGTGCCTCGTTAAAATAAAAATAAAATTAAAAATTATCTTCTAAATAGAAAAATAATGTTGCTTATAATTTTAAAAAATGAATAAGTTGTAAAGTAATTAGAAATAAAAAAATGTGTGAATCAGATGTTTAAATTTTATACTTTTCAAAAATATTTTAACAAGGGATTTAAATAAACTATTTGAAGATCTATGTTAACTAATTTACGTGTTGGATATATATATATATATATACCTTTGGTGTAATTATGGCGACGAGAGCTTGCCTCAGCTCTTCCTTTACAATGTGCACTAACATGGGATGATGGTGATGTGTTCCCATCATTCTCTTTCCTCGACGGTTTCAAAAATGCCTTGGCGTATTTTGACACCTTTGAGCATTCTCCTTCGGTGTATCCCAAACCTGTGAATCGAGGTCTTTTCACAACCTCCAATGGTTGAGTCATGCCTTGGCTATTAACACCAAGTCCTCCTCCTTTGTACCCCATCTTGCTAAGGATTCTCATGCCAGTTCTTGTAACGGGTATCTCCACATTTCCAATAGAAATATCAGCATGTGAAGATGAAACTGAAGAACAATCACAATTGTTTACCTCATACGTCGAATTTGAAACAGGTGATGAGGGATTTTTTAAGCCTCCATTGCGCCTCAACTCCTCCAAGGTATTTTCCGTGGCTTGTAGCTGAAGCTACAACTTCTGCTTCTCCTCTTTCTCTTCTTGTAGAAGCCTCCGTAATTCAGCATCCTTTGCTTGAAGGCTTTGGTTGTTTCGCTTCAGTTCTTCCAAGGTTACCTTTGCGGCTTGCAACTGAAGCTACAATCATTGCTTCTCCTATTTCTCTTCTCGTAGAGTCATCTTCAATTCAATGTTATCTGCTTGAAGGCTTTGGTTGATCTCCTCATTCGAATGATGAGAAGATGATGAAAGCAATGAATGTTCACTGGAAGGTGTGGATGGAGCATCGTTCTTTTCTCTTTCTTTCTCCTCTTCCTCTATTCTCTTCTCATAAGCTTCATACATAATGGTCCACCATTTTGGACATCTTGAGCAAGGCCTCATACATTTCTTTATCATCCTCCATTTATGCACGTTCAATTGTTCATGCTCATAATTCACTTCAGCGAGAAGACCGCTCTGATACCAAACTTAATCCGGGTTCCTTTAGTTATAGGAATTATCCAAGATATTTTAATTTTGTGATGTTGTTAGAATTGCATTTAAAAGAGCATAAAGAACCACATGTGCATGCTTAAACAAGAGGAAACATGACAATATCAACAAGTCAAAACATGAGACATTTGATAACGGAGTTCATCCAGTGTGGACTACATCACCAGGCCTGGTGTCAAGGTGGTGCTGACCGATTCATATAATGTTGGAAATGATGATGATGTACATGGACAACACTTTATCATAGCAAGGTCATATGCCCTCAAACAAGAGTGTCTTGTCTCTCCATAAGATGTTCCCCTTATAGGAATTTCCCTCTCAAGAAGGCTTCCTCTCAACATGACAAGCTAAACATGATCTCACACAATGTGGCAATGAGCACCCCTTCAACATAGTTACATAGGGATCTCCACAACAATGCATAGCATGACAAGTAAAATACATGTCAGATAATGTGGCAAAATTGAACCCACAACATAACATCAAACGGGGATCTCAAAACATAATACATCATCTCAGCAATTATGAAGGAAAACATGACATGACCGATTCATGTACCTTCACCTCTGAACTTGGCCGAAAAATGAAAGGCTCAGCTACAAAAATTGAATGCACCACTGAATTTCTATCATTGAGAGGTGTAAAATTGACTATCCATTTGTCGAATTTTGACATCATCAAAGTCTAGGCCTGTAGGAATCTTTCAGATTCCCCGTGATTCTCTAAAGATTCCATTCTCTGGGATGACCGCAGATCTGCAACTAAGATCACAAATCTGATCTTGCCATCATGATCCTTTCAATATTCTAATATTTTTGAGTATAAATTTGGTTGCATTCTGACTCTAGCGAATTTCAGCTTCCAAGCAATCTTCAAGATTCCCTCAAGATTCTTCAAAGATTCTTCTCTACTGGGAATCTGCAAGTTTTTTGCTCAGATGGTGATTCTGATTTCACCATCGCGTTCCTTGCGAAATTCTAGTTAAAATGACTATAAACTTCATATCATTCTGATAAAATGAAAAATTACCTCCCCATGGAATCTTTCAGGCATCAAGGAATATTCTCTACAAAAGATTCTCTGTCTCGGAATGCATGCCATCATGGTTCTACCTCTGGCCTGCAAATCATGGTTCCACTCCTAGATCAGGGTTCTGCATTATGGGTTCTTCCTCTACAATAAAATATTAGCATTTGTTGAAAAACAAGTTGGCTCCCCCTGGGCGCATCTGAGAAGGCGAGTTCAAATATTGTTGGGGGATGGACTTTGTAAAGATGCCACCCATGGCGGATTAGTTTAGGTAGATGAAATGGAGGTAGATGGTTTATTATCTTCCATATATTAAACCACATCTTATTGTCAAAGACCCTGTAATTCTAAAAACTTTGTTATAATTCTAGGCATTAACCCTAGCTTAGAATCTTATGAGCAACAATCAACTGTAAAGAAGCATACAAGTATAGTGCGCTATGAAATTAATACACATATATATACCAAACCCCAACTAGGGTTTCAAAGACAAATAACACACAAATATAACACATGGCATTTAAATACAAGAGAAAGTCTTCTTAGGGTTTTCTATCAAGATACTAAAGTACACATAAATATATATATAAAACATATCATGGCACAGTGAACACTTATTTGCATAAACTTTGATTGGCTACCGGCTCTCGATGTTCCACCCAGCCATAGATTTTATGGTTCATAATCTCAACCACAAGTCACCCCTGAGTCGAGAATGCAACTCCATAGGAAACAATTGTAAACGAAACAACCAAAACCCTAGCCAAGGTACCAACCCTGGTAGCTTCAGTGTCCAACCACAGGCTCGTGTTCCTCTAATTTGAACCCAAGTGGTGCAACTTCAGTCCCTCAGTAGTGCCCATCTTCTAGGGCGCCTTACAACTCCCTAGAATAGTCTCAACCTGCAGCTTCATGATCTTTGTTTCTATCTGGGTGTCCAAGTGCCTAATAGCCGAAACCAAAATAATCCCACAGTCGATGATAGATTCCAAACTAGGACTCACCAACTGTCACTGAACCAACCATTGTCACCAACCCATAACCTGAGCCATCAAGCTCTTAGATCCACTAGGGATAATTAAAATAGAGAACCAAGATCTAAAACTAGGATGCATCCAAATCAGTGTGATTAACTGAATAAATACACCTCAGCCAGTTCCTGAGTCCCCTCGGGACGCACTTGCTCTTTAGTCACCAAGACTAAATGATCAACAATGTAACTTATTCCATCATTCTCATAGGAACCTACACTAATTTTATTTGCATGGCTTTACTTCACCATGTGGCACCCTCTAGAGCCACGTGGTCCCTACGTGCACTTTTTGCCAAAACACCCAAGTGTTCCCTTTTCCTTAGAGTTGTGACCCCCATACTCATTTATGTGGAGTGGACTTCATAGCCAGCATATTTTGTTAATAATATGTCTAATTACAATATATTTGCAATCTCGACCCTCTGGCCACTTATCCAAAAATGGCATAAAATCGTTGAGCACAATGGCTCAAAAATACATTTAACATCTATACATGGGCATGCAAACCACATAATATAACTCGTCTATTTTAACAACATTACATGGGCACGCAGACCACATAGTATAACTAAGCTTACCAACCTATCATTGCATACATCTATCTTACCAGCCTACACTTCACTATACATATACTTACATCATCTTAGACAAGTGGGGTATTACATTCCCCCCTCCCTTATTTTATGCACTACCCTTAGTCCATCATATTTCCATAATCTAAATTTGTTGTTGCAAAGTGACATTTTTTCCCACCCTGTAGTCGCAAGTCCATTTCCTTGTGCATGGCTTCATCCTGGAGCATCCTCCACAATTTCAGTGCCATCCACACATCAGCAAGATCTGGATGTCCTTTCCCCATGCTGATGAGAATGCAAGCTCAACAATATCATCATCACTTGAGGACATTGTAAATGGAATCAATATGCATGCAATCATTAATAGAAACTGTTACACAGTAATTTGTCACTGCCTTCCTGTCAGTCACCCTGCTGTGCCCAGAATTCACAATCACCAAGTTCCTGCTTCCTGAACTGGCCCAATAACCCATTTTCCTAAAGTTTTGTTCATCAGCGCATCTGTTTGCAAAATACCCGTGATGACTGGCGCTCCATAGTGTATCTCGCGCGCTGCCAGCTCGGAATGACATCACTTTTCCGCGCTGGTCGCCAGCGCGCCTTTCCCGTGTCCTTCCGCGCTGACATGACTGTCCTAGTTATGTAGACGCGGCGCCATCGCGTCAGTTGCCTCATAATCCGCGCTGATCCAGTTTGGGCGAATTTGTTCAAACAACCAGCCTTCCAGATAACTTCAGGCTTGGTTGTTAGCTTTGTGAATGTCGACTCCCTTCTATGGCATGTCTGTTCGACCCTTTGCAACCATTTCCCTCAAGGATAAGCTCATCCTTCCACCCTTTTAGGAGGCTCCCTTTCCTACATATACTTTCACCATTACCATGAGCAGCTAGTTAGACTTAGCTTGGAATAGCTTGGATTGTACAGAGCTTGTAGTGCTCAGATTGCTGCTATAGGTGTGGTGTGCTAGGTGTGGAAGTGATTGATTGCTTAGGGAAGGTTGTTTTGTGTTATTTGTGTGAGAGAGAGAGTTGCTTGTCTTGGGAGAATCATCCTCAAAGGTGAATGCTTGAGATACATGCTGACTGGCCCCTCCTGAGAAGGTTACCGACGTCAGAACATTTGGTTGTACTCTTCTCTATTCTGATTAATAATAGATGAGTGCTATTATTGTTCCATTCTCATTTGTCTATGCAATGGTTAAATGTGAATTACATCTTTTCTGACTGATGTATGGTTTCTTTTACTAGATTTTACGCTTGTGTTTGTTTCCCCTTCGTGTGTGCATGTATCTATTCGCGGAGATCGCGGAGGATTGTGACCAGCCGAAGCGGAGGAGCGAAGGCAACATCTCTTCGTCAAACGACAAGCGCAGGAATCCAAGTAGGTGCTCTTTACCTCTTGTTTAATTGTAATTAGGAACATGCGTAGCAGCATTGTGTGATTGTTGCTAGACCCTTGCTGGGCTAGTAGGGATCGCCTCTACCCGTAGAGGGGATTTACCTCTCCAACAATTTGGCGACTCCGCTGGGGAGGTTGCGTCCATTCCACAGACCATTTTCACATGTCCTTTGGATGGCTGCACCCATGCCTAGACTGCATGTATTTGATTGATAGAGATTTTCGGTCCTTCCTGGTGGTGTTCCAGTTCGGCGTGTGTTGTAAAGCATTTCACCCCTCCCACTCTCTCGGTCTTCATGCTTTAGGGGGCATCTGTTACACAGTAATTTGTCACTGCCTTCCTGTCAGTCACCCTGCTGTGCCCAGAATTCACAATCACCAAGTTCCTGCTTCCTGAACTGGCCCAATAACCCATTTTCCTAAAGTTTTGTTCATCAGCGCGTCTGTTTGCAAAATACCCGCGATGACTGGCGCTCCATAGTGTATCTCGCGCGCTGCCAGCTCGGAATGACATCACTTTTCCGCGCTGGTCGCCAGCGCGCCTTTCCCGTGTCCTTCCGCGCTGACATGACTGTCCTAGTTATGTAGACGCGGCGCCATTGCGTCAGTTGCCTCATAATCCGCGCTGATCCAGTTTGGGCGAATTTGTTCAAACAACCAGCCTTCCAGATAACTTCAGGCTTGGTTGTTAGCTTTGTGAATGTCGACTCCCTTCTATGGCATGTCTGTTCGACCCTTTGCAACCATTTCCCTCAAGGATAAGCTCATCCTTCCACCCTTTTAGGAGGCTCCCTTTCCTACATATACTTTCACCATTACCATGAGCAGCTAGTTAGACTTAGCTTGGAATAGCTTGGATTGTACAGAGCTTGTAGTGCTCAGATTGCTGCTATAGGTGTGGTGTGCTAGGTGTGGAAGTGATTGATTGCTTAGGAAGGTTGTTTTGTGTTATTTGTGTGAGAGAGAGAGTTGCTTGTCTTGGGAGAATCATCCTCAAAGGTGAATGCTTGAGATACATGCTGACTGGCCCCTCCTGAGAAGGTTACCGACGTCAGAACATTTGGTTGTACTCTTCTCTATTCTGATTAATAATAGATGACTGCTATTATTGTTCCATTCTCATTTGTCTATGCAATGGTTAAATGTGAATTACATCTTTTCTGACTGATGTATGGTTGCTTTTACTAGATTTTACGCTTGTGTTTGTTTCCCCTTCGTGTGTGCAGGTATCTATTCGCGGAGATCGCGGAGGATTGTGACCAGCCGAAGCGGAGGAGCGAAGGCAACATCTCTTCGTCAAACGACAAGCGCAGGAATCCAAGTAGGTGCTCTTTACCTCTTGTTTAATTGTAATTAGGAACATGCGTAGCAGCATTGTGTGATTGTTGCTAGACCCTTGCTGGGCTAGTAGGGATCGCCTCTACCCGTAGAGGGGATTTACCTCTCCAACAGAAACAAATCATGAAGAATGAAATTTCATTTAGTGCAAAAATCCATAGCCATAGCTAGGTTCTAAGTGCCTCAATCATAGGAATAGTCCCTACATACAATTCATTCCAATAGATTTATATTCCTAATTGTTATTTTGCATTTCTAGTTGCCCTCGTTCTTGCTGCTTTGTTTAAATTTATATAATAGTTGACCTTGTCAAATTTGTATCAAAGATGTTACAAGTTGTTACAACCTATCATAATGCATGTTACTCATGTCATTCTCATCAGTTATGACATATCATAAAACTTGTCCTAACCTATCATCAGTCCAAACATAACACCGAGTATGGCCTAATGACAACCATGTCGTATACCTGCCAAGACCTGTTAGAATAATTTCTACAACCTACCATAAGCCTATCATAGGCCTATTATAGACCTCCTACAACCTGTTATAAAAATTGTCACCACCTGTGACCAATCCATATGTTGTAACATGTAATGATCTTGTCACCTAGTTGTGGCAAGTTTATTACAACTTGTAAGGAATCTGTCACCTACCTATGACAAATCTACTTTTGGTAACATGTAATATACCTATCATTAACCTGTGACAAATATGGTACAACCTATTACAATCCTTTATAACATGTTGTAAATCTATCATAATCTGTTATAAATTGTCATCAGACTGACATAATCCTATTATATCTAGTGTGCTATTCTTCTAGGTTCCTCTCAATATTTTTCTATAATAACCACCATTGTTTGGCCACCTTTGGTAGTTCCTAACTTGTTACCATCTAACCACTTGAATGTCCCCTTTCTCACCATTTCTAAGAAACAAAATATGAAATCCTGGTATACTAATCAATGATTTAAATTTTTATACTACATTAATCTAGTCAATGCTTTGCATCTGATCCAAATACCATTGTGCTTAAAAAGATTAATATAATATTGTTATAAACTTGTTTGAAATGCAATAGGGATAGGTCTGAATTCTTTTCAAAATAGATAAAAATATTTGGTATCACATTATTTTCTTATGATAAAACCTGTATAATATCTCTGCATAAATTTTTTGCATTCAATCTATCGTAGCGTTACTAATTGTTGTTCTTGTATACAATTCCTTTCACCTTGGAGCAGCAAACAACATTCTCAATGTTATCTTTACCAATCATAGAAACTATGTTTGGAGAATTCCTTAATATTTCCAATCCTAAATTTATGACAATTGATTATAATTTCTCTAAGCATGCCAAAAATTAAAACCAAAAGTCTATTTGTAAGTATTCTATTCTTAAGAGTTTAAATTTATAATTAATATATTCAAACACACAAGAATCAAATATGAAAATTGAATTGATACTTATATGTAGGAGTAGATATGGTGTTTACTTCATATAGCACCTACTTGCCCATCATCGGGTACCTACTCAATACCCTTCACCCACCAACGTATTAAATCTTAGCAGCCTCCAACCCGCTGCCTTTTTGAGACCTCTAGGTATCCCTCAGGCCCTTGAGTAGTCCGCTTTACTCTCTGACACATAAGATATTTGATGAAATTATCTCTTTCTTTTTATATTTTCCTTCCAAGCTTAGGAATCCCATTCATGGATTCACAGTCCCTCGAGCGATTTATCTTGCCAAGGCCTTAATGTGAAAGAAGAATGAAAAAATGTAAGGCATTTTTTTCCGTAGGGTTGTTGTCTCGAACAATTGCATCATCAACAATACAACAACCAAGTTTGGCTTCTCATATCAACTATTTCACAGATACTATAGCATATTGTTATCACTTAGTATGAGCTCATCACACACATGCTCATACATCACATACATATGTGGGTATACAACACATAAACTAATGCATCACATTTAATATCTCATAACAAAACAACAAGGAGAAGGTTAAAGGGATTCTCCTGAATAATTTCCTACAAAAAATAGAATCCACAGCATCATTGTCCTATATTAAGGTCTTCCCATTGTTTCTTTCTATTTTACCAGTCACTTATATCTCATATTGTCACTACCATTACAATTGTACTTGTATTTACTATGATGTTATGTTGGCATCTATTTAATCCAATTCTTTCCTATGCAACCCTCACCACTGTTACATGAATGTACATGCCCATCATGGCAGTACAAGAAAACAGAACTCTTTAGTTCCATGTGGAAATCTGAACACAATACCTTCATTAGGGATCTTTATATTAGTCAATGTCGATTCTCCATTAACCATTGCACTCAACTCAAGTCCATGCTTGAGTGATCATAGTGTTGTTAAAACTCATCATGTCCTTCTTGTATTGTTGTAACTTTTCAAGGAATTCGCCACTTCAAAATTCCTACCCATATTCATATTATGGGTTCACCAAAGTGTTCTGCTAGTCAGTATTTTTCTATTAACTTCTCACTTTTCGATTCCGATAATTGGGCTAAACTTTATGTTGTCTAGAAGTTGAGCATGTCCAACACAATTGCTCCTCATGGTCTTGTAACCTCCTTCTAAAATTTTGTACAATTTTGTTTGCAACTTAAAATTATGGGTTGATTTCTATATTTTTCTCATAAATAACTTTCTATTGACTATCTACTTGCCCAAATCCATTGCCAAATCTTAAAGTTATGTTTATTAGAAATCTCAACTCATTAAACCGTTGTTTACCTCTTCTATCACTTGTATCTTTTCTTGGGAATCCCCATAGAATTTCGTCCTCATATTAAAATTATATATTGATAGGTATGTTATATCCGAAATTACATTTCTTTTAACTATTCATGAGCCAAATTTGTACTCTCAAGAAAAAAGTTATGGCCTTGCAAAATCTATTATCTTTATTTCCTTTATCTTTGGTTGTTCTAAAATTTGGTGCTTGTGTGCCCTCAAATTTCCTATATTGGTCTACCTACATCACTCATGATAACACATGCCACATGATTGTTGTGGCTCTCCATCTCAACAGCCCCCTAAGCACCTATATGCATCACATAGCACTTTTATGGCTAGCCATCTCAACTCCTTTTGCACATGGCCAGCATGCAAGTCATTGTTTTGACATATGCAGTTTTATTATGTGTGTGTGTGTGAGTGTGTGTGTATTTCTTCCATATGGATAGTCCCTTTGCCTGAACTATTCGACCCTAGAATATATCCTTGTATGGAATGGCCTTATTCAGTCTTGCACTCCATGTATGACAACAATATATATATATATATATATATATATATATATATATATATATATATATATATATATATATATGTATGTATGTATGTATAAACACACACACACACTTCATACCCCTCTGCCATCCACGATTCATGATTATATTAGAAAATATATATATCATAATTTTTTACAATACTAAGTTCAGCTCATTGAATATGGGTTGTCCCTCGTGGGGAATAATCCAATGGTGGGGATTGAATTAGTGATACCCACTGCATACACCATCCACCTGTTAAAAAAATGTGTATAAGTATAACCCTAGCGGACCAATGACTGGAACTTAGCTAATGGAACGACCATGAGCTCATCAGATTTCCAAATTGCATGGGTTTTAACACGCCAAAGGTATGGATTCGACCAATTTTCCAAACATGTTGATGTCGCAAGGGTTTTTGCACCCATTTCATCGAATATCCATTTGGAATTTCATCGATGAGATATGACACTCAGATGAAATCACCAATGAGACAGATCTATGGAGCATTGTTGCATGGTTAGGGATTGGTCCCCATGCCAATCAGGTTAAAGATATCGGCCCAATGGTTTATGAGTATGTAATTTGGCTTCCAAAAAGTCGATGAATACCTTTGTATTCCCCAAAACTTCAATAACATGCTCCTCGACGAAATGCCAACACAATGAGTTATACAAATTTGGTTTCGCCTAGGGTGGCAAGATGAGAGTGCCAACAAGTTGTTAATCATTCGAAAAGTATTTCCTTGCACACAAAGGGCAAGGTATTTTCCCAAATTCCCATGAGTAGAGAATTGGGTGTTGAAATCTCCAAGGACATCATTGGAAAAGCATCAAGAAACCAACAGAGGACCTACGTTTCTCCATGCAACTCAATGGTAGAAATGGCATCATTGGTTGGATTTTCCACATTATTTTTATTCAATGGTGACTTGGTACCCATTGTCACCTGGTATGCAAATTTTTTCCAATCAAGATTTTTCTAAGAAGTTAGACCAAGGTGTTACAATGTGGGTTTTTTCTATACTATAATCCACTTTGTGACAATTAACAATCTGTGTGGTTTTATGTAGAACAAGAATGAATGGGACACCTTTTTTTTGTTCAAGCCCCTGTATTTGTATTGTTTCTCGAACAAGACCATTTCTCAGATGGTGAATTATCTCAGGTTCCACTAAGTAGGGCTTCAAGTTGGTGAGATCTTCTTTGTGTTTTAGTGGACTTGCAAGTAGAGAAACTACGACAACAACTTCACGAGTGTCAAATTTCTTGGAAATCAATATGGATTAGGGTGCATATGTCTATTGTATAATTTCACTCAATATTCTCTATAATTATCAATAATGGGAAGGATAATTGTTATGTACCTAGGGGGGATAATATGGGGTACCAAGGGAGGTACCCAAGGTAATAATGTAATAATGGGATGGGCCATAGTAATAAATAAGGTGGTTAACCCATGTCATGTAAGGGACCACAAGTAGTTAATAATAATGTAATGGGCCCATGGTATTAGTTGATGGTATGAGGAAACCATGGTAATGATGCATGGTATTGTATGTATGAAGCCTATATAAGGGCTAGAGACTCCATATGAAGATAAAGAGAAGTAATATTGTATGAACAGGCATATAGCTTGTGGAGTGTTCTCCTTCCTTAAGGAGTGAATGTATGGTGTTGCCCTACCATAAGGGTTTTGATAATAAAGAGAATCATTTCATCTTATTCTTGGGTTTATTTGCATTATCTTATATTTTTATATCAGATCTATAGTATTTCCGGGTTAGATCTACAACAATATTTCATATTATTTCCGGGTTAGATCTACAACAATAATACAACTCTGTCCCATAAACTACAATATAAACAGTGTTGCATTTGCATATTGCAACCATTATATAATTCCAGTATCTATAACAGTTTGAATATAATATCCATTGAAATATATTAAGGGATACCCTCTCATGGTCTCATTAAAGGTTTTCTTCAAACAGTTTGTAGGCATATCTACCAGAATTCAAATTGTTCTTTCTAGAAATTCCAACCAAACCCAATATTGAAAATACTCTATACACCAAAAAAAATTGCCCACAATAAACTAAGTCGTAGTGAATTTCCCTCTTTATGAATTTAAGAGTGTAATTGAATCAAGATTCCCTATTCTCTTTTAAACATTTTACCAATTAGTTGGCTGACATTTCCAAATTTTGTTTTGATTCTTTATCTTTGGCCCATGCAGAGCTAGTTCTGCAAACTTGGCTCGGATACCACCATGTAACATCAACGGCCATTATCCAAGAAATGATACATAATTGTAACTCAAATTACACCAATAATTCTTATGGAATCCCATTATTATGGTTCCATATATTAAACCAAAAGTTACTACCCATGACCCTGTAATTCTGAAAACCTTGTTGTAATTATGGGCATTAACCCTAGCTCGGAATTTTATGAGGAACAATCAATTATAAAACAACATAAGTATAATACACATCAGAATTAATACTCATATATATACAAAACTCCAATTAGGGTTTTAAATACAAATATAACACATGGCACTTAAATACAACAGACACCCATTTTAGGGTTTTTTATCAAGACACAAAAGTACACATAAAACATATCATGGCATAGTGAACACTTATCTCCATAAATGTCAATTGGTTGTGGGTTCTCCATGTTCCACCAAACCATAGACCGTGTGGTTTATAATCTCAACCATTTTTCACCCTCAAGTTGGGATTATAACTCTATAGGCAACAGTTGTAAACCAAATGACCAAATCGTGGCCAAGGCATTAACCCCAACAACTTCAATCTCCAACCACAAGCTCACGATCCCCTAACTTGCACCCAAGTAACGTTGCCCGATTCCCTCAATGGTGCCCAACTTTCAGGGTGCCTTACAGCCACCATAATGGTCTCAACCTGCAACTCTAGGAGCTTTGCTGCTATCCAAGTGTCCAAGTACCCAACAACCAAAATCGGAATAGCCCCACAATTAGTGCTAGAAGCCAAATAAGGATTCATTGACTATCACTGAACCAATTTCTCCATTAAAATTGCATGGACACCAAGCCATAACTGAAGAAACCAAGCTCCTAGAGCCACCAGGGATCACTAAACTAAAGCATCAAGCTCTAAAACTAGGATGTGTAAGGACCGGTTCTATACTATATATTTTTTTTAATTTTTTATTTTTTTTTAAAAACAATTCACAATAAAATACAACCAGAAGAGAAAAACATTGGGAATTCAAATTAATTCATGCAACTGTCTAACACATTCCTTATTTCATTTGACTATACATATCATAAAATTGACATATATTTAACTAAGGCCTAAAGAAATCATGCAAAATAATATTGCAGCACACATGTACTGTTCACCAGAAGACGAGACTCCACTTGATTTGCCATTACTTGTCTTCCCTTGTTGCCAGTCACCTCTGAGCGTGAATGACGTCGTACTTGATCTGAATGCGATGACCCACCAGTTAACCTCCCAGCCTACTCCTTGGGTACTCTTCTTCCCTGCAAACCCTTGAGCTACAATGGGGTTGTACAATGGAGGAATGCAATAGCTGGTAGAGGCGACCACTCCTTGGCTCAAGAGTCCCCTCTCTAAAATCCTCTACCTTACCAAACTCACTATAGTGCGTAATCACTGCTCTGACATAGACTCATCCATCCAACCATAGGGTTCCAAAAAGTCCCTTCTCCCATGGCTTTCCCCTTCTTTTATAGGAGTCCTCATAGTTGACACTTGGCATGTCATGCATAATTAATTGTTTTTTTTATAATTCAATAGTTTGATTATTCACCCCCCCATGTATCACTCTCTCATCAAGGGTCTCCCAAAATTATTTACTTAAATTTTAATTTAAAACTAATATTTTCCTCACCTCAACAAGATTCCTATTTCTTCTCCTAGTTGCCTCTTGATCCCCCTTTTTATTCCTTAATTTGTGTTCATTACTAAAGTCAATTAATGAGTCAAGATTTGATCCCCTATCTACTCCCTAATTTAACTCAACTTATCTCTTAGATGGATATTCTTATGTTGGTTGTTGCCACATGGAGGTTCTCTTCATTTCTCTAAATTTAATTTATTATTATTATTTTAATTCACCTTCCTCTTCTCTTAATTAGGTTTAACTAGTTTAGGATTAATCTTTATCCTTACAATTATGTCCCTTTTTCCCTTTTTACCTAATTAAACTACATAATCTACCTAATATTTTCCAACATGGAAAGGGTAGAGTTTTTAAGGTAATCTATTTTATTTCTTCCTATGATCCTCTTAACCCAAGTTTTATTTTTGATTTAATTACCCCGGTTTCTAACATCATTTACCCTTGATGTAAATTTACCTAGTTTTCATTTCTTGATTATATTTATCAATTAATTTATTTTTAATGATTCCAAGGGTGCCAAGTTTAGTCGTGCCCTTCAAGAAATTCCCTTGCAGTTCCAAGGGTGCCACGCCTAATAGTTTATTTGTGATGCCAAGGGTGCCAAGTTGGTTGTGCCCTTCAAGAAATTCCCTTGAAGTTCCAAGGGTGCCACACCACTTTCCCTTCAAGCATTCAGTGACTACGAGGGGAAAGTATAGGTGCAACATCATAAACCACTATCATCTCTTATGTTTCCTGCTATAGTGAGACTAATGGTGTCGGGGATCAAAGAATCAGCATTGATGTGCGCCCCCCGATAAAATCCTCATGAGCGACCCAACTTTGGGACTTGCCCTCATGGCATCGTGATCTTCAAGGTGAAGATGTTTCAACCTTTCCAGCCCAAGTCACGGTGGGAGTGCTAGTGGGTGAGATCAAGCACACTGTCCCACCCCTCCCATGTAGTTCCATCCACTTGTACAACCCCATCACCCACATGTGATTCATTCAGCCAAGCAACTAATATGTGTCTGCAACCACTAACACCTCATCAGAATATAGATAAACATATATAGCATGTTTCAAAATCAGCTTAGAATTTCAAAGATAAAATAATATATATTTTCATCAAACTAGGTGTCGTAAACTCGTCATGTGCGAGTGCCTCTCGTGGTTTCCTACCATACTCAATAATAATCAGTAACAAGGTTTCTCAGTGTTAGTCATTGTCATAATAGCATCATTACCATCACCTGGTCATTCACATCATTATTCATTGTGAACCAGAACTACTACAAGTAGGTAACATAGGGGACACATCCATCATGGCTATCATCATCATAACATTAATGGAAGCAAACATATCCATCAAAGCTATCAACATCATAACATCAAATAGATAACAAACATAACCATTCATGCCACAATCATCATAAAATCAATAGGGAACATGCATAACCATTAATGCTATCTTCATCATAATATCAATGGAGATCATACATAACATCACAACCAATAATAATAGAGTCATGTGTCCAGATCCTCAACATGAGGCCCTCAAATAATAAAGTGTGGGCCTTAGGGATAAATCAATGTTAATCTCATATCGATGTTAGTCAACTAGAGCGAGGCACTACATACACCCCCTCTTAATCATAGACTTCATCTTGAAGTCCTTGGAATAGGTAATGAAAATAGTAATGCATCTCCTTGGCATCCTCCCTAGTAACTGAAATGGGACTATAATTTTCCCACTGGAGCTTAACCTGGTCCACCAATGCTCGGTCCTCTAGTCAGTCCCAACTGAGAGGTGTTATGCAAGGCCTTCCGTATAAGAACGCAAATGGTGTCATCTTGATGGAACTCTGATAACTATAATTGTAAGCAAATTCCACGAGGGTTAAAAACTCTTCCATCTCTTTTGTTGGTCCATCACATACATCCAAAGCATGTCTTCGAGAATTTGATTAGTCCTTTCTATCTTCCCATCTGTCTCGAGGTGATAAGAAGCGCTGAAGTTCAACTGGGTTCCAAAGGCTTCTTGGGAACTGGTCTAAAACCTTCCTGTAAACACTGCTCCCCTATCAGATATGATCTTCCTAGGCACTCCATTCAATCTCATAATCTCATCAATAAAAGCTCTGGCTATTTCCAATGCCTTATATGTAGTCTTAGCTGGTATGAAATGGGCTCTCTTGGTCAACGTGTCCACCACTACAAATATGGAATCATGTCTTCTTGAGGTCATTGGTAGTCCCACAATGAAGTCCATTGATAGAACTTCCCATTTTGATTTTGGTATCTCATGGGTTACAATAATCCTGTTGGATGTCCGTGTTCAACTTTTGCTCATTGACACTCTAAGCATATTGCTACCAAGTTTACGATGTCCTTCTTCATCCCTTTCCAAAAGAAGAGTGGTTTTAGATCCGCACTCATTTTCTTAACCCCAGGGTGTGCCATGTATACTACGTGATGTGCTTTATTCAAGATTAACTAGCGTATGTCTTCATTTGGTGGTACATATATCCTCTCACGAAATCGTAGTAGCCCATCATTATCAAGGGAGTATTCTTCATATTTTGGGACCCTTATTTCATCCTCCCTCAAACTTTTGCTAACCTCCTGGTACCAGGTGTCTTTAAATTGTAAATCAAGTAGTTTTTCCCTCAAATTTGTCTTAAATTTTAAATCAAGCAGTTTCTCCCTTAAATTTGTCTTTAAGGTAATCACTGAAAATATCCGAGGCTTCATACTTAAAGCATCAACCACCCTATTTACCGTTCCTTTTATGTAAGTGATATCAAAACCATATTCGCTAATTAGCTCAGACCATCGTCTTTGTCTTTCATTTAAGTGGTCTTGAGTGAATATGTGTTGTAGCCCACAATGATCAGTCCTAAGATCAAACTTCCTTCCCAGAAGGTAGTGTCTCCAAATCTTTGGTGCGTAAACAATTGTTGCCATTTCTACATGTACTAGTCGTATCATCGATGAATCATACATATGCATGATGAATTTGTATCATCATTGTGCATATGTTTTAGTTTCTAACAAGTCCTCCATGTATGATTCACACGCACACACACAAGCACATATATAAAATTTACAATGAAATATGACATAAAATACCATTTATCATTACAAGCAATATTTTATTTTATTTTTTATTTTTATTTTTTAATAGAGAGGAGGGATGTAATAGACGAAGAAGAGAGTTTACAATATGCATTGTATAGGAGGGGTCAAACCAAGCAAAGGGAGGTTTGAGTAGATTCCAAAGCCTAAGCATTACAAAATACACAAAACATAAGGCGTTGCAGTGGTGAGGAATGTACAAGAGTCAACACTGTAGATAAATTGTGCCATCGAATATGAAGCTTGAAAATAAGATGTGCAAGATTGAGGATGAAGCTCAACAATGACACACATGATGCACGCCCTTCATTTTTTATTTTTTTTGAGGTTCATCAAATCTCAACCTTAAGGTTCAAGTTCGATGAACCCTATGACTTAGACTATTTTATATAAGGAAAAAAAAATTGCTTTGATATGCAAATCCAAGGAAAGAAAAGTTCAATATGCCAAGGCTAATATTCTATGTAAGAGCCAAGAAAAGAACAAGCAACCTTAGGGTTTGGTCTCTAGTAGATGGATGAAAATTTTCAAAGCAAATACAATTCTATTCACCTTGCTCAATAAGATGTAAGGAATAAGATGTAAGGCTTCACATAAGATGGAGATCATATACATCAAGGTGTCGCTAGTGCCTATTGGAAATACCTTAATCAACACATGTAGGGGTCTTTGTATTGGAAGGATTGCAATGCACAAGCATTATGTTTATTGAATCAACATTTCATTTGTGGCCATTTAATCAATCACAATTATTTTAAATGACTCTGGAAAAGACGAATAGTGCATGAATACCTTTGAGATGCAATGATCCAAGCACACGCAATCATTTATTGTATCAATATTAACTTCTAAAGACTGGATTGTTCACAATTATTTTGACTTTGCTTTTGAATCATCGACAAGACTCAAATTAGTCTTATCATTAAAAATTGTTTAATGTAATTGAAAATGCAAGGTATTCATTTGTATGACAAATAAAAGCTTTAAATAATGTAAATGCATTGGCAATGAACCATTGGCCAAGTTCAACCCTTCAACGTCATTCATTAAAGAGCCTGATGGTAATGAAAATTTAAAGATGAACTAGATTTTATAATACCCTTCCTATGGTGGGAACTAATAATAATAAACTAAAACATTATCAATAAGAAACGAAATGAAAGGTATAATAAGATATTGAGTTTCCCCTCTAACTCAACTAGTAATTTAGCTCCCCTTCAATCCTCAATCTTCTAGAGATTACAAGTTCAAATTGACTAGGATCTAATGCAAGTACTTTTTGTACCAACAAGGTCTATATGTTCCAAATCTAAGCTAATTGTGATCGGTCTTATAATAATTCTCACATTGGATGAAAGACAAATATAACAACCTCTTAAATGGTAGTTAATAAGTTATCTATCACTTTTTGGAGTTTAAACTAAGTCAATTGTCTAGGTTGATTCCCCATTGGCAAAACAACTACTACATTCTTCCTTTAAAATTTTCCTTCGTAATATTGATATAACCAAATTTTAACAACTTATAAAATACAACATTTTATTAACCAGAAAAAATATATTATTCTACTAACAAGAAAACAAACAAAAATATAAGAAAAAATTAACATATTCCACACCTAAATAATACTAGTCACAAATAAAAATTAAGCATTAAGATATATGAATATACACATATACCAAAACATAAATTCAAAAATTTGTAAAACTCCAAACACCAATATTTTAATTTGCTTGCATACTTAAAAATGTTATTTACACTTCTCCGTTTCTCTATTGGGTATATCCTCTATTATTATTATTTTTTCCCAAATCTCTATATTATATTAAAGGATACATTGACTTTATTGCCACACTATACCAAAAGGGGATCTCACGCAAGAGAGACTTCCAAACACAAATAATCCTATATTGAACTTTTGATACCTAGCATTCCTCGTTAATTATATCTTAGGTTGGTATTTAGAACTTGGTATGTTCAGGAAAATGCTTTTGAATTCAAAATCGTCAGCGTGGGTAGGATCCCGCTGCCACAGCGGAGTGGTTTTGGAAAACCCATACGGGTCTAGGGTTTTGAAAGGTGACCATATAAGGCCTAAAAGGGCGCAGATTTTGCGTCGCTGGTGGTACCTCAAGAAGCTGCGCCTAAGATTCAACCGGACGATGACTTTAAGTCGATTGTTTTGCCTACTAACGAGAGCTCTAAGACGCTTCTTTGCATTGGCCACACGAGTGAAAATCTTCTGGTCATGGCTGTCCAAAAAGTTTTTTCCAGATGCAAAGGTCACAATAGGTCCTTGGATTGAAAGGGGCTTTTACTATGATTTTGATATGCAACCTTTAAGGGACAAAGATCTCAAGAAAATAAAGAAAGAAATGGATCGCATTATACTCGAAACTTACCTCTTATAAGGGAAGAGGTTATTAGGGAGGAAGGTGAACAAATAAGGGCTATTAATGAACCTTTCAAATTGGAGATTTTAGACAGTATCAAATCAGAACCCATCACTATCTATCATATTGGTGATGAAGGGTGGGACCTTTGTGCGGGGCCACATGTTGAAAGCACTGGCCAACTTAGCAAGAAAGCCATCGAACTTGAATCTGTGGCTGGGGCTTATTGGAGAGGTGATGAAAAGAGGCAGATGCTACAATTAATATATGGCACTGCTTGGGAAAATGAAGAACAAATGAAAACATATCAGTTCCTTAAAGAGGAGGCAAAACGACGTGATCACAGGCCCATCTTGTACAAAAGGTAGAAACAAACACGCTGCTTTGTGCGTACTGCTCCAGATCTGCATAGAGAAGACTGTGTAACAGGGTATGGTGAATTGCGTGGGTACAGAAAGGAACTGAACCAATTTTATAAGCACCCCTTTGTGCAGAAGTGTTGCCACGTTGGTGTTCCTTTGATTATGAAATTCTGGGATCTGCATTCGCTATTCTTGTGCGTAATTTGGTTCTTTTAAATAAATATATTTCAGGCTGGAAACCTGATTAGATATTCAATGTTTGGTTTTGACAGAACACAGGTCAAAATCTGACAGAAAAGATGAAAGACTAAATAAGCATATCGAAACGCCATGAGAACAGTCAATTAGTAGCTTGGAGATTTACGTTGCTAGCTCCACTTAATTTAATGAGAAGTGAGGTTTATCAGAAACAGAAATGACCGTGCATCTCTTATGGAATTTAGACGCAGCAATTTATAGCATGTGTGCTTCTAAGGGATACTTCATGCTTGTGTCATGCCCTAAGCAACATATTTGCATTTGTTTCTCTATTTCCAAACATGTCACATTGCTTTGTTTTTGTTTTTCACAAATTTCTGAAGGTCGAATTGATCTAGAAATGCTCTACCCAAAGCTTACCCAAATTCAGGTCACAGCATTTTAAAATAAATGCATATCCCAAGTAGAGAAGGGATTTCTTGGATGCAGAAAAATATACGCTATGTCGAACAACAGAAGGGACAGAAAGCATCATCGACTCGTTTATAAAGAAACACGTAAATGTTCCTGAAACATGACAAGCGATGTAATTCTGAAATCTTAAAGATAGCGCCTAAATTGAGAAAATCGACGCATCAAAAAATTGCACTAAATTCTTTGACAGAGTTTTCAATCCTCGCCATGATCGGTCATCTCAGTTGAGACGGAATTTTTTTGTTTGGCCCAGAGAAAAACCTTTATACAGAAATGCGTTAAATCACAATCAATGTTCCAGGAGATTCCAAAAGTGGGTAAACCTCGCTGGAAAGATCACAATAGAAAGAAATTCTGATCGACTTCCATATATGTAGAGAGTCAAAATCCAAACCCCTGCAAACTATTCGTCCATTTCCTATTACAAAGCCAAAACTATCGCGCCCTTCAGCCTTTGACGGATCAGGAATTTAGAAAACGAATCCATTAATTTTTTAGAAATTCAAGATCACAACAGCAAAAATTGGCCAAAGATCTTTGAATTTTCCTCAAAAATCTGCATAGGAGGCAAAAGCCTATAAAATCAAATTCGAAGAGACATTATCTATAAAGCCTGGTAATGACAACGGTTCCACGTGTATGGCCCCAAAATATAAAATACAAAACATTCCGCCTATGCTGATAGAAGGACTGGAAATAATACATACCTGAATCAATAAGCGTCAAATACAAAACCAAGAACATACTACTCATAAGGCAAAGCCAATTCCGATAACAAACAAAACAAATTCAAACTTGGCAAATCAAACAATTTTTAAAACTAAGCAAATTTTGTTGGGTATTTTTCGATGGGGAAAATACCAAAAACCAAATACACAGACACCACAGAGCCAATGCTCTGTTTCATTTCTTCCAGGACCCTTGCACAGGGAAGCTTTAAAAACAAATATGCTCATAACAGTCCATTACACAGCCATAAAAATATTTCTATTGATTAAAATATAAAGCCTGAAACAACATTCATCCTCTTTGCTGAGAGGGATTTACCAAAACTTACATTCACCCATCAAAAGCAAAAACTCTGTCTTTTCTCTCCACCTGAGAGTTCACTGTGTTGGGTTTACTGCTGTAAAAATAAATTTACATATGCAGTGAAATTCTACATTACAAAAACAATCTCATGCTATCTCTTGCTTTTGCGATGAGCAAGCAATACAATACATCCCTGTTTTCAAATTCCTTTCGCACCGCTGTGCGTTCAACATTTACCACAAAAATTACATACTCCACTGCTGTGAAAATTACATAATCTTCTGTTTTACAATGGGGGCCAAAAACAATTACATCACCTGTTTCATATCTCGCACTGCTGTGCGTTTACAAAAATTTGCTCCACCGAGCGCAGCCACCACTCTCGCTACCTTTTTCGTGCACAGGCACAAATACACCCATACATAAAAAAAACTACGGCCCTCACTTACATAACAATATATAAAAACATATATATAAAAATTAAAACGTGCCCCATGCCCATATTAAAAGGGCCTTCACCAAACACTACGTAAAACATATATAAAAATATATATGGGACGTATGCCCATAACGAAATTTAAGGGCCACACCTAATTCACGTAGAAACATTAAAGGCCATGGCTTTTCCTCCACGGCGGTCAAACCAAAAAGACAAACACTCCACGCAATGCATTGATTTGCTGCAGGCCCGTATGCACCTTACGCGATCGACGGCTGAGGACGCGCGAGGAGATCGGACGGCGGAGATTGATATCGGAAGGCAGTTTGCAGCAGGACTTTAACGCCCGAGAAAGTGACTTTGGCTTATGTCATGCGGGTGACACGCGTCGCCTCCATATTATATCGGAGCTCCTTGCCGGAATATTCCGCCGTCGGCAAATCGCTCCGAGAAAATTCCGGTGCCGAATTCTGGTCAATCCACCGCGCTGCTGAGTAGGCATCCGACGCTGCTCTGGTTTTGGGTGCGTAGTTGAAATTAGATTTCAACACTCCCCTTTAATTTCAACTGCTGGGCATTCAAACATACCCAAGCACTTCCTCACATCGAGGGATTCACTAACTGATGTTACAAGAATATCTTCCTCACATAGAGGGGTTCACCAATCTTCCTCGCATAGAGGGATTCACTAACTGCTTCTGATGCAGTTCCACAAACAACAAAGTTGTCTTCCTCTTAATAGAGGGATTAACCTGAAACTGTGCTTAAGAGCACCTTCCTCATGACAGAGGGATTCACCATAACAATGTGCTGAAGAGCACCTTCCTCTTGACAGAGGGATTCACCTGTGACTATGCTGAAAAGCATCATCCTCTTGACTGAGGGATTCACCATGACACTGTGCTGAAAAGCACCTTCCTCTTTAACAGAGGGTTTCACCAAATGACTGCTTCAAATGCAGTTCCAAAACAAACAATCATTGCACTGCTGTGTGTGCAAACTCATTACATTGTTCTTTTATGCTGCTGCATATTCTCTGCTGCACTGTTGTGCCATCTTCTTTACTGTGTCTATCCCACACTGCTGTGTCTACACTTGCACTGCTTCTGCACTTTTCAAAGACAAAATACTCTGTCTTTTCTGGAACAATTACACTGTCCCAATTTACAAATTTACACTGCTGTGTGTAAACATTTCTTACACTCACTGCTGTTGCATATATTGCATTTCAATTCAATGAACAACAAATTCATTACATTTACCTTTACTGCTGTAAGGAAAATTTCTTTTGCATGTGCTGCTGTTCAAAACTTCTTGCTACTGCATTTTCTTATTTGCATTGCTGTGTAAAAACACATTTCTTCATTCTCTCTTAGTTCTGGTTTTATTTTCTTCGCACTACTGTGCTTCTCCTTCTTGCCATCACGCTGCTGCCTTTTCTTATGCACTGATGTCCATACCCATAACCATAAACTCTGTCATCCCTGGGTTTTTATTTGCTGTTGCGTTGCCTCTGCAATTTGCACTGTCGCTGCCTTTTGTTTCATCATACTGCTGTGCCCATACTCTTGGCACTTCATTCTCCACACAAAAAATAACACGGGCTGTTACTTTTTACACCCTTGCTTCACACAATCTTCAGTTTCATTTTTTAATTACACAATGCACTGCTGTGCAATTCCTTTGATTTTTTCTGCTGCCACACATTATCATTCACCCATGTGCATTAAAAATCTGTTGTCCCTGTTTTTCTTTATGCATTTCTTTGCATGTTGCATTGCATACAAAAAAAAACATTACATTTTTCACTGCTGTGTGAAAAATTTCATTGCATTCTCAGCCACTGGGCATTTACGCTCTGCTGCGTTTTGCCTTCTTCTCATTTTCTTCTCACTGTTTTGCATTTTCATTCCCAATACAAAACATTTCAATCTGCTGTGTATTATACTCACTCTGCTGTGAGTATATTCTCTCACTTTACATAGAAGGAAACTACCTTTCATTGCTATGCATTTCAATGCATGTGCACCACAAAAAAAAATTTAAACTGTTGTTCGTTCTAATCCATGTGCTCCAAAAAAATTTTCCAAACTGCTGTCTTATGTTCTATCTTCCCACTGCTGTGAGGGTCTCCATGCTTTGCATTTTTCTCTTATCTCGCTGCTGCTCTTTACATTTCAGCGCTGCCATCTTTTCTTCTTTATGCATTTCTGTGCCTATTGCATAAAAACAAAGCAAAAACATTGCTGATTTCATCACTGCTGCATATTATCTTTCAGAGGGATTAACAAAGATTTCATTTGCAACTGCTGCACTGCAATACATCCTCCATCAACAAATCACTGTTAATACAGTTCAGCAAACAAAAAATTACAAGCTCCCCTTTAATGTATGCTTGTCTTCTTTTGGCAGACTCTTCTCAAAATAAATTTAGATCCACTGGGGAGTTCAAGTGGTTTTCAGATTGTATTACCTTCCTTCTCCATACTTGTGTAACTTTCTTCTTTTGCATGGGTCTCGCTTTGTGTAAGAGCCCATGTCAAGTTACAGTCACGTGCCATATGCCCGATGTTATAACACTTGAAACATTCAACATTGTTCATGAATGACATTTCATGATTTCTTCTAAAATTGTTTCTTGGAGGTTGTCGGGGACCACAACATCTATCTCCATGAAACGCTCTACAGTCTTTTGCCATATGACCAAAGTTTGAACAAGCATAACAATAACCATAAAATGAACTTTGGTACCTATGAGATGGAGGTTTCCTTGATGCACTTCTGAAGCCTTGCTGCCTTGAGATCCTTTGATGATAACCATTGCATCTTGCTTCTTTGACATCAGCTACATTTCTTCTTGGAGCTGGTTTTCTGCTTGGAGCAGGATTTCTTCTATTGCAGCCTTCATTTTTCTCCTTGCCTTTGCTGGAACTAGGAGCATCACAACTTCTTTCTGGCTTCTTCACATCTCCTTTGCTTAAAGCATCTTCATCCTTGTTTGAGGGTTCACCTACATACCCAAGTCCTGATTTATCAAATGGAGATCTGTGATAGCTGAGCATGTCATCCAAAGCTTGAGAGCTCTTCATGATCTTGTTCATCCCTTCAACCTTCTTCCTGAGGAGGACAATCTCTTCTTCCAACTTTTCACACTCATTATTTTTCTTTGCTAGTTGTTCCTCAGTTTCTTCCTTGCTACGAGCAGCTTCAGCTGCTACTATTTTGAAGGAGATAATATCTGTCTTCATTTTGGAGATTTCTTCATCTTCTGCTTGACTGCTCTTTATTTTCTTTTCAGCTCCTTGTGCCTGCTTCCTGGCTTCTTGTAGTTCAGACTTAAGGGAGGAGACCTCTACCTTATACTGTCCAATCTCTTCCATAAGTTTGTTCACTCTCTTGTGTCTTTGTTCAAGTTGACTTGTCAAGACATCTGCCTGCTTCTTTGCACTATTCAGCTGATTTGTCATGGATATGACTTCTTCATGATGTTTCTTCTTGCATTGGTCAAGCTCCTTCTTAAGCTTGGCAAGCTCTTCATCCCTTTCTCTTACCTGAAGCTTGATGAGGTCAAGCTTTTCATTCTCAGCTTTTATGATGGGTTCTTCTTGACTCATTGTCATGGTCAGTGCTCCCTTTGCATGAAGGTCATGCAGTCTGTCCCATATATCTTTTGCTGATGTATATTTTCCTAGATTCCTCTTCACAGAATCAGGGAGTCCATCCAAGATAGTCTTTGCTGCTTGTGCATCATACTCCATGGATTCTTTATCCATCTTGCTGTCATCAATCACTGACTCCCAGACTTCAATCCCCTCAGACATTAGGAAAGCCCTCATCATTATTTCCCATACATCAAAGTTTCCATCAAACTTTGGGGTTTCAAATAGAATGTATTCTAATGGATTGCCTTCTAGTTTAGTAGAGGGGGGAGACACATTTTTAACAGGCCTGGAGGCTTTCTTCTTTGACCTTGCCATTCTTATCTAGGCTTTAAATACTTGACTGTGTTTTCTTTTAAATCAACTGACTGTCTTCAATAATAACTCAAAAACTTGAGAAATACCTGAATCCCTTTGGCTGAAACTTCACACTACTGGAGAAGCTTTCTCTGCTGCAACCACACCTTCCTTCAGCGTCTTTGAGCCTTCAAAGAGCCTGGACTAGCTCTTTCACCATCAAAGAGCCTGGACCAGCTCTGATACCACTGTTGGGTATTTTTCGATGGGGAAAATACCAAAAACCAAACACACAGACACCACAGAGCCAATGCTATGTTTCATTTCTTCCAGGACCCTTGCACAGGGAAGCTTTAAAAACAAATATGCTCATAACAGTCCATTACACAGCCATAAAAATATTTCTATTGATTAAAATATAAAGCCTGAAACAACATTCATCCTCTTTGCTGAGAGGGATTTACCAAAACTTACATTCACCCATCAAAAGCAAAAACTCTGTCTTTTCTCTCCACCTGAGAGTTCACTGTGCTGGGTTTACTGCTGTAAAAATAAATTTACATATGCAGTGAAATTCTACATTACAAAAACAATCTCATGCTATCTCTTGCTTTTGCGATGAGCAAGCAATACAATACATCCCTGTTTTCAAATTCCTTTCGCACTGCTGTGCGTTCAACATTTACCACAAAAATTACATACTCCACTGCTGTGAAAATTACATAATCTTCTGTTTTACAATGGGGGCCAAAAACAATTACATCACCTGTTTCATATCTCGCACTGCTGTGCGTTTACAAAAATTTGCTCCACCGAGCGCAGCCACCACTCTCGCTACTTTTTTCGTGCACAGGCACAAATACACCCATACATAAAAAACTACGGCCCTCACTTACATAACAATATATAAAAACATATATATATAAATTAAAACGTGCCCATGCCCATATTAAAAGGGCCTTCACCAAACACTACGTAAAACATATATAAAAATATATATGGGACGTATGCCCATAACGAAATTTAAGGGCCACACCTAATTCACGTAGAAACATTAAAGACCATGGCTTTTCCTCCACGACGGTCAAACCAAAAAGACAAACACTCCACGCAATGCATTGATTTGCTGCAGGCCCGTATGCACCTTACGCGATCGATGGCTGAGGACGCGCGAGGAGATCGGACGGCAGAGATTGATATCGGAAGGCAGTTTGCAGCAGGACTTTAACGCCCGAGAAAGTGACTTTGGCTTATGTCATGCGGGTGACACGCGTCGCCTCCATATTATATCGGAGCTCCTTGCCGTAATATTCTGCCGTCGGCAAATTGCTCCGAGAAAATTCCGGTGCCGAATTCTGGTCAATCCACCGCGCTGCTGAGTAGGCATCCGGCGCTGCTCTGGTTTTGGGTGCGTAGTTGAAATTAGATTTCAAACAATTTTTAAAACTAAGCAAATTTATGGCCCTTAAAGCGTTGAGGGTTTCCGCTGAGCTTCTGTGTCTGGAAAAATGACGCATTCGAAATAAAATCTAGAGATATTCACCACACAACACCTCTGAATATAGAAAAACACGGCACAAAAAGACTCTTGCGGTTTTCTAACCCACACTCTCGATCTCTTGTTGCAATGTTCTATGAGCTTCAACGCTCCAGGGCACAACGTTTTCATAAGAAATTATGCACACAAAACCAGGCCCATAAAACCCTCTCTATTCACATGTGATTGCTCATGCTAAAAAAAACAAGCGTCTAATCTTCGCGTTTTTCTCCTTTGCCAGAATCTTTGCAACGAAAGGATTTTCTCCTTTTGTTGCAAAGAATTTGTTAAATTCAGTTCTCACATGTCTAAAATTTAGTGTGAAATGCCCATTTAAACCATGTCGGGGTTCGTTTATTTTTTAGAAACCCAAGGTTTGCATTTCGTTCTCTCCGTAACTTCGATTTCAAAGTTTGACCGTGGGCTTTTAGATTGGGCGAAAAGGTCAGTTTTCGATGGGGTCGTGAAGTGATTTGTACGAGCGAGGTTTATTTCTAGGGACATTGGAAACCCTGATTTTCATCGGAGGAGTTGCACTCTGCAGAGATTATTGCTACTATTATTGCGTTCAGCTATGCGGTCCTCTGTTGTTCAGATCAAGATGCTCTAATCCATCGGCCGAGGCGAAAAGAACAAAGTTTTCCGCTCTTCAACATAGCAAATTGTAGGTATTTGGTATATTGATTGATCTGTTATGCCCGAAAAAGAGCCAATTCTAATATCTCAAACATTGAAGAGGATTTGGTACAAGAGAATTCTCTAGGAATGTTTAATAAAATTATTGGCAAGCGGTCCAGTCGCAAGAATTCGAAGTCTGAAAGCAATGAAAGCCCCGGGTGGAAGACGAATCTCACGAATGCATCCGGCGGCAAAGCAGTTGTATAGGCAGGGAATTCCACAAATCCTCGGAATTTTGGATCCGGAGTAGGACATTCAGGATCTAAAATAGCCATAAACCACGTTCCTAGAATCAGCGTTTCCTTGGCGGGGCCGCATCATCAGGCTGCAGCTCGAATGCTGCTTGGGAAGGAAAAGTCTTCAGGAAGCACAACTATTACCACCGCTAATGGAGGTTTTTTTTTGTTTTTTTTTTTTTTTCCTCGCTATGGAAAATTTGGCACCGCTGATGGAGGTTTTGTTTTTTTTAGCCATGGAAAATCTGGCAGCGTTCAGAGAAGTTGTTGCCTTTGAAAGACTGAACCTCTATTCGAAGAAGCTGAGTCTTCGCTGCCACGTGTTTGATTTCTTGGATCCTGCAAAGAATGTAAGAGAGAAAGAAATAAAATGGCAGACTCCGCCGGAACTCGTCGATTTTATTCAGGCCAGTTTGAATAAGATTAATGAATCTCTACAGGAAGAGCTGGCAAATATGTTCTCGGAAAACTTCTTCGGCTGCTTGCCTCTTTGTGCTCATGAAAGGATCTGAGATTTTCATACAAATTAGTCATGCATGGGCCGATAGGTCTCAAAGGTTGAACGTGGCTCTGATACAAGTGTAAGGACCAGTTCTAAGCTATATTTTTTTTTAAATTTTTTTTAAAACAATTTACAATAAAATACAACCAGAAGATAAAAACATTGGTATGCAATTGTCTAACACATTCCTAATTAGGCCGATAGGCCTTCCTATGCATCAACAATCGTCAACACTTTTACCCTGCTCCGTTGGATGAGTTGAGACACTTTCAACCATTGATTTGAAGTGTGACTGCTTTTTCCAAATACACGTTGAGTTGCTCACTGCTTTTTCCCATTTTTTTATGTGACTCTTGAAGATATTTTTGCCAGTGTGATGTTCTTCTTCCCTGGCTTTTGGCGAGCAGTGTTCTTCATAAACGAGTATATGCAATATGCATGGCGGGTTGTTGTGCTCGAAGGAGGAGCAGCAGCAGGAGATCGATCGATGTATCCACTAAATTAACTAATATCCATTTCCATCCGTATATTCATATCCATGGACGATTGAATAATTGTAGGGAAGCCAAAGAACGGAAACCCTCAATTGGAAATTCGCAATCCACGATCTTTATAACGGATTCCGTTATCTTATTAATACATCCAGGCGTTCGATCGCTCCCGGATTTCATCTGCGGTTCAGTAAGCAATTAGGGTATTACAGGTGATCTAAATATCTGATTTTATGCTAATCAGTCTTGTGTTTGCTTTTGTTAGGGATGGAAATGCAGGGTTCCTGGCGTTGTAACGCATAATTTGCGCCTTGAGGAGTTCGGCTAGGGCGTTCTACTTTTATTTTCCGGGACCTCTCAATGGAATCTATAAAATCGTGAAAAAAAGGCAGGAAATTGGAGGTAGGGTTCTTTCTTTTCCGACTTGTTTGTTTAGGTTTTTTTTGCAAGATTTGTATGGAAATTTGGTATTGAATGGATGCGTAGTATAGTGTTAAGCAACACGGGGATGTTTGTAAGATTTTGCGGACACCATTTTGTTGCTTTGTCGTGTATGTTATTATGGAAAAAATGTCAAGTGTATGACAAAATGCAGGCCTCGCTTCCATTTTCTTTTGAAAGGCACACACCCCTCCTGGAAAACACCCTCTTTATTGATGCTAGTATCTTCGTTCCTTTTAATTACTTCTCTCAAAATTGCAGCTTCAACAATGTATAAGTATCTTGCATCTGAGCAGGTTAGTAGATCAAGGCAGAAATCCAATAAATCCAAACGGGAGAGGTCTCCTTCTGTTTCTTCATATGAATCTTCTGATTCAAGCAAGAGTAATCATCGTACAAGTCTAAGAAGAAGTAGAGGAAGAGATTCTAAGAGGAAGAGAGTTAGGAGCAGCAGGAGCACTGATTCCAGTGATTAGCATTCCCAGAAGCGTAAAAGACAGACTTCAACCACTAGGGCAGGAACCGAGAAGAAGAAAAAAAGTAGAAAACAGAGGCATAAAGAACATCCTATAAGGCGCAGAGCAAGAGGAAGCAGGCAGCGTTATAGAAGAAGCGTTAGTATAAGCTGCAGTAGCTGCAAGAAAAGGAGGGCAATCTATACAAAAAGGGCGCGGATGAGCTTGGCATTAGAAGCCCAAATGGGAAGAACGTACATGAACGCAATGGTAAAGTCAATAGCAGAAGCAAAGCGGTACGTAGTCCAGAAAGGGTTAAAACAAAGAAAAGAATCAGGAACCATGTAGAAGAGAGTCGCAGTCTATCCATTCCTGTGGAAAAAAACAAAAAGAAGATTTTGCCAAATTATTCGAATATGGATTCAAGTCAGTCAGGCAAGTCATTTTCTTGCCATGCAGAGTGTAATATGGAGGAACGCATTGATGAATCGAAGGCAGAGAATTTAGAATTACTTCTGAGGCAGAAAGCTTTGGAAAAGTTAAGAAAATTCCGTGGCGGACAAGTTGGAATGGCCGAAGATTTGTCTAACAATAAATTTGAAAAGCCAGTATGTTTGTGTTCTAGAGAGTCTTCTCAAACTTCTTATGCAAGATGGGAAAGCACCAGAACACATGATAATAATGAGTTTGAACGAGATTGTAAGGAGCTGACAATTGCTGATAAGAGTATTGAATGAGTATCACGTATATAGTAGAAGAGATTGTCAACAATCCTCAAACCAAAGGAAGGAAAATACATTTGGGTCAGACATGGATTTAGTAAGGATCCACCCATCAGGTCCTAAGGAGACGTGTACTTCTCCTGTGCTTTCTAGTCTACCTTCGGTCTTTGGATTTCAGGCTGATTGTGATGCAAATACTGCCTCTTTCGTATCAGAGGTTGATCCTTCCAAGCCTAACACTTCTAAACCAATTTCAGCTCACAATGATGGCAACAATGACAATAAGCCAGTAAACATAGCAGACAAGGACTCAGATACAACCGGCTTGAATAAACGTCAGACTGAGCTAGATTAGTCCTCAGTCAAAGTCTTTCAAGACTGTAATTTAAAAAAAGAAATCGTATCAGATAATTCTGCATCTGATGCGTTACAAGTTTCCACATCAAATTCTGATTTCCAGTGTGTGATTGAAGCGTTTCCTTCTTGATTATCTGCTCTTTATGCGCTCATATTTAGTTTAGTATTTACAGTGTTAAAATGAAATCAAATTATTGTATTTACAAAATAAACGAATATTTATCAAGCCCTTATAGAGACATGAAACATCCGTAGCTAATGATTTTCTTTAGTCTTACCTTGCACTCCTGAAAAGACAATGCATTAATGGGTCACGGGATGCTCCTCATCTCCTTCGGAGACATGGAGGATCCGTAGACAGTGTTGTCCTTTCGTCTTACCTCTCTCTGAGTAGAACGGGTCAGGGGGTTTTGTTTTTTGTGGTTCTGTTATGGCTCATGAATGGGTGTTTATGGATTGAAATTTAAGGAAAATATGGGTTTACTGTAGCATATGAATGGGATGCATCCAAGCATTGAAATTTCAGAGGTTGGGTTTATTGTGCATATGAAATGGCATGTCTTCATGCTTTTGAAATTTTACTCAGAGAAAAGAAAAGATGGATTTGGTATTGCATATGAATGAGATGTATTCTTCGTATATGTTTGACCATCTATAGAGGTTTCTTGATTTTGGGTAATTAACTTAACCTCTTGATTTTGGGTAATTAACTTACTCTAAAATGAAATAAGACATTCAATGTGTTCCTTGTAATATAGATATAAACAAAACATCTAAAGAAAAGTAATTGCACAATGATCCAGTCCAAGAAAACAAGGTTTTCCACAAACCAATTAACTCTTCTAGAAAAATTCAACAATTCCAATTTAATAATCCTATCGGCCTCTCTTTGTACCTTTTGGGACAATTTCTAGTTTCATTTCACTGTACATATCATAAAATTGACATATATTTAACTTAGGTCACAAAGAAATCATACAAAATAATATTGCAACACACATGTACCGTTCACTAGAAGACGAGACTCCACTTGATTTGCCATTACTTGTTTTCCCTTCTTGTCGGTCACCTCCAAGCGTGAATGGCGTCGTACTTGATCCGAATGCAATGACCCACCGTTTAACCTCCCAGCCTACTCCTTGGATACTCTTCTTCCCCGCGGACCCCTGAGCTGCGATGGAGTTGTACAATGGAGAAATGCAATAGCTGGTAGAAGAGAGCACTCCTTGGCTCAAGAGTCCCCTCTCTAAAATCCTGTACCTTACCAAACTCACTATAGTTCCATAATCACTGCTCTGACATAGATTCATCCATCCAACCATAGGGTTCCAAAAAGTATTCTCTCCCATGGTTTGCCCCTTCTTTAATAGGAGTCCTCATAGGTGACACTTGGCATGTCATGCATAATTATTATTTTTTTATAATTCAATAGTTTGATTATTCACCCACCCATGTGTCACTCTCTCATCAAGGGTCTCCCAAAATTATTTACTTAAATTTTAATTTAAAACTAATATTTTCCTCACCTCAACAAGATTCCTATTTCTTCTCCTAGTTGCCTCTTGATCCCCCTTTTTATTCCTTAATTTTTGTTCATTAGTAAAGTCAATTAATGAGTCAAGATTTGATCCCCTATCTACTCCCTAATTTAACTCAAGTTATCTCTTAGATGGATATTCTTATGTTGGTTGTTGCCACATGGAGGTTCTCTATATTTCTCTAAATTTAATTTATTATTCTTATTTTAATTGACCTTCCTCTTCTCTTAATTAGGTTTAACTAGTTTAGGAATAATCTTTATCCTTCCAATTATGCCCCTCTTTCCCTTTTTACCTAATTAAACTACATAATCTACTTAATATTTTCCAACATGAGAAGGGTAGCGTTTTTAAGCTAATCTATTTTATTTCTTCCTATGATCCTCTTAACCCAAGTTTTATTTTTGATTTAATTACCTCGGTTCCTAACATCATTTACCCTTGATGTAAATTTACCTAATTTTCATTTTATGATTATATTTATCAATTAATTTATTTTAATGATTCCAAAGGTGCCAAGTTTAGTCGTGCCCTTCAAGAACTTCCCTTGCAGTGCCAAGGGTGCCACGCCTAATAGTTTATTTGTGATGCCAAGGGTTCCAAGTTGGTCATGCCCTTCAAGAAATTCCCTTGAAGTTCCAAGGGTGCCACACCACTTGCCCTTCAAGCATTTAGTGACTACGAGGGAAAAGTACAGGTGCAACGTCATAGACCACTATCATCTCTTATGTTGCCTGCTATAGTAAGACTAATGGTGTCAGGAATCAATGAATTCGCTTTGATGCGTGCCCCCCGGTAAAATCCTCATGAGCGACCCAACTTTGGGACTTGCCCTCATGGCATCGTGATCTTCAAGGCGAAAGTGTTTCAACCTTTCCAGCCCAAGTCACGGCGGGAGTGCTAGTGGGTGAAATCAGGGACATTGTCCCACCCCTCCCATGTAGTTTCATCCACTTGCACAACCCCATCACCCACATGTGAGTAATTCGGCCATGCAACTAATCTGTGCCTGCAACCATTAACACCTCATCAGAATATAGATAAACATATATAGCATGTTTCAAAATCGACTTAGAATTTCAAAGAGAAAATAATATAAATTTTCATCAAACCAGATGTCGTCAACTTGTTATGTGTGAGTGCCTCTGGTGGTTTCCTTCCATACTCAATAATAATCAGTAACAAGGTTTCTCAGTGTTAGTGATTGTCATAATAGCATCATTACCATCACCTAGTCATTCACATCATTGTTCATTGTGAACCAGAACTACTACAAGTAGGAAACATAGGGGACACATCCATTATGGCTATCATCATCATAACATTAATGGAAGCATACATATCCAACAAAGCTATCAAAATCATAACATCAAATAGATAACAAACATAACCATTCATGCCACAATCATCATAAAATCAATAGAGAACATCATAACCATTATCATTGGAGATCATACATAACATCACAACTAATAATAATAGAGTCATGTGTCCGGATCCTCAATCTGAGGTCCTCAAATAATAAAGTGTGGGCCTTAGGGCTAAATCAATGTTAATCTCATATCGCTGTCAGTCAACTAGAGCGGGGCACTACAAGATGCATCTAAATTGGTGTGATTATCTAAATAACCGCACCTCATCTAGTTCCATATTCCCCTGAGGACTCACTTGATCATCAATCACCAAGACTAAATGATCAATTGCATAACTCACTCCACCATTCTCACAAGCACCTACCCTCCAAAGCCACATTAGCCCTAGGTGTCCTTTTCACCAAAAAACCCAAATGTTTCCTTGTCCTTAGAGTTGTGCCCCCCATACTCATTTCCATGGAGTGGGATCCATAACTAGCCTATTTTATTAATAATATGTGCAATTAAATTATATTTACAATCTCAGCCCTCTGGCCACTTAGTCAAAACTAACATAAAATACCTAGGCACAATGGGCCCAAAATACATTTAACATCTTTACATAGGCACATGGGTTGCATAATATAACTCAACTCTTTCAACATCTTTACATGGGAACACAAGCCACATAATATAACTCGACTCACCAACCTATCATAACATACATCCATCTCACCAGCCTACATTTCACTGTACATATACTTACATCATCTTAGATATGCGGGTATTACAAATGCCTTCTCTTTCAAGGGGAATCCTTCAATTGGTCAAGCCTTGAACAAGATACAAGAATGTAGACATGTTAGTCTATTTTCTCACATCATCATCAATGAGAAGACCATTTCTAAACAATTGATCTTCAAATTCCAAGTAGGTTTGTAAGTTTGAATGAAGATTCTTAGAGTTCTTCTCTTCTAACCTATGATGATAGGAAGAGGATGATGCATTAGGAATCCTCATTTTGAGGCCTAATAATCTGAGGAAATTTATTATATAATTTGAAGAAATGTAAATTGAAAAATGTGATTGTCTCACCTTTATTATAAAAAAAGATTATTATATTCATATAATAAATCCACCAGAGTTTGAGGTTGCTCGTAAGTTTATTTGAACCAATAACACGATTCAGCCCAAGTCAAGAAGAGTTTAGGTGGTAGCTCAAAAAAATCAGCAATGAATTAACAAAAAGTCTCATACCAATATCACTATCATTTTCTCCAATATTACGACAAGCATTTGAAATGTTGTCATAATTAAATTTAGGAAGGGGGGTGTTGTTGGGGCTAAGTTGAGAGAAGAGGGTACATACCACAGAGTGGCATTCACATATTTTTCGAATCAAAACAAACAATATTTTTTCATTACCATGGCTAGATTTTTCTTTAACTTAATAAGATTAAAACTATTGTACATGCTTCCAATTAAAGTAGAAGAAGAGGTTTGAGAACTAAAAGTTGTGCTAGAAATTTCAAAGGAACTCATTGTGATTTTCTTAGAAGAATGAGTTCTAAACACACTAGTTACTCTAGTTTTAGAATCAAATAAAGATTTCTTAAGTTTTCTTTGTAAACTTTCAAAAATAATTTTATGTCTCCTGATTTCAACCAAAGGCTCAACTTCAAGTTACTTACCTCTCATTATTCTTGAAGCACGAGACTGGTCGGACATAAGACAATTTATCACACACTTGACAGTTGCATCTCTAAGGCTTCTCTCTTCTTTTTGTATTTAATTTCATGATATATAATGTCCCATGATATCTCAAGCTCTTCGTGAGAAATATCAATTTTAAGAATACAAACAAATAAATTAGAATACTTCATTTACAAAGAAAATTAAACCCTATATATGGTTGTTAAGAATTAGGAAGAGTCATAAAATTTAGAGAAAATAAGGAAAGAACCACAAAGTAGAATTGCTCCCCATTATGGTCACCAAAAAATATGTTGAGGATGAGAAGTTTAGATGCTTCTCATGTAACACTCTAAAATCTCACAAGACCAAGTGAGAGTCGAGATTGTTACCCTAGGTTTATAGCCTTATTTATTATACAATTAGATTTAATACTTAGGTAATTTAATCAGAAATCATTTTTCTTGTTATAAAATATTTATATTTTAAATAATACAAGTAGAAAACAACTAAATGAATAAAATAAAGAATAGCTTGTTCAAAATGTAAATGTAATGAATCAATAACATCTCAATGCTCAATAAGCCAAATATGAAAGAAACCAGCAAAATATATGTATAAAAAGCCAATTTGAGTTACAACCAAAAATCTATCTTTACAAACCCCTATGAGAGTCAAGCTCAGAGAATATCCTTAGAAGCCAAATATTTAAAAAGAATCATGTGATGGAAATTAGATGCTCAAAGAAAGTAATAAATACTAATCTTCACCAGATCACTTTAGGTAATTACTAACTATCTTTAAATTATGTAAAAATCAAACTAATCAACATTGAACCGATTATGACTTCTAAATATGGTGAACAAAAATCTAAATAAAACAAACCAACCTTGAAGAATAATTCAAAGAATGTCAATCTATCTTTCTTTGATACCTTTCAAGGTGTCCTCTCTTATCAACAAGACAATTTTAGTTCTAGAAAACTCGGAAATGGAAAAAAAAAATATAATTAGAATGATAATTAACTCTCTGCTATCAACAAGACCATTTTAGTTCTCAAAAACTCAAGAATGGAAAAAGAAAAACTAGTACAATAATTAACTTTCAAAGCTTTAGCATAACTCCACATATATTTCTCTCTTCAATTTGTAATATTTTCTCCCTTCTATCTCTATGGAAATCAATTTGGTAATTAAAATACCTCTTAACTAAAATGTGTTCATTAATTTCATAATAATAAATGTAAATATATTTTAAAGGAAAGAATGGATTATGAACTTGTTTAGGAAATAATGACTATAAATAGGTGAGGTCGAAGTAGACTCATCTAATATTTATCATAGCATTATGTTTCCACTATTGTAACTCCCATTCATAATCAACAAATAAATATAAGGCATAAATATAAATATATGATATGTGGATTTATAAAATTGTGATTATCATATCCCGTGTTCCTCCCAAAAACCATCATATATGATATCCATGTCATCAAAATTATATCACATATGTCTCATCATGTCAGAAGTATAATGTGCCAAATATCAAAAGATAATAACAATAAAATAAATTTTACATAATCTTTGGATGGATATCATGAAAGCAAACTTCCCTTTTGCTTTGCTTTTTGACCTTGACTGAACATAACTTTAAAGGAGCTTAACCAAACATAGAGGAGTCAGAACTAGGTTTGTTTAGAGATCTCTTCCCTTTGTCTTCATCAAAGATAGGAATGGGATGTTTTATAAGACTTCAAGCAAAAGAGGTAGTAGAAGGAATCACATGGTTAGGAGTATACACAACTGAAATGGTTATAGGCATAACAGACCAATGTACAACACCAAAGGGAGGCTCTATAGGTTTGGGGTTCCATCCATCGTTAGCAAGCCATCAAGAAGACTCAAGGATATCAATAATACTAGGGTGTGGTTGTCGTAGTTATTAAGTGAGGTTGGTTGAGGAGGTAAGACAACACGACCTCTGAGATTAATCTGACAAATTTGTAAAATCTAATTAAATTCATTGGACATGCGGCATCAAAATGTATGAAAGATACAATTTTTCTGTTGTATCCCTTTTACCAAACAACATTAGGCCTTTTGCCTCTTCCTCTTTTATTTTTTTGTTATTCATGTTGAAGAAGCTCGTCTAAAAATCCAAACAAAAGCATCAATAATAAAAAGTATCATACTAAATGCAGTAAACATATACATTAAACATGGTCCAAATCAAAATGCAATTGCTCAATCATTAATAGAGATATCATACACTATTATAATATGGAGAAAGAAAGTTGTTTTGAATCATCCAACCATAAAATCCTTATGTCTCTCTAATTAACAAAAGAAAGTTGTTTTGAATCATCCAACCATAAAATCCTTATGTCTCTCTAATTAACATCATCAATAAAATAGTGATGTTTATCCTCTTTTCAAAGTCATTACAAATAGGTCCCAACATTCTCATACATATTTGGTAATGTACCAATATCTTTGATTGTGTGTATTTATGGAAAGTTAAATATATAAGCTTGATGGGACAATGTGTCCATTTAGGAAATGGATATCAGATATATTTATTATGTGAATATATGGAAAATGAAAAAAATGAAATGAGATATATGCACATTAGCAACACAAATGTTACTTAAATTCTAGATATACAAATATTACAAGGGGAATTCAAACTAAGCCTCTAATCATAAGTTCAATGCTTCACATAATGTTATCGTATTAAATACAATAAATATATTGCAAATTATATTAAATACATTAAACATGGCCCATATCAAAATATGATCACTCAAGCATTAATAGGGATATGATACACGAACGTAATATGAAGAAATGAAGTCATTCTAAATATTCCAAACATAAACTCGATGTCTCTCCGATTAGCATTGTCAATAAAATAGTGACATTTATCTCCCTTTTCAAAGTCATCACAATAGGTCCCAGCATTCTCATACATATTTTGCAACATACCAATATATTTGATTGTGCAAGTATTTATGGAAAGTGAAATATATGATCGAGATAATGTGTCCATCTAGGAAGGGGATATCATATATATTTATTATATGAATACATGGAAAATGAGAAAAATGAAATGACATCAATGTGCATTAGCAATAGGAAGGTTACTTGACTTATAGGTGTGGATATATTAGAAGGGGGAAATTAAAGTAAATCTCCAATAATAAGCTCAATGCTTTGCATATTACCTTTTAAAACAACTTGTAAGATATCAAAAATACAAATATTTTAACTTCATCTACCATACGATTAACATAAAGAACATATGTAAAGCAAAAAGTTGGGCTTTAACTTCAAATAACACCCGAGTGCATCACAATCCATTCGCAAGCACAATATTTCTCGTATATTTCATTATTGAATTATTTGATATTTAACCAACTTTTGTCAAATGCCACAAAACTGCGAGGTAGATATATATAATCCATTAAGGATATGATCACAATTTAATTACAGGAACATAAGAATTTATTAAGAAACTCATGCTCTAAATCTTCTTTAAACAATGCTTAAATCGTAACCATGTTTAGTTGTGTTATTAGGGTTTTATATAGGATTAAACAATCTAGTATTAATATTTCTTATCAATGTGAGGGTTAATATATTCATTTTTATATCACACTAATTCAAATATTTACTTTAAACTTTTGTTTACAATCATTTCACCAAACTTATGGGGTTCTAATTTTTTTTATCTTGTGATTGTGGTAACCCAAAAATTACTAAAGGTGTCAATAAGTTTATCGACTAAAAGTTCAAAATGTGCTACAACATCCACATATATCCATTTTTTTATTACACAATAAAAAACTTCAACAACTCAACACTTTGAAATGGGGAACATTTCCATAACACTTCACATAGTACATAGATACATCCATTTTCTATCTCTTGTTTCCCATTTTAGATATTTTAAAAAACTCAAGACATTTAAATTTGCATTATGTAAATTTGTATCCCCAAAGTTTCATGAATTAGTACTCAAATTGCTTCGTATAGTACCCAGAAGTAGTGTTCTTAGGCTTTTATTAAATTTTACCCACAGTAAAAGAAAATTCAAGCCAATATTAATGCAAGTAATGCCAACTTTTATCCATGCAAAGTACATCAACCATTGAAATAGAATCTGCATGTAGTAGAGAGATCAATTACAGGAAATTAAAGTATGAAAAATGAAAGAACAACATGCAAGATTTTATAGTAGCAATGTTCAAATACAACCTCAAACACATCCTTCACCATTTTTTTTGTAAAACCAAAGAGAGGGAAAAAATAACTCCCCAAGTATAACACCCTCCTCCCACATCCACCCAAATAACCATGCCAACCGGGTTAAAAATGAGACGAGAGGCTACTATGGTCATATTCAGCCTCCTATGTGACCTTAAGGAAGTGGAATCGATGGAACATCACACGCAGTCATCCAACATCATCAACAGAAACCTTAAAAGACAAGTCAGCCACTCAGATAGACTATCCCTGCGCCCACTGTTGTTCTAGAACTCTTAAGCCATATTCACTCTCATGCTAGGGGGAAGGGAATGACTAGCGACCCAAAGTCGCTCTCACAGGCTTTCTTGCCAGCAACCAGAGACCAAAGTTTCTTATTCTTTATTAGAGACCCTGGAATTTAAGCCACTTTTTCAGGCCCAGAGCCTAGGCTACTACCCAAAATGGAGTGATAGCTTAGGATCAGTAAAAATACAAGGAAACAATGTTGCAAAAGCAATAAATTGAACAAGACCATAACCAGACCCCTACTAGCCACGACAGGCATTTTGTCAAACATATCATCAACATGTAACCTACAAGTATAAACAACAGAATTAAGTGTAGAGATCTCATACCTATCTAAGAATTGATATGAACCATTTTTCCCTCATCTCATTTGTTGCATTATCATTTATTAGGCCATAGATACAGTATCCATTCATTTACAAGTAAAAACATGCTAAGAGCCATACATAGTTGTTGTCATAAAATATACATATAACCATCATAATAGGAACAAAATTACCATAAACATATCAGCCATCAAAATCCACATATACATCAATACATTTACACATGAAAATAAAGGTAATGAATTTCTCATTAATGAATGAAATAAACCAACCGAAGACGGGACTACCACGTTCCACTCGACCATAGAATGGCTAAGCCAAATCTCTCTTCATCCATTCACCCTCATGCCATATTCCAAGCATGAATGTGGTACTCAAACCAAAAGAACTAACTAGGGCATTCCCAGGCTAAACCACCTCACCGTCCTTAACAGAAACCATGCTTTATCGTAATCCATCTCGGATCACTAGGCCAACATAATGAACACATCATAATAGGATTTACCGTGATCTCCACCTAATCACTAGGACAAATGGATGCCACCGTATTTCTCCACCTACACCATGAGGAATTTTCGTATCTCCTAGTCTCTCAGACTTTACTACAATCCAAACCTGGATCATTAAGCCCTAAACCGAGACCCACTCTCCAGGCTTTACCGCATATCCCAAACTGGGATTACTAGGCCCAACGGAGAGGAAACCACCTCTTGGTTTTACCATATATCCTACCATTCACCGACAAGTATTCCTAAGCCCACCGAGGCAACATAATCTCGGCTTTACCGCAACCCACAGTCTGGCTCAGCGGTCGCTAGGCTAGTGGCTTTGCAATGATCCACAATCTGATTCAAGGACCACTAGGCCATGTCTTCTATCATTCGGAGATCCACCCCACTCATCTTTGAATTCATCTGGCAATCCAACTCAACCAAGACATGAGAACCCCATCACACCATGGCTATCTGAAAATGGAAAGGCTAGTCTCAAAAGACTGCAACACTTGGAAAAACCCATGCCATGATAGAATAGAACCACATTTAATGCCATGCATCCAAATATAGCAAGGAAAATACACATGTAAGTCGATACCTATAATGAAGCCTGTTGTAGCTGCTTGATCCTACCTTTCCCTACTTGATCTTTGCTTCCTCTTGCCTTCTTTTATTTTCTTGCTCCAATGCAAAAATTCTCCAAAAAAAATCTAAGTGTCCAATAGTATGAGAGAGAGATAGAATAATGAGATATCTCCAAAACTCAACTAACAAAAGGTTACCAATTGATCCTCAGAAGCCTTTTTATGAATGAGGCCTCTATTTTCTTCATTTTCCATTATTTCCTTCATTTTCCTCCTCACATGCAACCTGTGACATTTTGCCTTTCCAAAGCCTTAGTCATTTCCTTTGCCAATTTCCTTAGCCATAAACAACCAAATAAACACCCCCTATGATGTCCTGCCCAACATTCATCTTGGAATAAGTGTCCCATCAACCGTGGTTATTGCTTTTAACTTTTATTACATGGAATTTTCACCAGGGCTGCTATAGAACCCTCCCCCTTGGGGGACACCGCCCTCGGTGTTAAATCACACATATACCTCAACAACATGCTAAAAGAAGACATATTGGTCATGTAGCTTTATAACACAACTTGTTGTAGTATTTACAATGAAAGACCTACTCAAAAGAAAAACATCATGAAAACATGATAACATACCACATAGTGGAGCTTTATAACACAACTCATTATGGTATTTACAATGATCATCCTACCGAGTACCAAACCACATGACATCATAACATTATGATAACATAATCATATGATAGCATAGTAACATGACAACATAATCATAATGACATAACACCCATACCGCATACTGGAGCTTTATAACATAGTTCATGGCAGTATTTACATCCATATACATATGTACATATAGCAACATCACCAAAAATATATATCAAAGACATATACCACATCATATATATCAAAACATATACCAAACACCATATCTAAGCATATACCAAAACACCATATCAAATCATATACCAAAACACCATATCAAAGCATATACCAAACCACCATAACAAAGCTGCTTTGCCTCAACCGGAAAACAAGCAAGGATACATAGCCTGCATCTAATCCACCATCTCCGATGTAGCTTTAGCAGGCCCAAAATGCTTCCATTGCACTTTAACTTGCTCGACTGCTCAGTTCTGGACACTAAGCACCTTTTTTCTGCAATATACATTGAGGCTTTGACTGGAATTCTCCATTTGGTTCCACCTACAATACAGACTAGTCAATCACATGATCAACATCCTTAACACACTTCTTAAGCAAACATACATGGAAAACATCATGGAATTTCACTTTCAGAGGCAGGGCAAGTCGATAGGCTACCAGACCAATCCTATCAATGATACTGAAGGGTCCACAAAATGGTGGTGCCATCTTAGCACATGATCCAATCTGCAAGGAGCTCTTTCTTGGTTTGATGCACGAGTAAACTTGTTCCCTAACCTGGAACTCCTTGAACAACCTGTTCCTATCTGCAGAACTCTTCTCTTATCTTGTGTCACCTTCAGATTCTTCTTGATCGCCTGCATTTCATGTTCCATGTCTTCCAACATATCTGCTCCAATGAATACCCTGCTAATCGGATCACTCCAACCGATGGGAGTGTTACAACTCTGCCCATACAATGCCTCAAAAGGACTCATCCTCAATGACTCATGATAACTATTGTTGTGTTGAAATGTGGCAATAAGAATATTCCAATTTAATTTTTCCTTGAATTAAATTATGAATTAAAATCAAATTTAGTCTTAACAACTACTTGGAAATAATTAATTAATTCGATTTGAATTAATTAGTTGGAGAAATTCAAGTTAGATGTCTTTCTGAAGTCATGTAAGAGTTATCCCTTAAATTAAGGAGATAAGATTGAGTTATATTTGAGTTGTAATTGGTTAACTCAGTTTACTGAGTTAAGTCCAGTTAAATTAGTTCCAAATTGTTTGAGGAACTAATAGTGAGTTAATAGTCAGTTGATGCATGCATGCACTCAACTAGTGCTACTCCAGTTAACTGAAGATTCCCTCATCAAAAAATCATGCATGTCTATTCTGAGAAAGACTTAGTTGAGATTCAAGTCAAGGATAGTGTACTATCAGTTGCATGTCTTTTCTCATGGAGAAAACTCATGCATGTAGTCAAGGATTTATCCTTGAGGATTGTGCAGTTTTGGAGGAGAGGTTTTCCACTTGGTTGAAGGTGCATCACCCACAAGGAATAGGGAAAGGAAATAGGAGCTTGGAGGGCAGAGAGGAACGCTGAAGAGAAGCCAAGATTTCCTGTGAGCATCTGTGAGGATTGTACTAAGATCTGGCTCACTGTGAGAGCTAATGATTTATATAATTCCTATGTATTTCCACCTTGTATGATAATACAGATAGTGGGGTTTTTAGCTAAGGCTTTCCCCAAAGTATTTTCATGTGTATTTTGAATTGATTCTTTTTCTTCTAGTTATATTGTTCAGCTCGATCTTTAAGCTTCCACAAATTGATAGTAGAAGTAGGTTATAGTATTCTGCTTTGATTTATATTGCATTATCGGGTTAACCTACCTATAGCATATTTTCTACATGGTATCAGAGCGAGATTTGTAGAAATTATTCTACATGTTGTATGTGAACTCTACCAAAGGAAGATATTCTTCCCACTTCCATTGTTAATGCATCGCATACATCCTCAACATGTCCTCCAATATCCTGATGACCCTCTCTGTCTGTCCATCTGTGTGCAGATGATAAGTTGTGCTAAAGGTCAACTCTATGCCCAAACCTGCGAATAACTCCTTCCAAAACTTGGAAGTGAACTTCGCATCCCTGTCTGACACAATTTTCTTTGGAACACCATGCAATCTAACCACATCTCTGATGAATACCTATGCCACATCGCTAGCTGAGAACATAGAATTCATTGGAATGAAGTGTGCAACCTTTGTTAAACTGTCCATAATGACCATAATGGAATCATGTTGTTTCATTGTCTTCAGCAACCCTATGATGAAATCCATGGAAATGACCTCCCATTTCCACTCTAGAATCACGATCAACTGTAGCAGCCCACCTAGATGTTTACACTATGTTTTCACTCACTGACAATTGAAACACCTCGCCACAAACTCTGCTACATCCCTCTTCAAATTTGGCCAATAGTAAAATCTCTTCATCATCATCGGTGTCTTCTAATAACCTGGCTGACCTGAATAAGGTTTTGCATTAAACTCCCTCAAGATCACCTTCTTGAGCTCACTATTATCTGGTACATATATTCTATCTCAGAACTTGACCAATCCATCCATTGTAAGACAATAGTCTACACCATGTGCACCTAGACTTGTATCTGTACATACACCTGTACCTTTTCCTACACTTGTACTTGTACCAGTGCCTTGTTGCAACCTTTGCACAATCTCCATATACCTAACATCCTGTTGACTGGCCTGTATGATCCTATCCTGTAAGTCTGTCCCATAGGAGCTCATAGCTGCCAAGTGATGTGCCTATACCTGTCTGCTAAGAACATCTACCACTCTGTTCTCTTTACCTTTGATGTACCTGATCTCAAAATCAAACTCGCTTAGCGTGGCCAACCATCTAGCCTACCTGGCGTTTAGATTCAGTTGGTCAAAAAAATACCTCAACCCAATGTGATCACTCATAAGTACAATCCTCTTACCAAGAAGATTATGCCTCCACATCTTCAATGGATGTATGATCGTTGCTAACTCATGATCATGTGTTGGGTGGTTCTACTCATGCTTGTTTAGTTTTCAGGACTCATAGCATACTACCTGTCCATTTTGCATAAGGACTCCACCAAGCCCTCTCTTGCAAGCATCTATGCATACCACAAACTCTTTGACCGGATTTGCAATCTATAGCACTGGTGAATGTGTCAACAACTGCTTAAGCTACTCAAAACTAGCCTCACACTCCTCTGTCCATTCGAACTTCTTACCTTTCCTACGCAATGATGTTATAGGGTAAGAAATCTGTGAGAATTTCTTGATGAACCTTCGATAATAGCCTGCCATGCCCATGAAATATCTCACCTCATCCACACTCTTAGGGGCTACCCACTCCATGATGGCTCTTATATTCTCTGGATCTACTGCAATTCCCTCCTTGGAGACCACATGTCCCAAGTAATGTACCTCAGTCTGAAAGAAACTAAACTTATTGAGCTTAACATACAATTGATGTTCCCTTTACAACCTCAACATTGCTTCTAAATGCTCAGCATGCTCTTCCTCATTTTTAGGATATACCATTATATTATCAATGAACACAATAACAAACTTATCCAAATATGGATGAAACACACTATTCATCAAATGCATGAATGTAGCAGGAGAATTAGTTAAGCCAAATGGAACAACAACAAACTCATAATTCCCATACTTGGTCCTGAACATAGTATTGTAAATGTCCTCCTCTTTGATGCGTACCTGATGGTATCCAGATCTCAATTCGATCTTTGAGAACACTGCTACTCTCTTTAGTTGATCAAACAAGTCATCAATCCTCATCAAAGGGTACCTATTCTTGATAGTCTCTTTCTTCAACTGCCTTTAATCAATGCATAGTCCAAAAGTATCATCTTTCTTCTTCATAAACAAGACTGGTGCACCCTAAGGTGATACACTTGGCCTAATGTATCCCTTGTCCAACATTTCCTTTAACTGCAACTTTAACTCAACCAACTCAGGTGTGCTCATCCTGTAAGGTGATTTCGATGCTGGAGCTACCCCTAGCACTAACTTGATAGAAAAGTATACCTCCCTGTGAGGTGGAAAATCTGTAATGTCCTTGGGAAATATATCATGAAACTACTGCAAAACTGGGTACCTGTTCAACACATTTGCATCCTCAACCTCCTTACCCTTATCACTAGAAATGTGTACTACAAATAACTTGCACCCTTTCATGCGGCTATGCTTTGCTTGCATAGTTGTCACCATCCTAATTGATGTGGGTTTCTTCTTACCCTGCAAGACTCTTTGTTCCCCATTGTCATCAACACACTCAATAGATTTGTCATAACAGTCTACCTTTGTTCTATGAAGATACAGCTAGTCCATGACCAACAACATATTGTATGATCCCAATGGTAATGCATTTAGATGTGTTGTGGTAGTCATACCATTCAAATCAAATATGTAAGCTCTTACCCAATGGTGAACTCGCTTCTTTGTAGATGTAGCCAACTGCACTAACCAAGACTCTGCTTGCAATTCCTTACTCAAACCGCACTTTTCCACCAAGTCAGGAATAACATAGCTATAATTATATCGACGGTCAATCAAAATAGAAATAACTTGATCACAAATCTTACTGTCCATCTCAATGATAGATTCTTGATGATCTGCCTTCCTATTGTCCACTGCTGCATAGATATGTGGAACACTCTGACCAACATCCCCAACAATCTGCGCCTCGTGTTCATTGTATATTTGAGGCCTACCACCCTGATTATGTGGACAATCTCTCTTAAGGTGCTCCTTACCGCATTTCCAACACTCCAACTGACTAGTGCCCTCACCTTTATGTTGTTGTTGTTGTGACCCATGTCCTTGTCTAGTTGCATTAAATCTCTTTTGTGGTGCCACATTCTCTTTCTCATCTGCATGTGAAGGCCTTGTCCTCTTAGGCTGCCATTTACCTTTACCTTTGTCCTTTCCTTTCCATCCATGCTGAGATTCATTCTTATGCTTTGATTGTTCATAGCAATGCTTCAATTTCCAAATAAATTCCTCAAGTGGTCAAGGCTCATCATACTCAATCTGATCTCCAAATGCTAATGGAAAACCACTGACAAATCTCTAAACTTTAGCCTTCTCATCAGTAAGATATGGTGCTTACCTCAATAGCTCTAGAAACTTGGTCGTGTACTCTTCATCTTTCATTGATCCCATATTTATCTCATAGAACTCCTTAGCCGTACTACCGTAGTACCTTTCTGACAAGTACTTCTTCCTAAAAATCCTCTTGAATTCCCACCAACTCAAGTCATTTGTCCTAATGTCTCGGACCTACTTAACATCTTCCCACCAAATGTCTGCTTTACCTTTCAAGTTGAAGATTGCTAATCTGGCGTTCATGTTATCTGTGTAATTATGAAACTCAAAGAATTTTGTCATCCCAAGTATCCAAGCCTCTACATCTTTTGGCTTCTTCACATCTCCATCAAAATTAGGTGGCTTTGCTTTCTTGAATTCATCTGGAAAGTATCCCATATCATTTCTCCTGTAAGGATTATAGTGATGATGATCATGATGTCTATCAAAACTAGACGTAGAATAGTACCTATACTCGTCATCCCTCCTATTCGGAGTGTCCAACAACCTACCATCTATCACTATGTCAGATCTATCTGACATGTGTCTACCAGGAGACCTACTACCATATGCCCCATTAGTTCTATCCTCATGTCCATGGTTGATCTGAAGCGTCCCTTGTCACTACAAGTATGGAAAAATCTGAAGAAGTGTTGCATTAACCTCTTCTTTCTTCTCTTGTGCCTATATGATCCAGTCATTATCTACCTTACAATTCCTTATCTCGTCCTTATAACTTCTCAGTGTAACTACCAAATTGGAAGAGTTCCCAACACCATACTGCTCTTCAAATTCATAGGGAGAGTCTTTGTAGTCAACCATCTTGCTAGCCATTTGATCACTTTCCTGCAATGCTTAATATGTTAGATAAACCAAATAACAATAAATCAATGTACCTTAGCATTATTCGGGGAGGATACCTTGTCTGCAAGATCACCAAATCAGTGTGATACATGTATAACATAAAAATAACAACATATATACATATAACAAATAAGTGCATCAACGCATAAACATCATTCTAGCTAGGTTCTAGTCATCAATGCAAGGCCATATCAAAAATGCATGATATGACCTCATGTATGATAACAACCATTACTCCATTTTACACATTGCCACATGCAACCATCAACATGCATAAGCAATGCCTAATCAACTACACATATGCATAAATGCATGTAGTTGATTGTTGTACCTTAAGAAACCAATTTCCTAGCTGTAGAGAAATTGTGCTTAAGACATTAATAGATATTATTTACTGTCACTTGTTTGTCACTTAGATATATGTTGTGTTCTCAAATGAAGGACCTAGAGACTTGGTTTTTTACTCTTAATACATGTATGACCAGAACATCTCAGAATGCCATTTGTTGCTGGATACAAATGATGAATGAAGAAAGCTTGAAGGAAAAGTTAAAGATAATACGTCGATCTTTCACAGAAACTATTATCCGTCACTTAGAAGAATTATGAAAATGAGAACTAAATCATAGAAAATATGTTTCTTAACATAGAAACTACTATCGGTGACCCTTAGAGAAGTTAAAGATAATATGTTGGTCTTTCACAGAAACTATTATCTATAACTTAGAAAAGAAGGTTAAAACTTAAAGTATAGGAGCGCTCTTTTAAGGAATTTTAACTTTATCTACATAAGCAAATAAAGACCCGCAGCTTCATTACTATACTTGAAAGAAGAAAACATAAGATGACACATAATAGAGAGGGTTACAAAATTATACCCAACAATTCATGGAAACTTATGATTATTTCATTAATCAACAATTATATCAAGAATACAGTGGCCTAGTCTCTGGGTTCTCCAAAGTTCGAACCCTTTCTTTATAAATTTTCCTCTTTTTATACATTGTGGAACAGTTGTTGATTTCTGAAACTGCCCAAATTATTTAACTGCTTATCTAAATACTTGAAGTAAAAAATATTACAGAATTTTACAGAGGGTAAAAGACACTTCAAAGAACATGAAATAACAAAAACATAACTAAATTCAGAAGGAGACGATAATTGTTGGCTTGTCTTGTTAATCCGTTGTCGAATTCCTTTGTAAATTCCCTAATGATGTTTAATTCGTTTTAGCCATAATGAAATGCATTTAGCTTGTGTAATCCTAGCCTTACATGGGCATTTTGATTGGCCAAAATGCAAAGAAAACATACCCGATTGTCTTCCTCTTCAGCTTTGGCTCTAACCTTGATTTTCCACTTTACACAGCGAAATTAACGCGAACCTTTGATTAATACGGAACTCAAAAAGAGTTAATCTTGCTTTATAAACCTGTCAAATCTGCTCATTTAGTGCTTCATTGATTTCCATCGCAAATTGCAATCGGCCCGATATATCACTGCAAAACTTAACTTTGCGCACTCTTAAGCCGCATAACTATGGTAGTGTTGGACTTATGCATAAGTCCTTCATATTTTCGCTTTTCTATTATATACCTTTTATAATGAAAATATGCCATAAAACATGCTTTTTCCGCTTTTAATATGGGCTTCACACAACTATCGAGGCATACCTTTTCTGCCGATATATCCCCACCGTAGATCTGTGCTTTTCGGATCAGACGGTCTATAAAGATTTCGAGTGGGACATAAGCCCAGAGAATACCCACCCAAAATGGGTGGTTTTCTCTCTCCACCCGGCTGCTACGTGTTGAATGATAAGTGAGATCAGGTGAGCTCCACTAAAAACCACTTACCATTTTCTCTCCACTTGAAATCCTGGCTTATAACTTAAAACCCGCCTTTTCGTATGTCTTGCGGACCCAATTAGACATAAATCTGCATTAATAATTCATTGGGTCTGAAACCCATCGTAATCACAGTTGGTGCTTTATATTGGTGTATTAACCCAAACCTTAACAATCTGTGATATGGCGGACCCGCTGGAAGTATGAAACATGGCATATAAAATATCGGGTCCGGCCATCGCATATCGCAATCAGCGGAACCCATATATATATATATAAAGGTGCGCTATGCTATTGCGGACCCGTCAAGACTTTACAACATAGTATATATATGTTTCGGGTCCGCCATCGCAAATTGCAATCGGTGGAACCCAAAGTCCTTAGCTTTGTCGTGCGGTGGACTCGATGGGACTTTAAACCACGATGTATATACCTTTCGGGTCCGGCCTTTAACACTTTAACACTCGTTTCTTTTGCGATTCTACTATGAAATAAATAAATACTCCATGTATTTTAAACTTTGCGTGGGTAAAGAATATAAAGAAATTTCATTGAGGTGAACCCCGATAGTGATATATCTAATAAAAAAAGCTAAAAACACAACATAAGCTACAACATTGAGCATAAGCGATCAATTCTTGTAATCAACCTACAAGACTAATACATGTAATCAAAATATTCAAGAATATAACCTAACATACAAGGATGTAAGTAGGCGACATAAAATCAACATGTAAGTGACATATAATCCATACGCAACCAGTCATATACTCATGACAAATACACTTTAGGAAATCAATATCAAATTCTCCATGACAACCTTACCTCAACCATAATCAATTAGTAAGCAAATTCTACAAGCACATGGAATGTAAGTGTAATATACACACATGTAACTAACATCCATGCATGGCCAACAAACACCACCCATCAAGGGTGAACCATGCTCTGATACCACTCTGTAACACCCTCCTCCCACATCCACCCAAGTAACCATGCTAACCGGGGTAAACATGAGACGAAAAGCTACTATGATCATATTTGACCTCCTATGTGACCTTAAGGAAGTGGAATCGATGGAGCATCACACATAGTTATCCAACATCATCAAAAAAACCCTGAAAAGACAAATCATCCACTCATACAGTGTATCCCTGGGTCCCACTATTGTTCTAAATCTCTTAAGCCATAGTCGCTCTCATGCTATGGGCAAGGGAGCGACCAGCAACCCAAAGTTGCTCTCACAAGCTTTCCTGCCAGTGACCAGAGACCAAAGTTGCTAGTTATGTGCCAATGACCCCAAGATTTAAGCCACTTTTTTAGGCCTAGAGCCCAGACCACTGCCCAGATGGAGTGATATCTTAGAATCAATAAAAATACAGGGAAACAATGATGCAAAAGAAATAAACTAAACAAGACCATAACCAGACCCCCACTAGCCATGACAAGAATTTTTTCAAACATATTATCAACATGTAACCTACAGGTGTAAACAACATAATTAAGTGTAGGGATCTCATACTTATCTAAGAATTGCTATGAACCATTGTTCCCTCATGTCATTTCCTGCATTATCATTTATTAGATCGTAGATACATTATCAATTCATTTACAAGTAAAAACATGTTGAGAGCCATACATAGTTGTTTTCATAAAATATACATATAACCATCATAATAGGAACTGAATTACCATTATGAAAAATTTTGAATCTACACATCAAAAACCCCTACTGCAATTACTGGTTTAACATCTCCTACAGGTTCTTTGCATTAACAAGTTATTTAGTTACATAAACATCGATGTAAACACTATTTCAGCCTACACATACATACAGATCATGTAATGAAATAAAATGAGACAATCACACAAGGGACACCGTTATTTTTGGACAATTGTCCCCGGAATAACCCAATTCGGGAAAACTGGTGCAACATATAGAGGGTTTGTATTATTAAGCATATTCTTGGATACAACTAAGGTGACAGATATGGCTCACCCAACAGATAAAAATCTTGGTAGAAGTACCTCTATCCAAAGATAGATATTCTGGCAATTTCAGCAACTGGATGATCAAACCCCACAGGTGACCTGGTTGTTCCTAGTGCTGGGCAGCGATGGCTACTCCAAGCTTTGCGCTAGAACTGTGTCACCTCTTCTAGGAGGTGTGTCACCTCCACAATGAACCTCCTTTGCTCAGAAATTTTATTTGTTGAAATGCCCCCTCTTTTCCACACAAAATCTCCCCAATGCTGCCTCTAAGGGCTTGCATCAGCCCCTATGACTTCTGTATCACCTGAGTCAACCCCTACGGCCTCTGCGTATGTCTCTCCCGGTGTTGATCTACCTCTCTTCTATGCATTCTTTGGCCTTGGACTGAAGTTCCCTTACTAAACTACCCCTCACTGCAATTCAGATCACTTAGCTCGACATTCTCAGCAAACCACGCCCCAGAAAAATCAAACTCTTTGATCTCTTAGTGTGTCTTCAACTAACCCTCAAGCCTCCTCTTATACTTTTAATGTTGATGAATCAACGATTGAGATTATGTCCCTAATCAACGACTAAGATTAGAATTGGCTTGATCCTCATCACTTAGAACCTTCTCACCCATATTTTTATTAATACACATTAATATTTTTATTTTCCTAAGTTTATACTTAGGAACCCATTAAAAATATTAATTATTTTAATAACTCCTCATCTAGGTGGAATTTCTCCAAACGATTTATGGGTTCTGGAGATCTCATGTATTCTAGCCCCTCCACAAAATTTTGGAGCTATATCACATCCGATGCTAGCCAAAAACAACACTCCCTCTTAGTGAGGAATGTGCTCTCATAACACTTCTCAACAGAAGTACTACACTGATCCACTGCATTGGTCCTCTGTGTTTATGATGCTTGGCATGCTACCCTTCATCCACTGCACTGCTGCTTTCTGTACTATTTCCCATGACTCTGCCATTTCCACTACTACATCTATACTACAACTCCCTCTCAAAATGTTGCATCATGCTGCCTATAGCACTGCTACTGCTAACTGTTGCACTAAAACTCAGTTGCTAAGAAGTAAGCAACTGAAACTTCACCTAAAAACTAACATCATGGTAATTATCGATGCCTCGTGATCTTGAAGCTACCTCTATTGTTAATCTATGTTGACCCTCTGCTGCCACTGTGCTACTGCAAACTACTATGTACCTCTCGCACTGCTACAACAGCCACTGCGTTGCTTCATACTTTGGCACTCTAGCTCTGCCAATGTTCCTCCATCACACCTCACTCCAACCAACACCCTTCATTTTGATATTATCGTTAACGGATATCATAGTTGTATGTGATCCAAGAGTTTGGGCACCTCAAGGATCTTGCCTACTTGTGTAGTCCTCCCAAATACACCTCAATATCACCCCACCTCTTCTCTAAAGGAACATGAGCACTCATGGCACAATCGCCATCCTCACCATCCTTTTCCGATTTTGCTGGAGCAGCCTTTGATTTAGAAGCCTCCCCCTTGCCCTTCTTTCGAGGACATTGAGTGGCATAATGTCCCAACTCCCCATAGTTGAAGCATCTGACCTTGATGATGTCTTTATTATTCCTCTTTTGCTGCCCGTATTGTCCCGCTAATGCGAGAGTTGCATCCTCCTCCTCCTCCTTCTTGACTTGGGCACCCTTGTCACTACTCCCTGTCTTGGTCATTATCCTGATATCTTCTTGTCAAAGAGTTGCCCACATCTCCTCCCAAATGGTTAGAGTTGATCTACCCAAGATACTTTGGACAAAGGTATCCCAGTCCTCGATGACTATGTCCAGGGAAGTCTTGACCATGAACTCAGGATCTAATGTAGACCCCATGGAAGTCAACTGGTCTTGAATCCCTTGCAACCTGAGAAGGAAGGGATCTATCTCCTCTCCTTTTTGCATATGGTATTGTCTCAGCTGATTTTCTAATAGCATATTCTATTGCACAAAAGATCCCTGGTACAAGGTGGTCAAGGTCTCACACATCCCCCTTGTTTTTTGCTTCTCAACAATGTGTGGTAGTACATGATCTTTGACCCCGTCTAGGATGATGCACTTTGCCTTCACTTGGGCCTCCTTGCACTTCTTTACCGCATCAGTGTCAACCGGAACAACAAACACTTTTAAGGCATAGTCCTTGATGCGATGTTTATCTAGGTTTTCCAGGATCCTGGCCTTCCAGATGACAAAATTGGATGATCCATCCAATCTGTCCTGATCCCTCAACCCATTCATTGCCATCTCTGCTCAAAAATAGGACTAGTTCCATTCTCCCTCTCCTGTCATCAATCTAGCAAGACTTGGATCTGGATTCCTAGGGTGCAAGAAACTATCTAAGGAATAAGCTCCTCTCTGGACTCCCTCTAAGTCCTAATTTCCCTCTCAAAAGTCCTCTAGCCAATTGTCAAATCGCTCCTCTCCAATCTTCCTTTGTTGTTGCAACTCGGATCTAGATTTCTTGGCTAGAAATCTATCAAGGCAGTGATTCCCTCTACCTTGGTTTAGTCTCCTTAGATACTGTTCTGCACCAACAAAAACAACATCCCACCAACTCCTCAAATTGAGATATTCTAAGCTCCCTTAGCCCCAACAATTGAATAATTTGTGCCCTTCTAGCTCTGCCCAATCACTGCGTGAGTTAGATCAGCTCCTCCTAGCCACTGCGTCAATCCTTCTTGGCTCAGAAAGATGACATGGCACTGTGTGAGCTTGATCTTCCCTCCTCTGCTTCTGTGTTGGCCTGGACAACTGACGCAGCTACTGATGGACTCCTCCCAGCTACTACGTCACCCTTACCTAGCTCAGAATGTTGATGCAGGCATTGTGTGAGCCTCTACGTCACCTTCTCTGCATTGCATCACTCCTCCTTCTGCGTCTCTGGCTCTAGAACGACGTTGTCACTCAGGACAGTTGCTCTTCTGTTGCAAATTCTCTGGATTTCTTTGTTGGTGTCTTCAGTGGCCTATGATTTGCAGTCGCTCTAATACCATGTGAAAATTTTTGAACCTACACATCAGAAACCCCTACTGCAATTACTGGTTTAACATATCCTACTTGTTCTTTGCATTAACAAGTTATTTAATTACATAAACATAGATGTAAACACTATTGCAGCCTACACATACATATAGATCATAAACTGAAATAAACTGAGACAATCACACAAGGGACACTGTTAATTTTGGACAATTGTCCCCGGAAAAACCCAATTCGAAAAAATTGGTGTAGCATATAGAGGGTTTATATATTAAGTAGATTCTTGAATACAACTAGGGTGTCAAATATGGCTCACCCAATAGAGAAAAATCTTGGCAAAAGTACCTCTATCTAGAGACAGATATTCCAACAAATTCAACAACTAGATGATCAAACCCCACAGGTGACCTGGTTGTTCCTAGTGCTGGGCAGCGATGGTTTCTCCAAGCTCTACGCTAGAACTGCATCACCTCCTAGGAGTTGCGTCACCTCCATAGTGAGCCTCCTTTTCTCAAAAAGTCGATTTTTTTACTTTCTCCCTCTCTGCCCCACAAAATCTCTCCAGTGTTGCCTCTAAGGGCATGTGTCAGCTCCTACAATTTCTGTGTCAGCTGGGTCAACCCCTACGGCCTCTAAGTCACCCTCTCTGGGACTGTGTGGTCTCTCCTGGTGTTTCTCTACCTCCCTATTATGTATTCTTTGACCTCAGATTGAATTTCCCTTACCGAATTGCCCCTCATTGTAACTCAGATCACTTAGCTCGACTTTCTCAGCAAACCACACCCAAGAAAAATCGAACTCTTTGATCTCTTGGTGTGTCTCCAACTGACCCTCAAGCCTCCTTTTATACTTTTCATGTTGATAAATCAACGACAAAGATTAAGTCCCTAATCAACGGCTAATATTAGAATTGGCTTGATCCTCGTCACTTAGAACCTTCTCACCCATATTTTTATTAATACACATTAATATTTTTATTTTCCTAAGTTTAAACTTAGGAACCCATTAAAAATATTAATTATTTTAATAACTCCTCATTCGGGTGGAATGTCTCCAAAATATTTTTGGGTTCTAGAGATTTCATGCATTCTAGACCCTCCACAAAATTTCAGAGCTAGAGCACATCTGATGCTACTCAAAATAAACAACCATAAACATATCAACCATCAAAATCCACATATACATCAATACAATTACACATGAAAATCAAGGGAATGAATTTCTCATTAATGAATGCAATAAACCAACCGGATATGGGACTACCACGTTCCACCTAACCATAGAATGGCTTAGCCAAATCTCTCTTCATCCATTCACCTATAGCCATATTCCAAGCATGAATGTGGGACTCAAACCAAAAGAACCAACCAGGGCACACCGAGGCTAAACCACCTTACCCTTGTCAACAGAAACCAGGCTTTACTGTAATCCATCCTAGATCACTAGACCAACATAATGAAAACATCATAACAGGATTTATCGTGATCTCCACTCGATCATTAGGCCAAACAAGCATGGATTCCACAAAATTTCTCCACCTACACTGTGAGGAATTTTCTTGTCTCCTAGTCTCTCAGGATTTACCGCAATCCAAACCTGGATCACTAGGCCCTAAACCGAGACCCACTCTCTAGTATTTACCACATATCCCAAACCTGGGATTAGTAGGCCCAACAGAGAGCAAACTACCTCTTGGCTTTACCGTATATCCTATCATTCACCGGCAAGGATTCCTAAGCCAACTGTGGCAACACAATCCTGGCTTTGTCGCAACCCACAGTCTTGCTCAAGGGTCATTAGGCTAGTGGCTTTATCGTGATCCATAGTCTGGTTTAGGGACCACTAGGCCATGATTCCATTTCCTAAGGAGAAAAGAATGGAGGATTTGGTTGGCATATCTTATCCAATTCCTAAGGAGAAGATCATGGAGGATTCAAAGGGATCATATTTTGTAATAATGGGAAAGTAGTTAAAAATGCTTGAGATATTTGTGGGATCATATTTTGTAATAATGGGAAAGTAGTTAAAAATGGTTGCGAGATTTATGGAACTAAAGAGAGATTAGTGGATGATCATTATGAGTTTGTTACTCATCCCATTGTATAAATAGGAGTACAATCTCCTCCATTTGTAATCTAGGAGTTTTTGTAATCTTAGAATTGGTTTGTAATGGAGATTTTGAAATAAAGGATCATACTTCAATTTTGCTTCTACATCTGAGTCTCCATTGAAGTGGTGTGCTGGTGGAGTTATGGAGGGCCCCCATGGCCTCACTTGCATGCTTATTTATTTATAATTTACTTTATGCTTTTGTTTGATTTCAGCTTTCAAGTTTTCTTAAATGTTCTAATATTGGAAGGATCTTATTTGAAGGTGTTCTTGTAAGAGAACCGTAAGATCTCAGACAATTATTAGATCTAGGTTTATTTCATTTCAACTTTTAATTTCTTATTAGATGTTCTAATGTTGGAAGAGATCTTGTAGAATATGTTTTTGTAAGAGAATCATAGATCTTAGACAATTGTTATATCTAAGCTTGATTAGTCATTGAAAGAGATCTTAATGAATATGTTCCTGTAAGGGGACTTTAAGATCTTGGACAAATTAGGAATCTTTCTAGATCTATATATTTTATATAAGCACTTCTAAGTTTACCTTCCTGGGTTGACATTAAATTAAACTCTAATTTGCATCCGCATTTTAGACTATACACCATGGTTATCCAGAAATGGCAAGGCTAGGATGAAAACATTGTTACACCTAGAAAACCACATGCCATGATAGACAATAACCACATGCAATTCCATGCATGCCAAATCTAGCAAGGAAAATACACATGCAAGTTGATACCTGCAATGAAGCTTGTTGTAGCTGCTTGATCCTATCTTTCCCTACTTGATCTTTACTTCCTCTTTCCTTCTTTTTCGTTCTTGCTCCAATGCCAAAATTCTCCAAGAAAACTCTAAGTGTCCAAGAGTATGAGAGAGAGAGAGAGAGAGAGAGAGAGAGAGAGAGAATAATTAGAGAGCTCCAAAACTCAACTGACAATAGGTTACCCACTGATCCTCATAAGCCTTTTTATGAATGAGGCCTCTATTTTCTTCATTTTCCATTATTTTCCTTCATTTTCCTCCTCACATGCAACCTGTCACCTTTCACCTCCCTTTTCTCCTCATTTAAATTATTTTCATAAATAAATGTGCCAAAAATGTCATTTTTCCTTTCGAAAGCCTTAGTCATTTCCTTTGCCAATTTCCTTAGCCATAAACAACCAAATGAACACCCCCTAAGATGTCATGACCAGCATTCAGCTTGGAATAAGTGTCCCATCAACTGTGGTTATTTTTTTAAATTTTATTACATGGAATTTTCACCAGGGTTGTTACATCAAGAATACTTTGTTTGAGGCCATATTTAATGTTTAAGAACAAAAGAATAAACTAGAATAAGTTGCATTCAATATTATCCTCACGGAAATATGTAAATTGAGCTTTATACCTCTTAAGTGAGCAATTGAGCAACCATCATGCATAGTAGTTCAAATTTGATCGGCGTAGAGCATAACCACTAGAGAAAAGAATGCAAAATAAGATATGAATTTAGACTTGCATGCCATAACCAATTTCCAATGCATGCTAGTTGCAAAGTTGATGCAATAACACAACTTTCCTATCAGATTTAATGCATGGCCGGGGGTGGTGGTCACATCATACCACCACCATTGATTTAGCCCATCAATCATTAAACTGTATCAATGCAACATTCATCGAGGTCATAACATGTCTCTTCAATTCAATAGAAATTAATATGTGTGCACAGGGTGTTGGGTATTCCATACCCTTTATCTTTCCAAACTTTAATATATATGCCTTATCACCTCGTCAATATTTTCAATATGAACCATATAACATAGCAATCACCACTTAACACCTAATGCATGGCTTGTACATTATAACTTTGCTTGTCTACAATCACCTTTATAAAACTTTGATTCATGGTTATACCCCTTTTACATGCATTCACATTTGTTTCAAGTTGCAAATATAAATCCTATTTATGCCAAATAATATCATAATCAAATATGAAACAAATACATATGAGATGTATATGAATTGTAAAAAGGTATAACTTAGATCAGGGTAATGATTACCCTTATTTCTCCTTTAACATCACATTCATATGTATAGATGCAAGATCAATCCTCATTTTAAGCAAAGACAACATATATAATGTATGAAAGAGAAACCATATCATTGAATAATATGAACTAATTGTTTTGTCTTCGATAATTTTTCCTTTCTTGGAGATTCCACCTACTTAAGTTTTTATTATTTCACACAGTAGAAGAACTTTACAATGTTTTGCAAGTCTGCCAAAAATTATAGGGATATATGTGTCAAGGTATTCGTCGGTAATAAATCATTCAAGGTGCACCCTTGTGTTTACACATACATTTTCAGCATTATGACCACCATATTGACATATCAACAAAAGTTTTCCAAAGGAAAAAAACCGTAAATTTTTATTAAGAGAAAATAAAAATTACATTTTGAAGACACACCAAGTGTGTGTGATATTCATGGAAAACATGATGAATATAAAGAAATAAAGGGTGGAGAGGGGTCAGAATATGTCAATGACCCTCAAATAAATGGAAAACAATAGAAACCAAAACATATGCTAAGGAAGTGGGCAATAAAAACAAATAAAATCCGCATTAGCTGGACTTTTTGTCCTTCTTTTTTTGCACCTTGTGCCAACTATATGACGTTGGTTTGATCAGAACCAATGCCAGTGATCTATCTGCATCTACTAGGGGGTTTCTTTTTCTGAGTTAGAACTCTCTAAAACATTGGCTCTTTTGCATCCCCCAAGTCCATCTAAAATATGCATCTCTACAAGGGGAGATTCATGTTGAATATGAATCCATAATAATTTCTGACATTATATTCGGGTTACAACCAACGTCAATTAAACAACAATGTACAATTTTATCCATAATTTTCATTAATACATAAAATGGAGGGTTTTTTACTGGATTGTTAGGATTATGTACACCTACTTTATTTGTATACATTTATTCTTCTTCTTCTTTTATTTTAGTTAAGTTAGCAATAGTGAAAGCTTTACCTTCCATAAAATTCTTAAGGTATCTTTGCTTCTCAGGTTCGATGGCTATATCATATAACGAAGATCAACTTGAAAAATAGCCATTTGTTTTAATATATTAGACTCTGACAAGGAAAAAGTAGGGTGGGATTTACCTCAGGTTTCTTTTAACCTATGACAACTTGATTGTGTTGAGTTGAACTAATTTAGGAAAAAGTAGTTTTCTAAAGACCATCTCTGCCTCTATTTTGATCAGACTTATTCCTTGTATCTATTAGTAATATATAATATTTAGATGCCTAGTATAGAGTGAAAATTGTAGGATTGAAATTCTTTCAAAAAATCCATTCTGTAGCATTTTTCCTTACTTCATGAGTGTTCTCATAATGGTTGTCTTCACAGAAATTACACCATGATCTTAAAAATATAGTTCTAGGATGAAAATTTGGAGTTTGATTTCTTAAAGGTGCTTGTGTCGATGTATCCATAGAAGTGAAAACAATGTTGTAACGTTCTCGACCACAAGCCAGGCAATGCTACATAATTGTAACCTGAATTTCACTAATTAATTATCCAATAATTCTTGCAGAAGCCCATTATTATGTTCAATTTATTAAATTGCAGCTTATTTCCAATGACCCTATAATTCTAAAAACCCTTCTATAATTCTAGGTAGTAACCCTAGCTTAGAATCTTATGAGAAACAATCAATTGTAAAGAAGCATAAAAGTATAGTGTGTTGGGAAATCAATAAGTAGACATATACCAAACCCCATCTAGGGTTTCAAAGACAAATAACACACAAATATAACACATGGCATTTAAATATAAGAGAAACGTTTTTTAGGGTTTTCTATCAAGACACAAAAGTACACATAAAAATATACAAAAAAACATATCATGGCACAAAGCACACTTATTTGCATAAAATTTGATTGGCTACAACTCTCAATGTTTAACCCAGCTATAGATTGTATGGTTCATAATCTCAACCACTAGTCACCACTGAGATGAGACTGCAAATCCATAGGCAACAGTTGTAAACCAAATAACCAAAACCCTATCCAAGGTACCAACCCTAGTAGCTTTAGTCTCCAACCACGGGTTTATGTTCCCATTGCCTGCATCCAAGTGGTGCAACTTGAGTCCCTCAGCAGTGCCCATCTTCCTGGGTGCCTTACAACTACTTAGAATGGTCTCAACCTGTAGCTTCATGATCTTTGTTTCTATTCGGGTGTCCAAGTACCTAACAACCAAAACCAAAATAACCCCAGAGTCCAAACCAGGACTCACCAACTATCACTGAACTAGTTTCCACACAAGAACTCCATGGTCACCGAGCTATAACTGAATTCATCAAGCTTCAAAGCCACCTCGGGTTTTTTTAAACCAATGGGAACTTGATTGTGTTGAGTTGAATTAATTTAGGAAAAGGTAGTTTTCTAAATACCACCTTTGCCTCTATTTTGATCAGAATTATTCCTTGTATCTACTAGTAATATATCATCTTTATATGCCTAGTGTAGAGCAACAATTGTAGGATTGAAATTCTTTCAAAAAATCCATTCTCTAGCATTTTTCCTTACTTCATAAGTGTTCTCATAATGGTTGTCTTCATAGAAATTACACTGTGATCTTAAAAATATAGCCCTAGGATGAAAATTTGGAGTTTGATTTCTTAAAGGTGCTTGTGTCAATGTATCCATAGAAGTGAAAACAATGTTGTAACGTTCTCGGCCACAAGCCAAGAAATGATACGTAACCGTAACCTGAAATTCACCAATTAATTATCCAATAATTCTTGCAAAAGCCCATTATTATGTTCCGTATATTAAACCATGGCTTATTGCCAATGACCTTGTAATTATGAAAACCCTGCTATAGTTCTAGGCAGTAACTCTATCTTAGAATCTTATGAGAAACAATCAATTGTAAAGCAGCATACAAGTATTGATCCGTTAATGAAAAAGGTATTATATACTTTGTGAGAATTTTCTTATGTTACTTAGTGCAACAGATCGAAAAGATTGAAAATAACATAAACACATAAACGAGTTGAAAACACATTCAAACACATGAACACAACCAAATTTAATAAAGGAGTTCACCAAAATTTCTCTCTAGGTCTCCTGGTCCTTTCGCTTCTAGTGCTGGCCTCTTTATTTTGTCTTCAAAATGTTGTTACAGGGCTGAGCTCAAAAACAAAGTCTCAAATGAGAAAATGGACCTCACCACTGAGTTCATCTCAAAATTTCGAGTCAAACGAGTATAAATTTGACCATATTTGGCCATTGTGACGTCCAGACCCCCCTTGAATGGTCCAAAAGCACCTCTATCCTTGAAAAACCACCCTCTGTTTTGCAAAAACCACCTCTTCCTGCATAAAACTACCTCGGTCTGTGCGTTGGTGGTATGGTGGGTTTGGCACCTGGAATGGTTTAAATAAAAATTGGTTAAGCTTTGCTTCAAGCCCGAACTCATGACATGTTGGTTAGCTGAGGCATGTTAAAGCATTGCATATATAGTGTTTTGGTGGGTCGAGGGTTCGAAACCCCCGTCCGACCATTTTGCCACTGGTTACGTTATACATTGGATATGCAATATGATATGTGTTGTCCGTTGGTTTAACATTAATTATATGGTATTAATATACCATATGTGGCTTGGTCTTGCGATGAATGTGGGATATTGTAATGTGATTCAGACTATATGATAACGATAATTCAAAGGTTCGACAGTTGTGGGGTTGACCCTGACCGTCTAGCTTTTTTCCGGCGAAAACCTCAATACAACATAAATACAAACTAATCATTTCCATTACCAAGGCCTACGATAGCTCATCTGGTGAGTTGGTTCTGGCGAAAACATTGCCACTCCGGGAGGTCAGGGGTTCGATCCTTTGTGATCCCCAAAATTTTGGAAATAAGGCCAAATTGGGCAAAATCCGGGCTGCCACGTGTCAGCACCGAATTGGCCCATATAAACTAATCAAGATCCGCCATGTCACCTCCTCTGCTGACATTACCCAGGAACCTTGGCTCATTCCCGGGTTGACACATGTCCCTGCTGATGTAGGCATTGATCGTTGACCTTTGACTTTTTTTACCCTAATTTTCCATAAACTTTGACTGGCTCTAACTTCTCCATTTGGACTCGGATTTACACATCATTCACACCATTGGAATCGTATCGACAAGCACTTCAACTTGATCCCACTTTCATCTGCATTTGAATACTTTGATCTCGAGGAAAAACTGGATCCATCTTGGATCACTCCTCCCCACTGGAAGCTTTTGGACCACCAAAAGTTGGTTTTAGTTGTCGAGTAAGTGAGGATAAAGTTCCTTCACTTTTCCAATCTCTATCCATCATGATTTACTTGGATTTGTACCTTTGATTCCAACTTGAAGATACTCAACATTTCCCTATCGTGAAGTTCTCATCCTCTTGTCAAGAACTGTGTCCTCCTGTAGCTCATTGAGACACTTGGGAAAAATATCTTCAATGGAAGGTAGTTGACCTTGCTCTTCGGGATCTTCAATCAACGAATGCTCATACAATCGCAAGTTTTCAACATTTACGATGGAATAGATCTGCATATAAGTTGGTAGATCTAGGTAGAAAGCATTTTCACCAATTTTGTCAAGTATTTTGAAAGGACCATATCTAATTGGTTTCAACTTCTTACCTTCCCCTTGCAGTCTTTCTTTGCTGATGTACAACTAGACTTGATCACCAACTTGAAAACTATGCTCAACTTGATGCTTGTCATGCAGTGCCTTATACTTTGCTTGGCTTCTTTCCAGATGTTCTTGTACTGCCTAGTGACTTTCCTGGATTTTCTCAATGAACTTGGTTGCTTTGTCCACATCAATGTGTCCATCAACTGCTATGTCTTTAACAAAGACAAAATCCAAGGGAGAATTTGGTATAAAACCAAAACAAGTCTCAAAAGGAGATCTCTGAGTAGAAGAATGTTTTGCATGGTTGTAAGCATGTTGCACATAACACAAATGCTCATCCCAAAGTTTGGGATGCTTGCTACAATATCCTCAAAGAAACTGTATCACTGCCCTATTGACCACTTCTATCTGACCATCTGTTTGTGGATGAAATTTTGTGCTCTTCTTTAAATTTGTGTCCATTAGCTCGCATAGAATTGATCAAAATTTCCCGACAAATTGAGAATCTCAATCAAATAAATTAGAAGTGGGTAACCCAAAATGAACCCATACATTTTGAAAGAACAATTTTGTAGTTTGTTCAGCTGTGACCTGTTTATTGCATGGTGTCAAAATACACATCTTGTCTTTGAGGTTTCTGTGAGTTTCATTATTATTTAGATTATCTTCTAGATACATCACATAAGGTTTCTTTTGCATCGATGTTTCGAACCAGCAATGGTGGTTCATCTTCAGGATGTGACTTCTCAGAGAATGATTGATTTTGGCAAAGGTAGGAATAATTGATGAATCTCTGCATCTCTTCAGAAATGTAAGGTCAGTCTTCTTTTTCGTTAAGAGCCATCTGTGTCGTTCAAATCTGTGAACTTCTTTCATAATCTCCCTTCTGTATTGGGTGAGTATCTTGTCTTTGAGGTTTCTGCGAGTTTCATTATTATTTAGATTATCTTCCAGATACATCGCATAAGGTTTCTTTTTCATCGACGTTTCGTACCAGCAATGGTGGTTCATCTTTAGGATGTGACTTCTCAGAGAATGATTGATTTTGGCAAAGGTAGGAATAATTGATGACTCTTTACATCTCTTCAGAAATGTAAGGTCAGTCTTCTTTTTCATTAAGAGCCATCTGTGTCGTTCAAATCTGCGAACTTCTTTCATAATCTCCCTTCCGTATTGGGTGAGTATCTTGTCTTTGAGGTTTCTACGAGTTTCATTGTTATTTAGATTATCTTCCGGATACATCGCATAAGGTTTCTTTTTCATCAACGTTTCTAAATAATAATGAAACTCGCAGAAACCTTAAAGACATGATACTCACCCAATATGGAAGGGAGATTATGAAAGAAGTTCGCAGATTTGAATGACATAGATGGCTCTTAATGAAAAAGAAGACTGGCCTCACATTTCTGAATAGATGCAGAGATTCATCAATTATTCCTACCTTTGCCAAAATCAGTCATTCTCTGAGAAGTCACATCCTCAAGATGAACCACCATTGCTGGTTCGAAACGTCAATGAAAAAGAAACCTTATACGATGTATCTAGAAGATAATCTAAATAATAATGAAACTCACAGAAACCTCAAAGACAAGATACTCACCTAATATGGAAGGGGATTATGAAAGAAGTTCGTAGATTTGAATGACACAAATGGATCTTAACGAAAAAGAAGACTGACCTTACATTTTTTAAGAGATGCAGAGATTCATCAATTATTCCTACCTTTGCCAAAATCAATCATTCTCTGAGAAGTCACATCCTGAAGATGAACCACCGTTGTTGGTTCGAAACGTTGATGAAAAAGAAACCTTATGCGATGTATCCGGAAGATAATCTAAATAATAATGAAACTCACAAAAACCTCAAATACAAGATACTCACCCAATATGGAAGGGAGATTATGAAAGAAGTTCACAGATTTGAACGACACAGATAGCTCTTAACGAAAAAGAAGATTGTCCTTACATTTCTGAAGAGATGTAGAGATTCAGCAATTATTCCTACCTTTGCCAAAATCAATCATTCTCTAAGAAGTCACATCCTAAAGATGAACCACCGTTGCTGGTTCGAAACGTTGATGAAAAAGAAACCTTATGCAATGTATCCGGAAGATAATCTAAATAATAATGAAACTCACAGAAACCTCAAAGACAAGATACTCACCCAATACAGAAGGGATATTATGAAAGTAGTTCGCAGATTTGAACGACACAGATGGATCTTAACGAAAAAGAAGACTGACCTTACATTTCTGAAGAGATGCAGAGATTCATTGATTATTCCTACCTTTGCCAAAATCAATCATGCTCTGAGAAGTCACATCCTGAAGATGAACCACCGATGCTGGTTTGAAACGTCGATGAAAAAGGAACCTTATGCGATGTATCCGGAAGATAATCTAAAAAATAATGAAACTCGCAGAAACCTCAAAGACAAGATACTCCCCCAATACGAAAGGGAGATTATGAAAGAAGTTTGCAGATTTGAACAACACAGATGGCTCTTAACGAAAAAGAAGACTAACCTTACATTTCTGAAGAGATGCAGAGATTCATCAATTATTCCTACCTTTGCCAAAATCAATCATTCTCTAAGAAGTCACATCCTGAAGATGAACCACCATTGCTGGTTAGAAATGTCGATGAAAAAGAAACCTTATGCGATGTATTCGGAAGATAATCTAAATAATAATGAAACTCGCAGAAACCTCAAAGACAAGATACTCACCCAATACGGAAGGGATATTATGAAAGAAGTTCACAGATTTGAATGACACAGATGGCTCTTAATGAAAAATAAGACTGACCTTACATTTCTGAAGAGATGCAGAGATACATCAATTATTCCTACCTTTGCCAAAATCAATCATTCTCTGAGAAGTCACATCTTGAAGATGAACCACCGTTGCTGGTTCGAAACGTCAATGAAAAAGAAACCTTATGTGATGTATCTGGAAGATAATCTAAATAATAATGAAACTCGTAGAAACCTCAAAGACAAGATACTCACCCAATACGGAAGGGAGATTATGAAAGAAGTTCACAGATTTGAATGACATAGATGGCTCTTAACGAAAATAAGGTTGACCTTACATTTCTGAAGAGATGTAGAGATTCATCAATTATTCCTACCTTCGCCAAAATCAATCATTCTCTGAGAAGTCACATCCTGAAGATGAACCACCGTTGCTGGTTCGAAACGTCGATGAAAAAGAAACCTTATGCGATGTATCTGGAAGATAATCTAAATAATAATGAAACTCGCGGAAACCTCAAAGGCAAGATACTCACCCAATACGGAAGGGAGATTATGAAAGAAGTTCGCATATTTGAATGACACAGATGGCTCTTAACAAAAAAGAAGACTGACCTTACATGTCTGAAGAGATGTAGAGATTCATCAATTATTCCTACCTTTGCCAAAATCAATCATTCTCTGAGAAGTCACATCCTGAAGATGAACCACCGTTGCTGGTTCGAAACGTCGATGAAAAAGAAACCTTATGCGATGTATCCGGAAGATAATCTAAATAATAATGAAACTTGCAGAAACCTCAAAGACAAGATACTCACCCAATACGGAAGTGAGATTATGAAATAAGTTTGTAGATTTGAACAACACAAATGGCTCTTAACGAAAAAGAAGACTAACCTTACATTTCTGAAGAGATGTAGAGATTCATCAATTATTCCTACCTTTGCCAAAATCAATCATTCTCTGAGAAGTCACATCCTGAAGATGAACCACCGTTGCTGGTTTGAAACATCGATGAAAAGGAAACATTATGCGATGTATCCGGAAGATAATCTAAATAATAATGAAACTCGCAGAAACCTCAAAGACAAGATACTCACCCAAAATGGAAGGGATATTATGAAAGAAGTTTGTAGATTTTAACGACACATATGGCTCTTAACTAAAAAGAATATTGACCTCACATTTCTGAAGAGGTGCATAGATTCATCAATTATTCCTATCTTTGCTAAAATCAATCATTCTCTGAGAAGTCACATCCTAAAGATGAACCACCATTGCTAGTTCGAAACATCGATGAAAAACAAACCTTATGCGATGTATCTGGAAGATAATCTAAATAATAATGAAACTCACAGAAACCTCAAAGAGAAGATACTCACCCAATACGGAAGGGAGATTATGAAATAAGTTTGCAAATTTGAACAACACAGATGGCTCTTAACGAAAAAGAAGACTAACCTTACATTTTTGAAGAGATGCAGAGATTCATCAATTATTCCTACCTTTTCCAAAATCAATCATTCTTTGAGAAGTCACATCCTGAAGGTGAACCACCGTTGCTGGTTCGAAATGTCGATGAGAAAGAAACCTTATGCGATGTATCCCGAAGATAATATAAATAATAATGAAACTCGCAGAAACCTCAAAGACAAGATACTCACCCAATACGGAAGGGAGATTATGAAAGAAGTTTGCAGATTTGAACAAAATAGATGGCTCTTAACGAAAAAGAAGACTGACCTCACATTTCTGAAGAGATGCAGAGATTCATTAATTATTCCTACCTTTGCCAAAATCAATCATTCTCTAAGAAGTCACATCCTGAAGATGAACCACCGTTGTTGGTTCGAAATGTCGATGAAAAAGAAACCTTATGCGATGTATTTGGAAGATAATCTAAATAATAATGAAACTCATAGAAACCTCAAAGACAAGATACTCACCTAATACAAAAGGGAGATTATGAAAGAAGTTCGTAGATTTGAACGACACAGATGGATCTTAACGAAAAAGAAGGCTGACCTTACATTTCTGAAGAGATGCATAGATTCATCAATTATTCCTACCTTTTCTAAAATCAATCATTCTCTAAGAATTCACATCCCGAAGATGAACCACTGTTGCTAGTTCGAAACATCGATGAAAAAGAAACCTTATGCGATGTATCTGGAAGATAATCTAAATAATAATGAAACTCGCAAAAACCTTAAAGAAAAGATACTCACCCAATACGGAAGGGAGATTATGAAAGAAGTTCGCAGATTTGAACGACACAGATGACTCTTAACGAAAAGGAAGACTGTCCTTAAATTTCTAAAGAGATGCAAAGATTCATCAATTATTCCTACCTTTGCCAAAATCAATCATTCTCTGAGAAGTCACATCCTGAAGATGAACCACCGTTGCTGGTTCGAAACGTCGATGAAAAAGAAACCTTATGCAATGTATCCGGAAGGTAATCTAAATAATAATGAAACTTGCAGAAACCTCAAAGACAAGATACTTACCCAATACGGAAGGGAGATTATGAAAGAAGTTTGTAGATTTGAATGACACAGATGGCTCTTAACGAAAAAGAAGACTGACCTTACATTCCTGAAGAGATGCAGAGATTCATCAATTATTCCTACCTTTGCCAAAATCGATCATTCTCTGAGAAGTCACATCCTGAAGATGAACAACCGTTGCTGGTTCAAAACGTTGATGAAAAGGAAACCTTATCTGATGTATCTGGAAGATAATCTAAATAATAATTAAACTCGCAGAAACCTCAAAGACAATATACTCACCCAATACAGAAGGGAGATTATGAAAGAAGTTTGCAGATTTGAACGACACAGATGGCTCTTAATGAAAAAGAAGACTGACCTTACATTTCTGAAGAGATGCAGAAATTCATCAATTATTCCTACCTTTTCCAAAATCAATCATTCTCTAAGAAGTCACATCCTGAAGATGAACCACCATTGCTGGTTCGAAAAGTCAATGAAAAAGAAACCTTATGCGATGTATCCAGAATATAATCTAAATAATAATGAAACTCGTAGAAACCTCAAAGAAAAGATACTCACCCAATACGAAAGGGAGATTATGAAAGAAGTTTGCAGATTTGAATGACACAGATGACTCTTAATGAAAAAGAAGAATGACCTTACATTTCTGAAGAGATGCAGAGATTCATCAATTATTCCTACCTTTGCCAAAATCAATCATTCTCTGAGAAGTCACATCCTGAAGATGAACCATCGTTGCTTGTTCGAAACATCGATGGAAAAGAAACATTATGCGATGTATCCAGAAGATAATCTAAATAATAATGAAACTCACAGAAACCTCAAAGACAAGATACTCACCCATTACGGAAGGGAGATTTTCAAAGAAGTTCGCAGATTTTAACGACACAGATGGCTCTTAACAAAAAAGAAGACTGACCTTACATTTCTGAAGAGATGCAGAGATTCATCAATTCTTCTTACCTTTGCCAAAATCAATCATTGTCTAAGAAGTCACATCCTGAAGATGAACCACCGTTGCTGGTTCGAAACGTCGATGAAAAAAACCTTATGCGATGTATCCGGAAGATAATCTAAATAATACACATCTTACTGAACCTATCCACAACTACATACAAATAATCGTGACTCTTTCTAGACTTTGGCAATCCCCCAATAAAATCCATGGAAACAATTTCCCAAGGATGAGAAGGAATTGGAAGTGGAGTATAAAAGCCTAATTTTTTATTACTTGGCTTGCTTGTAGCACACATAGTACATCCTTTAATATATCTAGAAATTGTTTCATTCATTTGTGGCCAATAGCAGAATCTTTGTAATTGTACAACTATTTTACTTACACCAAAATGACCTAATATGAGAGAAGTATGTGCTTCTTGAATAATATTAACTCTTTCAGTGTGTGGAACACTGGAATGCATAACTTTCCAAATGATATAAGAGTTTGTACTTTATGAAATAATCCAATTCTTCTACCTGATTTCCATGACTTAAAGTTGCATATACATCCTTAAATCTGTGTCTTGAGCATATTGTTCAATGTAACTTTAATGAATTACTGAATTATTCTTAAGCATTGTGGATGCATTTATGATTGGTCTAGATAACATGTCTGCAACCTTATTATGTATACCCTTCTTATATCTGATAACAAGATGAAATTGTTGTGGGAAACCCATCCACCAATGGTTTCTTGATTTTTGCAATTTAGTTTGTAAGTGTAAATATTGAAGTGGTTGGTGATCTATATGTATGATTGTTTCTTTACCCATTATGTAATGTTTCCACTTTTTAACACTCTAAACTAATGCATACAATTATTTATCATATGTAGGATAGTTAATGGTTGCTAATGTGAATGTCTCAGGATGAAAGCATATAGGCTTTATGTATTGCATCAACACGGCCCCCATGGCATATTCACTTGCATTTGTCTCAAGCTCAAATGGATGTTAAAGATCTGGCAGTGCAAGTACTGGCATTGTACTGATCCTTTCTTTCATCGTGTCAAAGGCTTTCTGTTGTTTACCTCCCCACTGAAACACCTGTTTCACACTTGTCAAAGCATGTAAAGGAGTTGCAATCAAAGAAAAGTTAGCAATAGACTTTCTCCAATATTGTGCTGCCCCTAAGAAACTTCTAACTTCTGTAGCAATATTGGGCTTAGGCCAATTTACAGTGACTTCGACCTTAGAGGGATCTATCTTTAATTCACCACCCCCTATAATTCAAAGATGTTCTACCAAATTCACATTTTGAAAGTTTTACATAGAGATTTTCTCTTTTCAAAACACATAAAATATGCTTTACATGTTCATACCATGTTCTACTGAAAACAAGAATATCATCTAAATAGACTATTACAAAATCATCAATGAATGGTCTAAATACATCATTCATGACTCTCATGAATTTAGCTGGAGCATTAGTTAAGCCAAAAGGCATAACCATCCATTCATAGAGTCCTTTCTTTGTTTTGAAAGCAGTATTCCATACATCCTGTTCTGCAACTTTGATCTGATGGTAGCCAGTTCACAAGTCCAATTTAGAGAAGTAAACTGCATCTTTTAACTGATCTAACAAATCATCAATATGAGGAAGAGGATAACGATTATTTATTGTGATTTTATTTAATGCTCTAAAATCAATGCACATTCTCCATGAACCGTCTTTATTTCGCACTAACACAATAGGTGATCCTCATGGTGATGTGCTTGGTCGAATAAACCCTTGATCAAGTAACTCTTGTACCTGCTTCTTTATCTTTGCATTCTCTAGAGCTGATAACCTATACATTCCAATGTTAGGTAGTGGAGCATATTGTTGCAAATAAATCTCATGTTCTATCTCTCACTTGGGTGGAAGCCCTTTAGGCTCTTGAAACAAAATATCATAATCAGAAACAACTTTAACTAGATCTTCTTTCTGGTTAGGATTACAGCCTTGGAAAGAATCAGATTTATCAATATCCTTTGCTTTTACAGTCATATGTAAAAATTGTTTACTTGAATTCACAATTCTTTTCATATGTCCTGAATTTATGAGAGAGAAGTTATCTTTGAATTTATGAGCCCTTACAATATATTCAATTCCATCCTTAGTGAGTTAATACTTATCTTCAGTTCGATAGAAGATAGCATTTCTATCGTACAAGTATGCACTTCCTAATACAATTCCACATATGTCCAATGGGACTATGTCCAACTCAACCTCATCTACAAACTTTGACCCAATAGCAAAACGAAGTTTACATTGTTTCATAACTTGTAGCTTAGTTTTATCACACACCCAACCTAATGGATATGGCCTTTTATGAGGTTTTGTTTCTAGAACCGACTTCTTTACAATTGCTTCAGAAATCAAATTAACTTGTGATCCACTATCAAATAAAGTTTCAATTTTAGTATGCTTGGAAATGACTCTAATGTGAAATAGCTCATTTCTTTTCCTCTCATCATTATCATTATCAACAGAAGTACTTGTAGATTCTTTAGAATCTTTACCTTTTATACCTGTAGCTGTAACTATTGTCTCGTCACCTGAATCTAATCCCAAGTCCTTTTGAATATTAGCAACATTCTTCCTCTCTTTACTCCCTGTTGTACCTTAAGAAACCAATTTCCTAGCTGTGGAGAAATTGTGCTTAAGACATTAATGATTATTGTTTGTTGTCACTTATTTGTCACTTTATTGTTTTTTGTGTTCTCAAATGAAGGACCTGGAAAACTTGGTCTTTAACCCTTAATACATGTATGACAAGAACATCTCAGAATGCCATTTGTTGCTAGATATAAATGATGAATGAAGAAAGCTTGAAGGAGAAGTTAAAGATAATATGCTGCTTAACACAGAACCTACTATCCATCACTTAGAAGAATTATGAAAATGAGAATTGAATCATAGACAATATGTTGCTTAACACAGAAACTACTATTTGCGACCCTTGGAGAAGTTAAAGATAATATGTTACCTTACACAGAAACTATTATCTATAACTTAGAAAGGAAGGTGAAAACTTCAAGTATAGGAGTGCTCTTTTAAGGAATTTTAACTTTATCTACATAAGCAAATAAAGACCTGCAACTTAATTACTGTACTTGAAAGAAGAAAACATAAGATGACACATGACAGAGAAGGTTACAAAATTATACCCAACAATTCATGGAAACTACTATCTGCGATCCTTGGAGAAGTTAAAGATAATATGTTGCCTTACACAGAAACTATTATCTGTAACTTAGAAAGGAAGGTGAAAACTTCAAGTATAGGAGTGCTCTTTTAAGGAATTTTAACATTATCTACATAAGCAAATAAAGACCTGCAGCTTCATTACTATACTTGAAAGAAGAAAACATAAGATGACACATGACAGAGAAGGTTACAAAATTATACCCAACAATTCATGGAAACTTCTGATTCTCTCATTAATCAACATTTATATCAAGAATATAGTGGCCTAGTCTCCAGGTTCTCCAAAATTCGAATCCCCCCTTCTCTGTAAATTTTCCCCTATTTATACATTGTGAAACAGTTGCTGATCTCTGAAACTGTCAAACTACTAAAATTGTTTCTCTAACTATATGAAGTAAGAATTATTACAAAATATTACACAAAGGGTAAAGACATCTCAAAGAACATAAAATAACATAAAATAATTGAACATGACAATGACTTCTGGCTTTTCGGTTGTATTAATCGGCCCTTGAATTCTTCTGTAGATGCCTTAATAATGATTAATCCGCTTTAACCATAATAAACAGTGTTTGACTTTGAGTTGTGCATAAATCTTGGCTTACGCATGTATCGAGTATTTTGATTGGCCAAAATACAAAGAAAACATGCCCAACTTCCTTTTCTTCAGATTTGGTTTTAACATTGATTTTCCCTTTATACAACGAAATTAACGCAAAGCAGAGCTCAAAAAGAATTAACTCTGTTTCATAACCCATCGGATCCGCCCGTTAAAAACTCCATTGACTTTCCATCACAAATCGCAATTGACTTTCAATTGGTGTATCAATCCAAAACTTAACGATACGCGATATAACAGATGTGACAGGGAAATTAAACATAATATATGTAATATTAGGTCCGGCCTATCGCATATCGCAACCATATACCCAAACCTTAATGATTTGTGATACGGTGGACACGCTGAGTTATAAAAATAACATATAAACTATATAAAAGGAGCTTCGTGTTATTCCAGACCCGCTGGCATTATAAATGCAATATGTATATTTTCGGCTCTGTCATTGCAAATTGAGATAGGCATAACCCATATGAATGTATATGGGGGATTTTACTATACAGTAGACCCTCCAGCACTTCACAACATAATATATATATGTTTCCACGTGTTCAACGCTTTATTAACTGCTCACTGCATTTTGCGATTACGATTTCATCACATCGCTAACACATATATATCGGGTCCATTCTCCACCGTAGATTTAAACCCCAGGATCCGACTGCTGGCATCGATTTCGGGTGGACTACTTGCACAAGAGTTACCTGCCCGAAATGAGCGCCTTTTCTCACTCCTCTAGTTGCTACGTGTCAACCATTGAATGGAATTGGGTGCTCTCCTCTAAAAACCACTTACCATTTTTCATCTGCCCGAAATCCCGCTTATAGCTTTAAAATCGTCCTTCGTCTTGGTTAATGCCCCAAATTGATTTGCTTTCGATGACTGTAGATCTTCTACCATCGACTGCTCCAATATAACGCTCCTGGTCTAACATGATTTGACTTGATCGCATGGGCCGATTCTTTAACAATTGTTTCCTTTGTGATTTCGATATATAATAAATAAAATACTTCATTTCTTTTAGAGTTTGTGGATGTAAAGAAAGTAAGGTAGCTTCATTTAGGTTGAACCCCTGCAATGATTTTAGATCGTGCATGGTGATAAAAGTGATAAATAATCTTAAACACAATATAAGCTACAACACTCCCAAACTTCTTAGGCTTCAATTCTAGATGCAATGACCAGCATTGTGCCTCATCGTGTCCTTCCTTCTTACAATGAGTGCATGAAGGTTTATCTCTCTTCACAATGTTTGTTCTCTTCTCCTTCCATTTAAGTTTCTTCTTTCCTTTATTCTTACTTTCAATAGGTTTGGATGATTTCCCAACATCTTGGGTTACATTTTTGCCTCTAGCTTCTAGATGAGTTGCTTGGACCGATACATCATCTAAGCTAGTTGGATTAAACATAAGTATGGTATGCCTCAAATAACTATGAAGACCGCCTATGTATTTCAACAATGTCTCTGATGAGTCCAATGATATGCCTAATGTTAAAGCTCTCTTACAGAATTCCTAAGTATAACTTTGAACACTTTGACCTTTTAACTGACGTAGTGTTTTCCAACTCATCATTCCTTGTCACATATAAGCCAAAGGATAAAATTTATTTTTAATGGAAGAAACAAATTCATTCCAAATTGAAATGATTTTACCATTCTTTTGGAGATTTGCTTGTGTCTTGCCTTACCACCATACAAGTGCGGTTCCTCCAAGTAGAAGGCTAGCAAGCTGGATCTTCTTCCTTTTCGAAACAACTTTTTTCACCCTGCAATACACTTCAATTTGTCTTATCCAATTATCAAGCTTTTCAGTGTTAATCTCTCCATCATAAATTGGCAAATCAAATTTTACATCTAATTTGATCAAAGAGGATTTCTTCTTTTTCTTCTTAGAAGGGATAGATTTATGAGAAGAAGAGGATGATGGAGGAGATGGTGGAGGAAGCATTCCTCCCTTTCCCTTATCTTCTTGATCTTTAGGTGATGAAGTGCCTTCATCTTTGTTCTTCTTAAACTCGCGATACATCTCTTCCACCATTGCACGTATCGTCATGAAACTATCCAAGAATTGAGATTCTGACCCAAGTGGAGTTTCATCTGCCATCCTTCTTTGTGAAAAGACCCTTCCAATCTCTGGATTCACCTCAACAAGTTCACCTTCACCTCATCCAAGCCTCAACCTAGTAAGCATTCAAATCTTCACACAAACTTGTCAAACCTTAAAAACCTTGCTGCTCTGATACCACTTGATCTGTTAATGAAAAAGGTATTATAGACTTTGTGAGAATTTGATTATGTTACTTAGTGCAACGGATCGAAAATATTGCAAATAACATAAACACATAAATAAGTTGAAAACACATTAAAGCACATCAACACAGCCAAATTTAATAAAGGAGTTCACCAGACTTTCTGGCTACATCTCCTGGTCCTTTCGCTTCTAGTGTTGACCTCTTTATTTTGTCTTCAAAATGTTGTTACATGGATGAGCTCAAAAACAGAGTCTCAAATGAGAAAATGGACCTCACCACTGAGTTCAGCTCGAAATTTCGAGTCAAAAGAGTATAAACTTGACCATATTTGGCCATTGTGACCTCCAGAGCCCCTGAAATGGTCTAAAACCACCTCTGTCCCTACAAAACCACCTCTACCTGCATAAAACCACCTTTGTTTGTTCGCTGGTGGTATAGCGGGTTCGGCACCTACAATGGTTTAAATAAAAACTCGTTTGACTTTGCTTCAAGCCTGAACTCATGACATGTTGGTTAGCGGAGGCATGTTACAGCATTGCATATATAGTGTTTTGGTGGGTCAAGGGTTCGAAACCCCCACCTGACCATTTTGCCATTGGTTACGTTATACATTGGATATGCGATATGATATGTGTTTTCCATTAGTTTAACATTAGTTATATGGTATTAATATACCATATGTGGCTTGGTCTTGCGATGAATGTGGGATATTGTAATGTGATTCAGACTATATGATAACGATAATTCAAAGGTCCGGTGGTCGTGGGGTTGACCCCGACTATCCAGCCTTTTTCCAATGGAAACCTCAATACAACATAAATACAAACTGATCATTTTCGTTACCAAGGCCTGCGATAGCTCATTCAGTGAGCTGGTTCCGACAAAAACATTGCCACTCTAGGAGGTCAGGGGTTCGATCCTCCCTGATCCCCAAAATTTTGGAAATAAGGCCAAATTGGGAAAAATTCGGGCTGTCACGTGTCAGCACTAGATTGGCCCGTATGAACCAATCACGATCCGCCAAGTCACCTCCTCCATTGACATCATCCAGGACCCATGGCTCATTCCCAGGTTGACATATGTCCCTGCTGGTGTAGGCATTGACCGTTGACTGTTGACATGGTTGACCTTTCACCTTTTTTACCCTAATTTTTCATAAACTTTGACAGTCTCTAACTTCTCCATTCGGACTCGAATTTACACACCATTGGAATCATATCGATGAGCACTTCAACTTGATCCCACGTTCATATGCATTTGAAGACTTTGATTTGGAGGCAAAATTGGATCCATTTTGGATCAAGTATAGTGCATTGTGAAATCAGTAAGAAGACATACACCAAACCCTAGCTAAGGTTTCAAAGACAAATAACACGCAAATATAACACATGGCACTTAAATATAAGAGAAACTATTTTTAGGGTTTTCTATCAAGACACAAAAGTACACATAAAAATATACATAAAACATATCATGGCACAATGAACACTTATTTGCATAAAATTTGATTGGATACAGGCTCTCGATGTTTAACCCAGCCATAGATTGTATGGTTCATAATCTCAACCACAAGTCATCCCCAAGATGACACTGCAAACCCAAAGGCAACAGTTGTAAACCAAACAACCAAAACCCTAGCCAAGGTACCAACCCTAGTAGATTCAGTCTCAAAACACAAGTTTATGTTCCTCTGACCTACACCGAAGTGGTGCACCTTAAGTCCCTTAGCAATGCCCCTCTTCCAGGGTGCCTTACAACTACTCAAAACGGTCTCATCCTGTAGCTTCATGATCTTTGTTACTATCAGGGTGTCTAAATTCCTAGCAACCAAAACCAAAATAACCCCACACTCGGTGCTAGAGTCCAAACCAAGACTCACCAACTATCACTAAACCAATTTCCCCACCAGAACGCCATGGTCACCAGACTATAACTGGATCCATCAAGATTTAGTGCCACTAGGGCTCACTAAACTAGAGAACTTAACTCTAAAACTAGGATGCATCCAAATTGGTGTGATTAATTGAATAACTACACCTCAGCCAGTTCTAGAGTCCCCTCAGGACTCACTCGCTCATCATTCAACAGACTAAATGATCAATGGCGTAACTCATTCCATCATTCCACAAGCACCTACACTTCTTTTATTTGCATGGGTTTACTTCACCATATGGCACCCTCCAAAGCCACATGGCCCCTAGGTGCATTTTTCGCCAAAACATCCAATTTCTGCCTTGTCCTTGGAGTTTCTCCCCCCATACTCATTTCTGTGGAGTGGGCTTCGTAGCCAACCTCTTTTATTAATAATACATATAGATACATTATATTTACAATCTCGACCCTCTGGCCACTTATCCAAAACTGACATAAAATACCTGGGCACGATGGCTTGAAAATACATTTAACATCTCTACATGGGCATACAAGCCACATAATATAACTTGGCTCTTTTAACAGCATTACATGAGCATGCAGAACACATAGTATAACTTATCTCACCAACCTATCATAACATACATCCATTTCATCAGCCTACATTTCACTATATATATACTTACATCATCTTAGACAAGTGGGGGTATTACATTCCCCCCCCCCCCCCTTATTTTATGTATTGTCCTTAGTGCATCATATGTTCATAATGTTGCAAAGTGAATTTTTTTTCCCACCATGTAGTCGCAAGTCCATATCCTTGTTCATGGCTTCATCCTGGAGCATCCTTATTATGCATGCAATCCTTTTTGTAGACAGACACTATCCCTCTAGTCATATGGGAGGACCTAGCAACAAACTAGACAAATACGTATAAACATTCCTAGTTTATATCAAAAAATACAAAGGAATATAGATTACCTACCTCATTCTGATGCTAACGACCGTTGATAGCATTCTCCATCTTCTCACTTCCAAGTTCAATCCTCTCTATGTCATTGTGGATGAATACCTGCAAGGAAGATCAAACAAAGACGACAAAATAATACATAGCATAATTCATTATAACATAAACGATGTGACAGATCAAGGAGTATCACACTAAATGAGTAATAACAACCACCATCAATTAAACAACAATGCATAATTTTATCCATAATTTTCATTAATACATAAAATGGAGTATTTTTTATTGGATTGTTAGGATTATATACACCTAATTTATTTGTATACATTTATTCTTCTTTTTTTCATTTTAGGTAAGTGAGCAATAGTGAAAGCTTTATCTTCCATAGAATTCTTAAGATATCTTTGTTTCTCAGGAACAATGGTCATATCAGGTAACAAAGCATCAACATGAAAAATCGCCATCTCTTTCAATATATTAAACTTTGACAACGAAAACGTAGAGGTGGCATTTACCTTAGGTTGTTTTGAACCTATGGCAACTCAATTGTGTTCAATTGAATTGCTTTAGACAAAAGTACTTTTCTAAAGACCACCTTTGCCTCTATTTTGATAAGAATTATTCTTTGTATCTACTAGTAATATATCATCTTTTGATGCCCAGTGTAGAGCGACAATTGTAGAATTGAACTTCTTTGAAAAATCCACTCTCTAGCATTTTTCCTTACTTGATAAGTGTTCTCATCATGGTTGTCTTCACAGAAACTACACCATGATCTTGAAAATATAGTTCAGGGATGAAAATTTGGAGTTTGATTTCTTAAAGGTGTGTATGTCGATGTATCCATAGAAGTGAAAATAATGTTGTAACATTATCGGTCACAAGCTAAGCAATGCTACGTAACCATAACCTGAATTTCGCCAATTAATTCTCCAATAATTCTTGCATAAACCCATTATTCTATTCCATATATTAAACGACAGCTTATTTCCAATGACCCTGTAAATATAAAAACCCTGCTATAATTCTAGGCATTAACCCTAGCTTAGAATCTTATGAGTAGCAATCAATTGTAAAGAAGCATACAACTATAGTTCATTGTAAAATTAATACGCATATATATATACCAAAACCTAGTTATGGTCTCAAAGACAAATAACACACAAATATAACACATGGCACTTGAATACAAGAGAAACTATTTTTAGGTTTTTCTAACAAGACGCAAAAGTACACATTAAAATATACATAAAACTTATCATGGCACACTGAACACTTATTTGCATAAAATTTGATTGGCTACATGCTCTCGATGTTCCACCCAGCCATAGATTGTATGGCTCATAATCTCAACCACAAGTCACCCCCGAGTTGAAACTGCAACTCCACATGAAACAATTCTAAATAAAACAACCAAAACCATATCCAAGGTACCAACCCTAGTAGCTTCAGTCTCCAACCACAAGCTCATGTTCCTCTGACCTGCACCCAAGTGGTTCAACTTGAGTCCCTCTACAATGCCCATCTTCTAGGGCACCTAAAAACTGGCCAGAATAGTCTCAACCCGCAGCTTCATGATATTTGTTTCTATCTGGGTATCCAAGTGCCTAATAGCCAAAACCAAAATAACCCCACAATCGATGCCAGATTCCAAACTAGGACGAGTCACCAACTATCACTAAACCAATTTCCCCACCAAAAATCCATCGTCACCAAGCCATAACCAAAGTCATCATGCTCTTAGAGCCACTAGGGCTCATGAAACTAGAGAACCAAGCTCTAAACTAGGATGCATCTAAATCAGTGTGATTAACTGAATAAATACATCTTAGCCAGTTCCAGAGTCCCCTCAGGACTCACTCGTTCATTAGTCACCAAGGCTAAATGATCAATGATGCAATTCATTCAATCATTCTCACATGCCCCAACACTAATTTTATTTGCATGGCTTTACTTTGCCATGTTGCACCCTCTAGAGCGACATGGCCCCTGGGTGCACTTTTCACCAAAACACCCAATTGATCCCTTGTCCTTGGATTTTCACCCCCCATACTCATTTCTATGGAGTGGGCTTTGTATCCAGCATATTTGGTTAATAATATGTATAATTAGAATATATTTACAATCTCGACCCTCTGGCCACTTATCCAAAACTGGCATAAAATACCTGGGCACGATGGCCCGAAAATACATTTAACATTTGTACATGGGCATGCAAACCACATAATATAACTCGACTCCTTTAAAAAAATTACATGGGCACGCAGACCGCATAGTATAACTTAGCTCATCAACCTATCTTAACATACATCCAACTCACCAACCTACATTTCACTATACATATACTTACATCATCTTAGAAAAGTGGGGGTATTACATTCCCCCCTCCCTTATTTTCTGCCCTCAATGCATCATATGTCCATAATCTAAATTTGTTGTTGCAAAGTGACCTTTTTCCCACCCTATAGTCGCAAGTCAATGTCTTCGTGTATGGCTTCATCCTAGAGCGTTCTCCATAATTTCGGTACCATCCACACATCAATATGATCTGGAAGTCCTTGGCCCATGCTAATGAGCATGCAAGCTCAACAATATCATCATCACCTAGAGGACATTATAAATGGAATTAATATCAACAGAAATTAGTTTTTATTCATATTTACATATTCTTTCTTCCAGTGAGAGCAATAAAAACCATATGCATGCAATCATTAATAGAAACAAAACATGGAGCATGAAATTTAATGTAATATAAAAATCCATAGCCATAACTAGGTTCCAACTGCCTCAATCATAGGAATATTCCCTGCATATAATTCATGCCGACAAATTTATATTCCTAATTGTTATTTTTCATTTCTAGTTTCCCTCATTCTTGTTGCTTTATTTGAATTTATATAATAGTTGACCTTGTCAAAGTTATATCAAATATGTTACAAGTTGCTACAACATATCATAACACATATTATTCATGTTATTCTCACCTGTTATGACTTGTCATAAAACCTTTCCTAACCTGTTATTAGTCCAACCATACACCGAATATGGCCCAATGACAACCATGTTGTATACCTGTCAAGAGACTTGTTAAAATACTTGTTACTACCTACCATAATCTTATCATAGGCTTGTTGTAGACATCCTACAACCTGTTATAAAACTTGTCACCACCTATGACAAATCCATCTGTTGTCACATGTAATGATCTTTTCACCTAGTTGTGGCAAGTCTATTACAACCTGTAAGGATTCTCTCACCTACCTATGACCAATCTACTTGTGGTAACCTATAATATACCTGTCATTTACCTGTGACGAAGATGATACAACCTATTACCAACCCGTTATAACATGTTATAAATCTATCATAACCTATTATAAATTTTCATCGAACTGACATAAGCATGTTATAGCTAGTGTGATATTCTTCTAGGTTCCTCTCAATATTTTTCTATAATAACCACCATTGTCTGGCCACCTTTGGTAGTTTCTAACCTATTACCATCTAACCACTTGAATGTCCCCCTTCTCACGAGTCACCATTTTTAATAAATAGATTATGAAATACTTGTATACTAATCAAGAATTTAAATTTGTATGCTACATTAGTCTAATCAAGACTTTACATCCTATCCAAATACCATTGTGCTTAAAAATACTGATATAATGTTGTTATAAACTTGTTGGAAATGCAATAGGGGTAGGTCTGAATTTTTTTCAAAATAGATAAACATATTTGGTATCACATTATTTTCTTGTAATAAAACCTATATAATATCTTTGCATAAATTTTTTGCATTCAATCCATCGTAGCCTTAATAAATGTTGTTCCTGTATACAATTGCTTTCACTTTGGAGCATCAAACAACATTCTCAATGTTATCTTTCCCAAGCATAGAAACTATGTTTAGATAATTCCTTAATATTTCCAATCCTAAATTTATGACAATTGATTATAATTTCTCTAATCATTCCAAAAATTAAAACCAAAAGTCTATTTGTAAGTATTCTATTTTTAAGAGTTTCAATTCATAATTAATATATTCAAACACACATGAATCAAATATGCAAATTGAATTGATACTTATATGTAGGAGTATATATGATTTTTACTTCATGTGGCACTTACTTTTCCATCACCGAGTACCTACTCAGTACTCTTCACTCACCAGTGTACCAGATCTTAGCAGCCTCCAACTTACTACTTTTTTGAGACCTCTAGGTACCCCTCAGGCCCTTGAGTAATCCACTTTAGTCTCCTACACATAGGATATTTGATGAAATTGTCTCTTTCTTGTTATATTCGCCCTTCCAAGCTCATAAATCCCCTTCATGGATTAATAGTCCCTCAAGCGATTTATCTTGCCAAGGCCTTCATGCGAAAGAAGAATGCAGAACTATAAGGCATGTTTTTTCGTAGGGTTGTTGTCCTAAACAACTGCATCATCAGCAATACAACAACCATAATTAGCTTCTCGTGTCAACTATTGCATAGATACTACAATATCACTATCACTCAGTATGCAATCATCACACACATCTCATGCATCACATGCATATGTGGATTGCAAGACAAACTAACGCATCACATTTAGTATCTCATGACAAAACAATAAGGACAAGGTTAAAGGGATTCTCCTGCATAATTTCCTACATAACATAGAATCCACAGATGGTTGTCCTATATTATGATCTTCCCATTGTTTTGTTCTATTTTACCAGTCACTTATATCTCATATTGTTACTGCCATTACAATTGTACTTGCATCTTATATCATGTTATGCTAACAGTTATTTAATCCAATTCTTTCCTATGCAAAACCCCGCCACTGTTACATGAATGTACATGCCCATCTTGGCAATGCAAGAAACCAGAACTCTCTACTTCCTTATGGAAATACAAACACAGTACTTTCATTAGGGAAATTGATATTAGTTAATGTCGGTTCTCCATTAACCATTGCACTCAACTCAAGCCCATGCTTGAGTGATCATAGTCTTGTTAAAACTCATCATTTCCTTGTTGAATTGTTGTAACTTTTCGTGGAATTTGCTTCAAAATTCCTACCCAAATTCAAATTATGGGTTCACCAAAGTGCTCTTCTAGTCAGTAATTTTCTATTAAATTCTCACTTATTGATTCTGATAATTGGGCTAAAAGTTATGCCCCCTAGAAGTTAAGTCTATCCAACACAATTGCTCCTCATGATCTTGTAACTTCCTTCTAAAAATTTTGTACAATTTTGTTTACACTTAAAATTATGGGTTGATTACTATATTTTTCTCATCAATAAATTTCCATCGACTATCTACTTTCCCAATTCCATTACCAAGGCTTAAATTTATGCTTATAGCAAGCTCAACTCATTAAACCTTTGTTTACCTCTTCTGTCACTTGTATATTTTCTCGGGAATCCCTATAGAATTTCATCCTCAAATTAAAATTCTAGATTGACAAGTATGTTATATCCAAAATTGCCTTTATTTTGACTAGTCATGAGCCAAATTTCTACTCTCAAGAAAAAATTTATGGCCTTGCAAAGTCTATTGTCTTTCTTTCCTTTCTTTTTGGTTGTTCTAAAGTTTGGTGCTTGTGTGCCCTCAAATTTCCTATATGGGTCTACCTACATCACTCACAATAACACATGCCACGCAATTATTGTGGCTTTCCACCTCAACAGCTTTCTATATATTTGACCTCGCTACATTTGAGCCCATTTTATTACATCGCACCCCGTGGTAACTAAAGAAAGAAATAAATAAATAAATTTTAACATCCACGAGGCTAAAGATAGCCTATGGGACAGATTGCTTCTTCATTTGCTTGATGTATTCAACCCTTTTTCTGTGAAGCTTCAAAATAAATGCTCCCAGCTTCTCGACAAACCCCTTGCTAAATAGATTATCCCAAGAGCTAGCTACCAACATATATGCATAACTTTCCTTGTTTCCTTTGAAGGCCTTACATTCTAAAATGAAATGTTTTTTTGTTTCCACTTTTTCGGAAGAACACAAAATGCATACTCTTTCCTCCCACACTTCCTTTGGCCTTTTCCAGTGCCTTGTTTCATAATGGATTTGATGAGAATTAGTCTTTAACTGAGCAATAAGAATTTTGGCTCTCCAAGAGATATTGGCCTCTATGTATGCTTTTGGTTGATGACTATCAGTGGGATTAAACACTTCAATATAGTAATTTTTCTTTCTTCCTAGCTCATTATCCCAAGTACGCTTGTGGAACTTTTCCATAACAAAATCTTTTATCTCTTTATTGTTTATGGGACACGCGTTCAAGCAAATACCCCATTTACTAAACCATTTTTTATTTTTTTGCATCCAAGTTTTTTTGCTCTTGCACAATCTATCATTAAATACAACCTTAGGCCATCTACCCTCTTCCATTTGCTCAACTTTCTTTAAATACCTTATTACTCTCACCATAGCAATTGCTTCAATAGGAGCAGTCTCTGTTTCACTTAACAAGATATCATAAGTAACTACACTTTTAATCTTAAATTTGTTTGTAATCAAATGCTTCTGAATTTTCTCAATTTGTCTCCACTGCATGTCAGATGTACTACTAGCCCATAGTTCACAACCACAAAGAATCACCGGAATCACTAAAAGCCCAAAAAGAGTTTGAGTGGTCTTCTAGTCCCATAATTATGCCTCTCTACACCTACTTTGAAAAGCATAAAATGCTTTCAAACCCCCCAAAGTTCTTTTCTTTCTACAACCATTCCAGCTTAGATTTTTGTTGAAGTCAATTTCGAGGTATTTGTAATCCGTTCTTCCAAAATGTTGCCTTCAAAGTAGAACTTAAGCTAGTTATGTTTACTTTTCTTAGAGAAGACCACTACTTTTGTTTTTCTCATATTGACTTGCATCCCCACACTTCTACAAAAATGCTCAAGGTATAGTAAGTGCTCTTTCAAACCAAGAGCCGATTTAGCAATCAAAATAAGGTCATATGCATATAAAAGAAGCCTTATAACAAACTTGCCCAAATAGATACCATCACCCCCTTGTGAATTTAACCATTCCTCAAGCTTGTCGATATATAAACCAAAAAGGGTAGGAGACCGTGGGAAACCTTGCTTGACCCCGATATCGCTTCTAAAACTTGTAGAAATGCCTGCTGAAGTTCTAATTTTGACTTTCACCTCTTCATACATCCTATGCACAACTGCTCTCAAATTTTTGGGAACCCCAAGTTCCTCCATTATGTGCCAAAGCTTACCCTAGAACTGAGTCAAACACTTTTCTAAAATCAACAAGGCAACAAAAGACTTCTTCCTTTTTCTCTCAAACTTTTTCAATGATGTGCCTTAAAGTTATACAATGATCAATTGTAGAATGTTTAGGTCTAAAACTTGCTTTCCCTTTAGCCCACTTATCTCTTTCTTCTGCCCACTTGCTAATTTTGTTTTCTAGCATGCTTCCAAATAGCTTTGCAAACAAAGGGTTTATCATGATGGTCCTATAATTGGAGGGATTATTGACATCACCGCTCTTGAAAAGAGGTATTGCCAGACTAGTTGTCCAATCTGTGGGGAGCCCTTGTTGTATGATGTTGTTGAAGATTTTTGTAATGTGAGGTGCAAGAATATTTGAGCCCCACTTTAGATATTCTACTTAGAATTCAGCTAAGTCTTTTGATTTTCCAACACCCAACTTCTTGATACCGATCTCTACCTCTTGTACCATGAAGAGTTCAATATCAGTGTTGACCAAGGGGGGAGGTTCAACCTTGGGAACCTACTCATAGAGTTGTCTTGCATAGTCAAACCATTTAGAAGTTGTAATATTATTTCCAATTTGTATCTTTTTCAGTTGTTTCTCCTTCCAAAATAATTCGGGATTATTTTTCCCAAGGAAGATTATTTCTTCCCTACTTGAAACCACGAAATCAACCTTTTTCTTGCATAATCACTGCTTGTAAGCTTTGAGATTTATGCTATCCTTGTTTGAATCTTTCCACATTCTCCTTGCCTTTTTGCATTCCTCGCCAAACCAATCATTAACCAGAAAGCAATTTGTTTCAGACTTCTTAATTTTTTCTCTTTTGCACTTTGCAAGTGTGCATTGAATTAAATGTGTTAATTCATGACTCTTAAGGTTGTGAATTGTAATTTTCTCCTTCTCGAAGAGCCTATCTAGCATCATTTTGAAGGTATTACAATTTTCTAGTGTCAAAATTATTCTTCCCTATGGGAGATTTTGTTGGACATGCTAAATTTTTTACTCTAATTGTTTCTTTCTAATCCAAGAGAAACATAAATAAATTTTCTTGTGATCTAATTTCAAGTCCCACAGCTGATCTCCAATCAAAACTTCCTCCATTTTCTCACACAAACCATGCAATCAAATTACATAATCTACCACACTTGCTCCATTGTAAGTATTGCAAGTGAAATTACCGGACTTTGCCCATCTAGCCAAGCCATTACAAATGACTAAATCAAAGGCATCACATAGAGTAAGCAATTGTTCACCAAAGAGATTGCAACCCTTGTCCTCTGAAATTCTTTCCCACTGATGATTACTTTCTTCTATAAGCCAAATAGGGTCACAATCATCTTTACAATAAATAATGCTAGCTTTCTCACTTGCAGTCCTAGCATTGAAATCACCCACTATAAGGACTTCACCTAGCTCTGAATATGTTGAAATATCCACTTTTAAGGCTGCAAATGGACCTTTGTGGTCAAGCCCTCTACCTTTGTATATTTTTGAAACCTGCGGCACAAAATAGCATGCTGCAATTCTGATGTCGTTTCCATTTTCTGATATTTTAAACCAAATGAAATGCTTATTTGAGTTTTCCTTTTCTAACTAAATGAGACGACCTTCTTTCTCCCTTACTAAACCCATGACACCCCCATTCCCTTTTCCATTCTCTGTTGCCTTGTTCCACACTGCCATCTTCCAATATACTTCAAACAGATGTGTCTTGCACCCTTCATGCCCATGTGTTTCTATGAGGAAAATTATGTCTCTATCTTCCGCAATAGACCCTAAACTAGGTCCTCGTCTCCATGGGTAACCTCTATTGTTCCAACAAACTAATCTTAAGGAAACCTGGGTATGACTTGATTGCTATTTATTTTGACATGCACGACTCACATTTGAGTCTTTGTTCCTACTTTCCCGTACTAACTTTGCTTTTTGATTTCCTATTGAACAGTTTGTTGCCTCTTCTTTATTATCATCTTGCTTCTTTGTTTTGGAAGGAGTTCCAAATCGCGCTATCACAGCTTTTCCTTTATAAATCCATGCTCTCTTTCCTTCATATCTTGCTTTCCCTAACCTTTAAAATTTCCTCCCTTCTTTCCCCCTGTTTTTTTACAGTTAAATATTCTTCTAGGAAAAAACGAGAACCCCTCAAGAGATATTTCTTGCTTAGAATGACATATTTATCATGCAAGCTAGGCATAATGAATTTTATGGGCCTGGCTCTCTCCCCGTTAAACTTACCCACCCTCCATGCTTGGCATATTTGTCCTTGCCATAGCAACTTGTTTTTCAAGAAGTCTCTTGCAAGGTCAAGAGTACAATCATTTTTTGTATAGTCTTTCACACCTTTAATAAATATGTTTTCTGCCCTATTTTTTCTTTCCTTGCCTTCACTATCTTGCATGTTATCAACCTAAATATTTGTTTCTCCTTTCTTATTAGCAGAATTGCTAATAACTTGATCCCAAGTTTAGGAAACTTTGGTGGAATCTCCTTTTGTCTCTTCTCTTGCATTCTCTTCATGGTTGTTCATTTGGGCAATCAATTTCCCTTTATCCTGTGATGATTTCACTTTCACCACCTCTGTACTTTCCACTACATATTTATTTATGTTTTTCACATCCGCCTTTATGCATTGCCATTCTGTCTTCCCTATAAGGAGAGCTTCCTGTAGCAATGCCACTTGTTCTTTTAAAACTTTATTGCTTTCTACTAAGCCTTGTTCTCAATTGTTATTATATGAATTTTATGATCTCTTTCCTGCCCTTTAGCTTCTAAAACCTCCAAAATTTGTTTTTAATTTAACAATTCTTTCACATAAAGATCAGATGACCAGGTGAGAGGTGTGGATGTGGGACTATATAAGGCAGAATCATCAATGACTTTTCCTCTCGACTTCTTGTTCCCACGTGCTTGTAGAGGAAACTTGTTTGAGTGATTTTTATGAATGGATTGAGTACTTTTCTTTTTAGACTGTTTCTTCCTTGTTTTCTCCCATTTTAGACGAGCTATTCTTCGTTTTAAAATGCCTTGATATTGTTCGGCATTGACCCAAACCCACTTCCCATCTTTGGCATATGAGGCAATTTTCACTTGTCCTAAATAATTTGTCTCCACATGTTCTGAAATTTCTTGTTCCTTTGTCATGTTTGAATGCATTTGTCGTTAAACATGTTTCAAGAAATATGTAGGTCTATAAAATGCCAAGATTACTTTGCACTGCTCACTATTTTTCAGGTTATCGTTGCTCCTTTCTCATTGCTCGATACTTTTGTTGCATAAAATCTCCCTGTTCTCACACTACTCATTGTTCACTACTCATTGCTCTCACTGTTGACCACACTACTCACATTGTTCGGACATCTGCATTGAACAAATGAGAACTCATTATCGCTCCAAGAGAAACCTGTCAAATAAAATTGTAGCAAAAAAGTTCCCACAAAGTTCTATGTGCATATTCTTAAAATAATTGTTGTCGTGCTCTTCTTTTCTGAAATTCTTATTTCAACTCCCAAAAATCTCAAATTTAACCTTCTGGTAATTTTGCGGGCCTGAAATTGTCCTCCAGCATCACGAGCTCTATCTACTGCGCCCCAGAGTAATTGTGACTCTAGGTCTAGACATCAATTCTTTGAAAGCTACACTCTTGGTTATCTTGTAAAAAAAATCCCTTCAACTATTAAAAAACTCTTCAGAGTGTTGTAATGAACTTTGTGGGTGCCTTCCAATGCCTAGAACTCTCAAACACCCCGTTTCAAGGCAATCTCCAGGCCAATTTCCAGGGCCCTCCACCATTCCATGTCATCTACGATTCATGATTATATTACCATACAAAGTTCAGCTCATTGAATATGGATTTTCCCTCCTAAGGAATAATCCAACAGTTGGGATTGAATTAGCGGAACCCATAGCATACACCGTCCACCTGTTAAAAAAAAGAGTATATGTATAACCCTAGCGGATCAACGATCAGAACTTAGCCAATGGAACGACCATGAGATCTTAAGTTTCCCAACTGGCGTGGGTTTTAACATGCTAAAGGTATGGCTCTGACCAATTTCCCAACCTGTTGATGTCGCAAGAATTTTTGCGCCCATTTCATCGAATATCCATTTCAAAATTCATCGATGAGATATGACACTCAGTCGAAAACATGAATGAGACAAATCTATGGAGCATTGTTGCATGGTTAGGGTTTGTTCCCCATGCCAACCAGGTTAAATATTTGGGCCCAATGGTTTATGAGTATGTACTTTGGCTTCCAAAAGGCCGATGAATACCTTTGTATTCCCTAAAACTTCAATAACATGCTCCTCGATAAAATGTCGATACGATGAGTTATACTCTTGATCGAAATGCTAATAAGATACAAATTTGCTTTCGCATAAGGTTTCAACGTGAGAGTTCCAACAAGTTTTTAATCATTGAAAAAGTATTTCCTTGGGCACCAAGGGCACGGTCTTTGCTCAAATTCACATGAATAGAGAATTAGGTGCTGAAAGCTCCAAGGACAAGCATCAAGCAATCAATTGAGGACCTACATTTCTCCATCCAACTCAATGGTAGCAACAACATCATTGGTTGGATTTTCCATGTTATTGTTCTTCAATGGTGACTTGGTACCCATTGTCACCTGGTATGCAAATTTTTTCCACTCAATCCTTCTCTAAGTAGTTAGACCAAGGCGATACAATGTGGGTTTTTCCTATACTAAAATCCACTTTGTGATAATTAATAATTTGTGTGGTTTTATGTAAAACAAGAATGAATGGGACACATCCACATATATCCATTTTTTATTGCACAATAAAAAACTTCAACAACTCAACACTTTTAAATGGGAAACATTGCCATAACACTTCACATAGTACATAGATACATCCATTTTCTATATCTTGTTTCCCATTTTAGCTATTTTAAAAAGCTCAAGACAATTAAATTTTCATTATGTAAATTTGTATCCCCAAAGATTCATGAATTAGTATTCAAATTGCTTCATATAGTACTAAGAAGTAGTGTTCTCACGCTTTTATTAAATTTTACCCACAATAAAAGAAAATTCAAGCCAATATTAATGCAAGTAATGCCAACTTTTATCCATAAAAAGTACATCAACCATTGAAAACAGAATGCGCATGTAGTAAAAATATCAATTACAGGAAATTAAAGTATGAAAAATGAAAGAACAACATGCAAGATTTTACGGTAGCAATATTCAAACACAACCATAAACACATCCTTCGCCATTTTTTTTGTGAAACCAAAAAGAGGGAAAAAATAACTTGGCAAGCATACTTTGTTTGAGGCAATATTTAATGTTTAAGAACAAAATAAGCAACTACAATAAGTTGCATTCAATCTTATCCTCATGAAACTATGTAAATTGAGCTTTATACCTCTTGAGTGACAAATTGAGAAACCATCATGCATAGTAGTTCAAATTCGACCAATTTCCAATGCATGCTAGTTGCAAAGTTGATGCAATAACACAACTTTCCTATCAAAGTTAATGCATGGGCAGGCATGGTGGCCACATCATACCACCACCATTGATTTAGCCCATCAATCATTAAACCGTATAAACGCAACATTCATCGAAGTCATAACATGTTTCTTTAATTCAATAGAAATTAATATGTGTGCACAGGGTGTTGGGTATTGCATACCCTTTATATTTCCAAACTTTAATACATATGCCTTATCATCTCGTCAATGTTCGCAATATGAATCACATAACATAGCAATCACAAGTTAACACCTAATTCATGTCTTGTACCTTATAACTTTGATTGTCCACAATCACCGTCATAAAACTTTGAGTCATGGTTATACCCCTTTTACATGCATTCACATTTGTTTCAAGTTGCAAAATATAAATCCTCTTTATGCCAAATAATATCATAATCAAATATGTAACAAACACATATGAAATGTATATGAATTGTAAAAAGGTATAACTTATATCATGGTAATGATCACCCTTATTTCTCCTTTAACATCACATTCATATGTATAGATGCAAGATCAATCCTCATTTTCAGCAGAGACAACATACGTAATTTATGAAAGAGAAACCATGTCATTGAATAATATGAACTAATTGTTTAATCTTAGATAATTTTTCCTTTCTTGGAGATTCCACCTACTTAAGTTTTTATTATTTCACACAATAGAAGAACTTTACAATGTTTTTCAAGTCTGCCAAAAAATTACAGGGATATATGTCTCAAGGCATTCGTCGGCAATAAATTATTCAAGGTGCACCCTTGTGTTTACACATACATTTTTGGTGTTATGGCCACCATATTGACATATCAAAAAAAAAAAATCCAAAGGAAAAAGACTGTAATTTTTTATTAAGAGAAAATAAAAATTACATTTTGAAGACACACCAAGTGTGTATGTGATATTCGTAGAAAACATGATGAATATAAAGAAATAAAGGGTAGAGAGGGGTTAGAATATGTCAATGACCCTCAAATAAATGGAAAACGATAGAAAGCAAAACATATACTAAGGAAGTGGGCAATAAAAACAAACAAAATCCACATTAGTTGGACTTTTTGTCCTTCTTTTTGTGCACCTTATGCCAAGCATATGACGTTGGTTCTATCAGAACCAATGCCAGTGATCTATCTGCATCCACTGGGGCATTTCTTTATCTGAATTATAAATCTCTAAAACATTGGCTCTTTTGGATCCCATAAGTCCATCTAAAATATGCATCCCTACAAGGGGAGAGTCCTATTGAATATGAATGATAGGTCTTGTCCAAAGCGGGGAGACCTCTTCTGGTTGTTGCCCAATCTGAGCCATATTCTTCCCTTCCATTTTTTCTTGAAAATTCTATTTGGATTCTTCTTCTTCGTCTTCTAAAAGTGGTTTCTCAAAAAAATTCATCCTTTTGGTCTCTTGGGTTTCTTCTTTTTATTTTTTGGGTTTTTCTTGACAAAAGGATAAGAATTGTGTAGGTGACTTATTTGAAAATATTCACGACATCTTAATCTCTTATTCTCATAGTCCAAAATTTGTGACCACTACAAATTATTTCGCTTCAATATAATTTGATCTCAAAGCCCTTTACTCAGGTCCATTTCCACACATATTCTAGCAAAGGTAAAGAGACATTTTTTTTTATGTTTTTTCCATGTCTCTTTTTTAAATTTTCCCAATGTATTTACTATGTCTTCAAGAACTTTATGGTACAGAAAGGAAGGGGAATGTTTAGGAGCCTCATCCAAATTAGCATGGTAGTAAGAACCATAGTTGTGGTATCGAACTCTGGGAACCACTGTGTGATAAATAACCTACATTACCCTAGAAACATGGTCCTTCCTAAAACATAAAATCCAAGTCCTTTTGAGTATACAATTGGACAATGAAGAATCATTTGGAGCATAAGTATACATCACAATTTGGTGTCCATGTAGACAAAATCTATTGGGTTAGTGGATCAAGTTTTGTCCAAAAACCATTAAATCTACAAATGATTGCCATTTTTTTTAGGGGCGTAAAGAGAGAGGAGACATTTGTAGTTTTAACCTTCAAATGTTGGGGCCTATTCCATTTGGTCAACAATATAGGGACCTGGAATGTATTGGTTTTGTTTCACAGATCAACAAACCCTCCCTTTAATTGCATCTTTGAATGAGATAGTTGTTCCATTTGCAGCCCTCACACGATGATCACCTCCACATAGTCTAGAGTTTATTGTATTGAAGAGTTCCTAAATATACAAGTATCTTTGAGAAGTGTGAATTCATGTAGGACCTTCCCTTCATATTGTAGACATTGGTATTTTTTGGGTATGCCCCATTTCTCTTCAATGGTATTTTTTAGGGATGAAACCAAATCTATATATTTTACCCAAATCACTGTAGATTTTCCACCCATGTTCCTAATAAAAATCTGAAATTTCATTTCCTTTTCCGACTTTGTCTAGAAAGAGGGGGAGTCAGAAACCATGGGCATAGAGTAGGGGATGCCCTATCCCAACACCAATTGAATCCGAGTTGCCTCATGGGGAGACATAGTTGATAGAACCCTTGAATATTTACTTCAAAGAAAGAGTATAACGCAGGAACAAGGGATTGCATCTGTGTTACCTGTTATTCACTTTACCCACATCCAAGACAACATAGATAGACCTTCGACAATGCATTCAACAGTATATTTGGAGGCATATTTGAGGCTTAATAAAAGCCACGATATGGTTGCATGACAAAGGGAGGCCTTTGAGACAGTTATGCAGATTCCATTACCCACAATATCTGCGCAAAGAGGCTACAAATGCACCACCCTCGAAAGGAACTAACCTTGTTCATAAACGTTGCAACAACCATGGAAATACATTGAGAAACCATATAAAGAGATGGAAACAGTAGTTGAAGAAGCCACAAACATAGGGGTGGCTTCGATCTTGGAAAAATAGAGCAAAGAAACCCTAGAATGATGTTCCATCTCTCTAAAGTCACTAATCTCAACTTAAAAATATTTTTACAATAACTATAGATAAGTACTTCTTCATGATCACAAGGTTTCTTTATTCACAAGTCATAACATTAGGCATAATTAGATATCACTTTTTCTTTTTTTTTTCCAAAAGTGAGGACAGTACGGTAACTTATTTAGTTCAACTTTTATAATTCTACCTACTTGGGTCTTCCCTCTTAACATCGTGAGCTTCAAGGAAAATGCATCCCAATACTTTCAAACCCAAGTCATGGTAGGAGTGCTAATGAGTAGAATCAGGGTCGTTGTCCCACCTCTCCATGAATTTCCATCTATCTTATCCAACCCATCACTCATGTTTGAGTCATTCGACCAAGTAATTTTCCAATGCCTACAACCACTTCCATGCCATTAGAAATTATAATGGAATATTGATTATATCTTTAAATTCTAGTGTCAATACTATGCAATCAATCAAACCAAATGTCATTGACTCATCACGTGCAGGTGCATCTAGGTGGTCTCTTGCCACACTCAATAATCATTAGTAATATATGCTCATGATGTTAGTCATTGTTATAATTGCACGTGTTAAATTATCAGTATGACATAAACAAGACACAATATAATGAATTCATCAACATGATTACATGTAGTCATCAATTAGGTCCATCAAAACTATCATCATAACCCAAATAACATCAAACTAGTACATCACAACTATTATCGCATCCACTAATAATAAAAGAAAAATAATTGAATCATTGACCTAAGGTCCTCAAAGAATAATGTATGTGACATAAGGTTATACCAAGGTTGAGGTAACGTCAAAGTCAGTTAACCAAAGTGAAGCACTAAAATTGCAAGTGATCTAAATCTATGGATGCACACATAAAACTAAAGTTACATTCTTGATTTCACTGATGGTAGGTATTCGTTGTGTGTTATAATATAACATACTTTTTGAATTTTCACTAATACAATATAGACCCAATTTTTCCATAATAATTGTTCGCATTATATTTGGGTTACAACCACCATCAATTAAACAACAATGCAAAATTTTATCCATAATTTTCATTAATACATAAAATGGAGGATTTTTTACTGGATTGTTAGGATTATATACACCTAATTTATTTGTATATTTTAATTCTTCTTTTTTTCATTTTAGGTAAGTGAGAAATGGTGAAAGATTTACCTTCCATAAAATTCTTAAGATATATTTGCTTCTCATGAACAATTGCCATATCATGTAACGAAGCATCAACTTGAAAAATAGCCATTCGTTTTAATATATTGGACTTTGACAAGGAAAAAGTAGGGGTAGCATTTACCTCAGGTTGTTTTGAACCTATGGCAACTTGATTGTGTTAAATTGAATTGTTTTAGGCAAAAGTAGTTTTCTAAAGACCACCTTTGCCTCTGTTTTGATAAGACTTATTCATTTTATCTACTAGTAATATGTCATCTTTAGATGCCCAGTAGAGAGCGACAATTGTAGAATTGAACTTCTTTCAAAAAATCCATTCTCTAGCATTTTTCCTTACTTCATAAGTGTTCTCATCATGGTTATCTTCACAAAAACTACACCATGATCTTGAAAATATACTTCTAGGATGAAAATTTGGAGTTTGATTTCTTAAAGGTGCTTGTGTCGATGTATCCATAGAATTGAAGACAATGTTGTAACGTTGTAGAATTGAACTTCTTTCAAAAAATCCATTCTCTAGCATTTTTCCTTACTTCATAAGTGTTCTCATCATGGTTGTCTTCACAAAAATTACACCATGATCTTGAAAATATACTTCTAGGATGAAAATTTGGAGTTTGATTTCTTAAAGGTGCTTGTGTCGATGTATCCATAGAATTGAAGACAATGTTGTAACGTTCTCAGCTGCAAGCTAGGTAATGATATGTAACTGTAACCTGACTTTCACCAATTAATTCTCCAACAATTCTTGTGTAAGCCCATTATTATGTTCCATACATTAAACCACAACTTATTTCCAATGACCCTGTAATTCTAAAAACCTTGCTATAATTCTAGGCATTAACCCTAGCTTAGAATCTTGTGAGCAACAATCAATTGTAAAGTAGCATACAAGTATAGTGCATTGTGAAATTAATACGCATATCTATATGAAACCCCGACTAGGTTTTTAGAGACAAATATAACACATGGAACTTAAATACAAGAGAAACTATTTTTAGGGTTTCCTATCAAGACACAAAAGTACACATAAAGCATATCATGGTATAGTGAACACTTATTTGCATAAAATTTGATTGGCTATAGGCTCTTGATGGTCCACCCAGCCATAGATTGTATGGTTCATAATCTCAACCACAAGTCACCCCCGATCTGAGACTACAACTCCATAGGAAATAGTTGTAAACCAAACAAACAAAACCCTATCCAGAGTACCAGCCCTAGTAGCTTCAGTCTCCAACCACAACCTCATGTTCCTCTAACCTACACCCAAGTGGTGTAGCTTGAGTCCCTCATCAGTGCCCACCTTCTAAGGCACCTTAAAACTGTCCAAAACAATCTCATCTTGTAGCTTCATTATCTTTGTTTCTATCTAGGTGTCTAAGTGCCTAATAGCTAAAACCAAAATAATCCCATAGCCGATGCCAAATTCAAAACCAGGACTCACCAACTATCACTGAACCAATTTCCCCACCATAACTCCATGGTCACCAAGCCATAACTGGATCCATCAAGCTCTCAAAGCCACCAGGGCTCACCAAAGTAGAGAACCAAGCTCTAAAACTAGGATGCATCTAAATCAATTTGATAAACTGAATAAATACACCTCAGCCAATTCTAGATTTCCCTCCGGACTGACTTGCTCATCAATCAGCAAGACTAAATGATCAACGATGTAACTCATTCCATAATTCTCGTAAGCACCTACACTAATTGTATTTTCATGTCTTTACTTCGCCATGTGGCACTCTCCAAAGCCACGTGGCCCCTAGGTGCACTTTTCGCCAAAACACCAAATTGTTCCCTTATCCGTGGAGTTGTGCCCCCCATACTCATTTTTGTGGAGTGGGATACACAGCAGCTTATTTTGTTAATAATATGTATAATTAATTATTTTTTTCAATCTCAACCCTTTGGCCACTTATCCAAAACTTGCATAAAATACCTGGGCATGATGGCTCAAAAATACATTTAACATCTATACATGGGCATGCAAGCCACATAATATGACTTGGATCTTTTAATAGCATTACATGGGCACGCAGACTACATAATATAACTTAGCTCACCAACATATCGTAACATACACCTAGCTCACCAACCTACATTTCACTATACATATACTTACATCATCTTAGACAAGTGGGGGTATTACATTCCCCCCTCCCTTATTTTATGCACTATCCTCAGTGCATCATATGTGCATAATCCACATTTGTTGTTGTAAAGTGACATTTTTCCCACCCTGTAGTTGCAAGTCCATGTCCACGTGCATGGCTTCATCTTGGAGCATTCGCCACAATTTCAGTGCCATCCACACATCAGCAAGATATGGAGGTCCTTGCCCCATGTTGACGAGCATGCAAGCTCAACAATATCAACGTCACCTAAAGGACATTATAAATGGAATTAATATCAACGGGAATTAGTTTTTATTCAAATTTGCATATTGTGTCTTCCAGTGAGAACAATAGAAACCATATGCATGTAATCATTAATAGAAACAAATCATGAAGAATGAAATTTCATGTAACGCAAAAATCCATAGGCATAACTAGGTTCCAAGTGCCTCAATCATAGGAATATTCCCTGCATACAATTCATGCTGACAAATTTATATTCCTAATTGTTATTTTTCATTTCTAGTTGCCCTCATTCTTGTTGCTCTGTTTGAATTTATAGAATAGTTGACCTTGTCAAAGTTGTATCAAAACTCATGTTATTCATGTCATTCTCACATGTTATGGCTTGTCATAAAACTTGTCCTAACATGTTATCAGTCCAACCATAACATCAAGTATAGCCCAATGACAACCATGTTGTATACCTGTCAAAAGACCTATTAGAATACTTGCTACAACCTACCATAATCCTATCATGTTCATGTTGTAGACCTACTAAAACATGTTATAAAAAATTTCACCACCTTTGACTAATCCATTTGTTGTAACATGTAATCATCTTGTCACCTAGTTGTGGCGAGTCTATTAGAACCTTCAAGGACTATGTCACCTACCTATGACCAATCTACTTATGGTAATCGTTATCACTCCTCCGGATCTCCAAGGTTGAGGAAGAGTCCAGCTGAGGTAACCACAGACCAATATTTTGACTTGGTAGCTAGCCCTACCAGGCCAGAGAGGGCTCTCTCCAAAGAATCACAACCAAGAGGTGATCAGGAGCTCAGGATCAAGTGTCGTAAAATGGTCAAAAATGAAAGTGCTCAGAACTGATTGGAACCTAAATGACCGGATAGAGCTCGTCTTCCTGATTCTGGTGCCGCAAACGGTTCAAAAAACGGTCGCCGTATGAGAAAGTTATGCCAAAAATAAGAATTGCCTAATAACATTGGAATTTTGAATTTTTTCAAAAAAAATTAAAAAAAAAATATTCCTTGGAATATTATAGAGAATATCCTTTTGGCCAGCGAATCAAAGACTACCACGTGGCAGGACTAGAGGGCGCCACATGGCCTAAGGTGACGTCAGCAAGGTATGTGCGCATGTTCAAAATTTTTGGTTGAAGCATGGTTTGAACCTACAACCTCCTACGAGAGACTCCCACGCCTTACCATTAGGCCACAGTAGCAGCTTTTGTCATATGGGCGAAAAAAATTTATATAAATTTTAAATTGATTTATGAGTGGGAAAGGAAAGGGGCCAGCCCCCATGCCATACGACCCAGCGCCCAAAACCATGGGCCGATCCACCGGGCACGAAATCCAATGCAAACCGCCAGCTGAGATTTTTGGTCACATGCCCAAAGTTAGCCGGCGGTTATGGCGGATTTAGCAGAGCTGTTGGCGGTGGCGCTAAATTTGGCGGTCGCTCCATATTTGGCGGGCCTATCTGACCGTAACTAAAGTTAACTGGAGTTTTTCTAGGCCAAGCTGGCAGTTGGGAGTAAATGGCCATAACTTTGGCTAGGAAAGTTCGTTTTGGACAATTTTTTTTTTTGATTTTGGGAATTTTGGACCTTCTAAAGCCATTGGCATAGGTTTCACAGCCATCTGAGGTCATTTTCAGATGTTTTTGCTTCGTGGAAGTTCCGGGAGCCACCAGGGCCAAATCAGTTTGGGAGCTGCATTGGGAATTGTGCAGCCATTGAATGTGGAACGAAGGTCATTCATGAAGGTTTTCAGCATTCTGAATCCATTTCTACAGCTCTTTTTGCCTTCTGAGGCATTCTTCTCACTGTTTAGCTTCAGGGAAGCTTTCAGGGCCACTAGGGCCATTTCAGTGCTTAAGCTGTTTGAGGGCTATGTTCATCCGTTTTTGGTGATTCAAAAGCCTATGTCTGCTATTTTCGACCTTCTGAGTCTAATGGCAGAGGTTTTAGAACCAATTGAGGTCATATTCACCTCGAAATTCTCCATTCAAGTTTAAAGAGCCACTAGGGCCAATTGGGGAAAGTACTGTAAAAGGTACAAAATTCACAGTTTAGTGTTTGGGAAAGAGCATGTTTAGCTAATTCCTATCTTCTGATTCTGTATTTACAGTCAGATCTGTCTTTTGAGACACTCATATTCTTGTATTAGCCTTTGTAGCATTTTTAATAAAAGAGGACAAGCCTAGTTTGAGAGGTTTGGTCCAGCAGATGTAGCCCAGAGGGGGTGAACTGCTTTATCATTTTGATGTCTTTATTCGCTGAAGATGATATGGTAAACAAAACTGATATAAAGATTTAAACAGTAAATATATATAACTTGCATACACACATAATCACCTATTCAGCTACAAAAAGTTATTTGTCTTATTCTGCAAGGACATTAAACTTCAAGTTTGTGTATGTGAAAGACTTCTAAGTGTTTACTTGTTTATTTCTTTAGGCAGAGCCTGTAGAGGGCCAGGTAGCCTCTGGAACTCATCCTCTCTTTATAGGTGGCATGTCCGGTGAATGCTCCTACAGTCTATCTCTGTATAAGAAATAAGAAGTTTATACATTTTTAGAGGTCATTTGGAGTGTCTAGCTCACAGTTGAAATTATGGGAAATGGATACCTTGCACCCTTAAACAAGTACATTCCATTTTCAGATCAGATGGTATCAGAGCACTAGGTTTGCTTGACTGACATCACTAGCTTGATTGTGTAGCTTGAAAGGTGTCTTAAGCAGTGTTGAAGATTGACTGCTTTACTACTTGTTTTGTGAGTTTGCTGAAGCTCTTTTGTTCATTTTTATAATGACAACTTCCATAAGTGAGTTCTCAAAATCGTCCTCCTTCAGAAGATTCTTTGATGAAGGCTTGAAGCAAGAATTTTTCATCATGATGAATATGGTGAGAGAAATGTATGAGGATGAAAGAAAGAGCTCTAGACTCCAAGAGCAGTTGAATTCCATGAGGGAAGAGAAGCAGTTGCTTTCTGACCAATTGCAGGAAATGGAAGGCCAACTCCATATTGCAAACATGAATCTGGAAAGGATGCATGAGTTGGAGACACAACTCCTTGTTGCCAAAGAAGCCTTAGCCAAGTATCAGCTTGAAGAAGAGGTAAACAATTCTAGTTTGTCTTCAAATTCTTATAAGAATGTTTATGTTGGTTCTTTTGAGAAACATACCAGAGGCATAGGGTCCAAGTTGATGTCCAAAATGGGATATGAAGGAAAAGGATTGGGCAAACATGCACAGGGTATAGTTGAGCCAATAATGGTTGAGGTAAGGCCTAAGAATTTGGGTATTGGCTATTGACAATCTTGTGGAGAAAGTTCTAAAGTAGCCATGAAGGCAATTGAAACAGTTCCTAGAAGGAGTTTCATTTCAGGTTCTCTATCTCAAGGTTGTAAAAGTTGTATCCTTGAGGAATGCAATAGTTTGAAACAGACCTTGCAGGAAGAAGGTGTGCATAAGCATGCATTTGAACAAGGAAGTGGTGAAAGCTCTAAAGCCATTGCAGGGATTCATGGTGTTCCAAAAGGAGCTTCTTCTTCATTTGATTCACCTCCTCATGAAGGTAATGAAGGTGAAAGAGAAAGGTATAAATCTGATTTCAATCATATTTCCTTTGATCATGTAAAGCATGGAAAATTTCCACACAAGCATTGGAAAAGAATTGCATGTTCTTTTTGTGGTTTGGTTAACCATAATGTTTCTAGATGTTGGAAAAGAATGGCAACCTACAGGAAACTTTTGAAGGAAAGGAGGCAAGAAGCCAAAGTTCCATTGAACAATGCAAATCATGCTGTCAAGAAGATGAACATGTGTTGCACTTATTACCATAAGCCTGGACATACTGTTGAAAGGTGTTGGACTCTGAATCCAACAATGCTTCCCCAAAAGATGAAGAAACTGGAGAAAGAGTATAGCAAGAATGGGAAGGAAGTTTCCATCATTGATATGTGTCAGGATGATACACATGTTGATATTGATGTGCAGTTAAAGGAAGCGCCTTTGTAATGGATTGGTAAGAAATGGTTAGAATTCTTATCCAATTAAAGTTGCATGTCTTTTGATTGAATGCATTTCTTGGTTAAGGGAATGCAAGTTGCAGGATGGAAAAGCTGAGTATGAGACTCACTCTATAGTAGCGAAAGTTATATTCATTTCAGCTTTGAAAGTACATGTACATGTGATTAAGGATCTTGTACTTATGATTGTACTAAAGGGAAAATTGAAGGATAAACTGCATGCATGAGAATGATATGCATGAGCACAGGGATCATGATGACTTCCTTGTTTTTTTAAACATATATGTGTGATTAACTTGAAGGGTTGATTACTTTGATTTTAACCATGCATGTAATGTAATATTGACTTGGAAAAAGTTAATTTTATCTCCAGGATTGTAAAGAGGAGAAATGATGAAGTGTTTCATCTTTGTAAAAGCCTTCTCATTTGGGAGGCAACTCTTCTTCTGGAGCAGGTGCCATGGATGGGCATCATGATAGTTGGCAAGCCCACAATGCAGGGGAAGATTTCAGCTCATATATCAGCAAGTTTCATTGCTGGTTCCTGCAAATTTTCAATTTGTCTGGCGAACAAGGTTGGTCGAGATTCGACAAGTACTTGGTTTATGCAGCAACAAGTCGCCATGACGACAGTTGGCAAGGCAGGACATTTTGGCATCAATATGCTCTTTTGGCTGAATGGAAGAGGATACTTTTGTTCCTCAAGCACTGTACATTTCAGGTCAAAGATTCAGTAAGCTTTTGGGGACCAAAAGCCTTCTCATTTGGGAGGTGTGATCAGGAGCTCAGGACCAAGTGTCGTAAAATGGTCAAAAATGAAAGTGCTCAGAACTGATTGGAACATGAATGACCGGATAGAGCTCGTCTTCTTGATTCCGGCGCCGCAAACAGTTCAAAAAACGGTCGCCGTATAAGAAAGTTATGCCAAAAATAAGAATTCCCTAATAACATTGGAATTTTGAATTTTTTCAAAAAAAAATTAAAAAAAGAATATTCCACAGAATATTCCTTGGAATATTTCAGAGAATATCCCTTTTGGCCAGCAAATCAGAGGCTGCCATGTGGCAGGCCCGGAGGGCGCCACGTGGCCTAAGGTGACGTTAGCAAGGTATGTGCGCATGTTCAAAATTTTTGGTTGAAGCGTGGTTTGAACCCACAACCTCCTACGGGAGACTCCCACGCCTTACCGTTAGGCCACAATAGCAACTTTTGTCATATGGGCGAAAAAAAAGTTATATAAATTTTAAATTGATTTATGGGCGGGAAAGGAAAGGGGCCAACCCCTAAGGGCCAGCCCCCATGCCATACGACCCAGCGCCCAAAACCATGGGCCGATCCACCGGGCACGAAATCCAATGCAAACCGCCTGCAGAGATTTTTGGTCACATGCGCAAAGTTAGTCGGCGGTTATGGCAGATTTAGCAGAGCTGTTGGCGGTGGCACTAAATTTGGCGGTCGCTCCATATTTGGCGGGCCTATCTGGCTGTAACTAAAGTTAACTGGAGTTTTTTTAGGCCAAGCTGGCAGTTGGGAGTAAATGGCCATAACTTTGGCTAGGAAAGTCCGTTTTGGATGAATTTATTTTTGATTTTGGGTATTTTGGACCTTCTAAAGCCATTGGCACAGGTTTCCCAGCCATCTGAGGTCATTTGCAGGTGTTTTTGCTTCGTGGAAGTTCCGGGAGCCACCGGGGCCAAATCAGTTTGGGAGCTGCATTGGGAATTGTGCAGCCAGTGAATGTGGAACGAAGGTCATTCCTGAAGTTTTTCAGCATTCTGAATCCATTTCTACAGCTCGTTTTTCCTTCTGAGACATTCTTCTCATTGTTTAGCTTCAGGGAAGCTTTCAGGGCCAATTCAGTGCTTGAGCTATTTGAGGGCTATGTTCATCTGTTTTTGGTGATTCAAAAGCCTATGTCTGCTATTTTCAACCTTCTGAGTCTAATGGCAGAGGTTTCAGAACCAATTGAGGTCATATTCACCTCGAAATTCTCCATTCAAGTTTAAAGAGCCACTAGGGCCAATTGGGGAAAGTACTGTAAAAGGTACAAAATTCATTGTTTAGTGTTTGGGAAAGAGCATGTTTAGCTAATTCCTATCTTCTGATTCTGTATTTACAGTCAGATCTGTCTTTTGAGACACTCATATTCTTGTATTAGCCTTTGTAGCATTTTTAATACAAGAGGACAAGCCTAGTTTGAGAGGTTTGGTCCAGCAGATGTAGCCCAGAGGGGGTGAACTGCTTTATCATTTTGATGTCTTTATTTGCTGAAGATGATATGGTAAACAAAACTGATATAAATATTTAAACAACAAATATATATAACTTGCATACACACATAATCACCTATTCAGCTGCAAAAAGTTATTTGTCTTATTCTGCAAGGACATTAAACTTCAAGTTTGTGTATGTCAAAGACTTCTAAGTGTTTACTTGTTTATTTCTTTAGGCAGAGCCTGTAGAGGGCCAGGTAGCCTCTGGAACTCATCCTCTCTTTATAGGTGACATGTCCGGTGAATGCTCCTACAGTCTATCTCTGTATATGAAATAAGAAGTTTATACATTTTTAGAGGTCATTTGGAGTGTCTAGCTCACAGTTGAAATTATGGGAAATGGATACCTTGCACTCTTAAACAAGTACATTCCATTTTCAGATCAAGAGGGATGGATAGATTAGGGTTTTATGCCAGGTATAAAGTGCAGAGATTGTTTGATTTGATTTGGTGTGGTTATTGCTGGATGAGGGTATTAGGTCAAAGAGGCTAGGTTAGGGCAAATTAGATATGATTGCAGACATTCAAAGGGGAAAGGTAGGCAGGATGCTTAGCACTTAAAATGTGATTTTGAGATGGTTTAAGACTGATGAGGAGTTAGGAATAGCATAGGATATGTACTCTTCCTAAACTAAAGAAAAATGAACAAATTTTGATAAATTTCCCAAAACAGAGCATGAGCAAACATGTATTATGCCTGTCAACTTGAAAATTATCATATAACAGACATGAAATGGTTTATGAGCATACAAAACATTCATACAAATGATCACAAAGAGAAAACACTGCTAAACATCCATACCACATGTATCCCAAAGAAATAGTTGCAACTCATCTATTAATACTGGCCAAAATCTGATACAATAGTGTCTCTGATCACTAGTACAACATCCAACTGAGTCCAACCTTTGAAAAGAATGAAAAATACAAGATATAGGCCTCAAAACACACTCCTCCTAGCCTTAGGGGTTGAATCCATGAGAGGAGGAGCAATTCCACCAAAATCTGAACTAATAGCTAGAGTGTAGGGTGGTCAAAGTGACTCATCCCTAATTACAATGAATTGATTCATTACACCTCATAGAGTCTATTTACCTAATGTATTTACCCTAGGTAATAGTAAAAATACCATAATTACATTTACATGATCAATTGCATCAGTAAAAAGTTGATTTCCCAAGAGGAAAATCAAATTTGGAGAAAAACAATGAAAAATTAGGCAACTAGTCAAACGCGCGCAGCACCATCTTTAGACCCACTTTTGCCTACCTTCCCAGTGTCCAAATTGAGCCCAGGATAGCTCGTTGGAAAACTTATCCTGCATAGTTTCCATATCTACATTTAGTTTGTAAAATTGACTTTACTTGTCCCTCCAAAAATGGATTCTCCCAAGACTGGTCAAACACGCAGCGTCAAGGTGAAAAAGGAGGCAGAACATTGATTTTTTAGGTGTTTTTTCACCTTTTCACCTGCCAGTTGTGCAAAACAAGGATTGTAAAGTTTTTTTCCTGCATGTATTCCCTACTTTGAATCTAATGGTCATTTTATTTTGTCCAAATTATGACCCAAACAAAAGTGTAGCGCCAAGGGCGCTACGCCCTTGGCATTCTAGCTGTCAAAACTGTGTATAATTACTTGAAAAGCACAAAAACCTTCAAAATTACCCCATAAACTCTCAAAATTAGTGAAATGATTGATGATCATGCGTTTTTTGTATGCAGTGAGGCTTCAGCAAGGATTTATAGCTTCTCCTTCTCTTTTTGGTGAGTTAGGGCTTCAATTTTTGCCTTTGCAGCCTTGAGCTTTGCCCTTACATTCCTTTCTCTATTGGCATAGTGTTTTTCCATATTCCTCTAAATTTCATTTTTTTTATTGGCTTTGTCTAGGAGCTTCTCTAAATGTTGATTGACCTTATCAAGCCAATGCTCCTGGTTCTCATCGATCAAGATGGAAAATTTCTCATTCCATGTGAGCTTATTAGCAAGCTCAGCCTCCTTTTGTTTCTCTAGTTCTAGAGATCTTTTCATCCCTCTAGTTCTAGGTATTCCTCTAGGTTCTTTCTCTTCTTTAGTTTCACTATACCTGTCATAGGCCTCATCAAGCAATGCCTTGGCTTTCATTGCTTCTTTCTTTGCCTTGATGAGCTGAATCTCCATGACCTCATGTTTGGCCTCAAGCTGCTTATTTTCCTGCTCATAATATGAGATGATGTATTTTTCCCTCTGCAGGTTGATCTAGAGCTCCCTAATGAGTGCATATTTTTCTTTGATGACAATTCTTGTACTCTCACTGTCATCATGCTCACCTAGGTCAACCAAGTCAAACTCCTGCTCTGTCTCATGGAGGTCTTCCTCCTCATGCTAAATATTTGTCTCTGTCATCTTTTCCTTGCCCTTTTGTACCTTCTTTACTGATGAAGAAGGCAAGGCCCCTCCCACAATTTGTGGGGAAAACACCTGCCTGTGGCCTCTCTGATAAATGTGTGTAAAAATGCCCAAATCAGCCTCTTTGGGCTTGATGACCTCAACCTATCCAATCTATTCCAGCTCTCTGATTTCATCTCTATTAGGTGAATGGATATGCTCATGAAATGGTGATGATGGAGGTGATGGTGAGGGTGACTGATCAGATGAGGATGAATGATCTATGGGCTGAGATGGAGGAATGGAGGTGGAAGGATGAGATGATGAAGGGATACTTTGAACTTTCTGAGTAGATGAATCAGTAAATATGGGATTGGCTATGAAGGTACTCCATGAAATTTTGATCTCTTTGAGATGATGAAGGACTATGATTTTAATGAGCAAATGATGAAAGAGACTATTCATTTTATCTTTATACTCTCTTTTCTGGGAAATGTAGGCCATCTTATCAATGATCCGGAAGAGATAATAAGGTATGTTGAGCATCGTAACCCTTGTGAAATGCATGAGTAGCCGAATATGATAGGTATACAATCTGGAAAACCTTCCTTCACAAGTAAAGTATCTCATGATGATTTTCATCATGGAAACATATCTATCTAGGAGGTAAGAGAAAGGAAACAACCTCTTTCTATCATTTTTGTATCTAGGTTTAATATAGGGCTCATAATAATGTCTCTCCAAATCACCTTGTTTAAACCATTTCTCCCCAACATTTGGGATTCCAGTGGCAACTGATATGATGGCAGTGGATACAGTGAAAGTGACACCAGCAAGGGTTACCTGGTTGTCATGGAGATTGGAGATGAATAGTCTACTCAACATAGGATGATATTGGACCTTTTGTAATTTCTCACAGAATTCAAAACATCCTAGATGTTTGAAAGATGTCATAGTCATGGGAGATGCCATGAGTTCATTAGTATTTCTTGGCTCAAATATAAGGATTCTCCCTCCTTTGTTTGACTTCCTCCCCTTTCTTTCCTCTTCACTAGAACTTCTGTTTTCTTCTTCTGACATGGTGTGTTGATTTTAAAAACCTAGGGAGATGAAATGATAATGGAATGTAGGTGTAGGGAGTTAGGAATGGTGTGAGGAAAGGGGTTTCTAGTTTAAGGGAAGTAACAGGGAGTGGGAATGTAAAGGGATTTGGGATAGGGAATTTTATTATAGGTTAGGGGTTTTGGGAGCCTAGGTAAATAGAACACCTAGGTTTTAGGGTTTTGGGAATAGAAGGCTTTGGGAGACAGTGAAATGATACGAGGGTTGGGAAAGGGTTTAATAGGGATATGGGAAAGGGATAGAAGTATTAGGGTGTGAAATTAGAGGTGTGGGAATGAAACTAGGGTTTGTAGGTTTGAAGACTCGAAATTTCATTCAAGAGACTTAACCATGAAGTTGTGAGATGTGAAATGAAATGAGGGTATACTTTAGGGCTACTTACTTGTTGGAGGAAGAGAACAACCCAACTGAAGCTTCAGAGGCAATGGCACTTTGTTTTAGAGGATGGAGAGCAACCCTGGTCAAACACGCAGCGCTCAACTGAAACACACCCTTTCACTGGTCAAACGCGTAGCGCATAACAACAACGTGCACTTTCATTGGTCAAACACGCAGCGTATAACAAAAATGCACAGCGTATAACAGAAACGCACCCTCCTAGTCAAACGCACAACGTATAACATAAACGTGTAGTGTAATGCACAAACGCGCAGCGAAAACTCTATTTTGTTGGTTTCAACTATCAAACTCGAAAATTTCTCCTTTGTTGAGGTTGTTCGACCATGACAAGAGAAAATGAGGGGAAAATGGATGTCTTGAAGGCTTTAAATACTTGATAGAATTTGACTTTGTTGATTTAAAACCCATTTCTAATGTTTTGAAAGTGCTTTTGAAACATTGCACTAATACCCTTTTACCTTGTGCTTTTGCTTTACAGATTGATCAATTGCTGGAGTAGACACTTTTTGTTTTGACATTTAATGTCCAGTTGGCATGTGGAACTGAGTTGGTAGTTTTGGGAAAAGTTACTTATTACATATAATGACATAAAATTACATAAATAAATAAAAATAGAAATACATCTCTATTTTTGGAATAAAATTACAATTTGGGATGAAACTCATACTTGAAATCAAAATTAGAACTTTGGCAAGCATCTTCACATGTTTGAAAATCCTATTTAAATGGAAAAGGGATATTATTGGTGTTCACTCTCATACTTTTGTTGGCCTTATGCAGTGAAATGGTGTTTTATTGGACCTTGAAAAAATGAAACCTAGAGACCTAATGAAAACCTTGAGTGAGCAGACTTCATGGTGACTTGACTGACATAGAGACATGATGAAATAAACTTTCATAATTGATGTATGCTCAGTAAGGCATGAAGGTGGGCCAACAAGTATAGATTTTTTAGGGAGAGTGAGGTTTTTTTTACTAAGGCTACCAACAGCGAATAAATTTTTGAATGAGGACCTAGGTGGAATGACAAAAATTTCAGAATGGGACCCTAACATGATATAAAAGAGGAGTTTTTATTACCATCTAACCACTTTAATGTCCCCCTTGTCACCATTTATAAGAAACATAATATGAAATCCTTGTATACTAATCAAGGATTTAATGTTTTATACTACATTAGTCTAATCAAAGCTTTGCACCCGATCCAAATACCATTGTTCTTAAAAAGACTAATATAATGTTGTTATAAACTTGCTAGAAATGCAATAAGGGTAGGTCTAATATTTTTTCAAAATAGATAAACATATTCGGTATCACATTATTTTCTTGTAATAAAACCTATGTAATATCTCTGCATAAATTTTATGCATTCAATCCTTCGTAGCCTTACTAATTGTTGTTCATGTATACAGTTCCTTTAATCTTGGAGCATTAAACAACATTCTCAATGTTATCTTTACCAATCGTAGAAATTATGTTTGGAGAATTCCTTAATATTTCCAATCCTAAATTTATGACAATTGATTATAATTTCTCTAAGCATGCCAAAAATTAAAACCAAAAGTATATTTGTAAGTATTATATTCTCAAGAGTTTTAATTTATAATTCATATATTCAAACACGCAAGAATCAAATATGAAAATTGAATCGACACATATATGTAGGAGTAGATATGATGTTGACTTCATGTGGAACCTACTTTCCCGTCACTGGGTACCTACTCAGTGCCCTTCACCCACCAGGGTACCAAATCTTAGCAACCTCCAACCTACTACTTTTTTGAGACCTCTAGGTACCCCTCAAGCCCTTAAGTAATCTGCTTTACTCTCCGACACATAGGATATTTGATGAAATTAAATCTTTCTTGTTATACTCGCCCTTCCAAGCTCAGGTATCCCCTTCATGGATTAATAGTCCCTCGAGCGATTTATCTTGCCAAGGCCTTCATGTGAAAGAAGAATGCAGAACTATAAGGCATGTTTTTCCATAGGGTTGTTGTCCTGAACAATTGTATCATCAACAATACAACAAGCATAATTATCTTCTCATATCAACTATTGCATAGATACTACAACATATTGTTTTCACTCAGTGTGTAATCATCACACACATGCTCATAAATCACATACATATGTGCATATACAACACATAAAATAATGCATCACATCTAATAGCTCATGAAAAAACAAAAGGATAAGGTTAAAGGGATTCTCCTACTTAATTTCCTACATAACATAGAATCCGTAGCATGGTTGTCCTATATTATGGTCTTCCCATTGTTTCATTATATTTTACCAGTTACTTGTATCTCATATCATTACTGTCGTTACAATTGTTCCTGTATCTATTATCATGTTATGCTAGCAGTTATTTAATACAATTCTTTCCTATGCAAACCCCTGCCATCGTTACATGAATGTACATGCCCATCACGGCAATGCAAGAAACCATAACTATCAAGTTCCTTATGTAAATTTGAACATTGTACCTTCATTGGGGAACTTTATATTATTTAATGTTGGTTCTCCATAAACCATTGCACTCAACTCAAGCCCATGATTAAGTGATCATAGCCTTGTTAAAACTCATCATGTCCTTGTTGTATTGTTGTAAATTTTCAGGGAATTTGCTTCAAAATTCCTACCCAAATTCATATTATGGGTTCACCAAAGTGTTTTGCTAGTTAGTTGTTTGTTGTTAACTACTAACTTGTCAATTCAGATAATTGATCTAAAAGTTATTCCCTCCAGAATTTGATCTTGTCCTGCATAATTGCTCCTCATGGTCTTGTAACTTCCTTTTAAAAATTTTATACAACTTTGTTCAAAACTTAAAATTATGGGTTGATTACTATATTTTTCTCATTCATAACTTTCCATCGGCTATCTACTTTCCCAATTCGATTACCAAGGCTTAAAGTTGTGCTTATAGAAAGCTCAACTCATTAAACCTTTGTTTACCTCTTCTGTCACTTGTATCGTTTCTTGGGAATATCAGTAGAATTTCATCCTCAGATTAAAATTCTAGATTGAAAGGTATGTCATAACTAAAATTACCTTTCTTTTGACTAGTCATGAGCCAAATTTTGACTCTCAAGCAAAAATTTATGGCCTTGCAAAGTCTATTGTATTTCTTTCCTTTATCTTTGATTGTTATAAAATTTGGTGTTTGTGTGCCCTCAAATTTCCTATCAGGCCAATAGGTTTTTGTTCAGTTGGAGGAGGCTGAGATTAAATCATTGTTTCTAGAGGGTTGAAAGTCTTGTTGGGTAGACAAATCAAGGTCTCACACCTAAAGGAACAATTTAGCTTGAGAGAGAGGGTTTTTACTACGTTTGGGAGATCTATACATCCCATGATAGGGAGGCTTTGAATCTAATCAGATGCCCTAATGGAGATTCTTCAACCTTAGAAGGTGAGAATAGATCCATGGACTTTGGGACAATTATAAAATGAGTTCTCGAGTGAGAAGGAACTGATCTTCAAGGTGTTGAATCCATCGTGATGGGAGGTTGTTTCGAGGGTCTGGAATAACATATATTCAACTCCTAAATGTAGTGAGAAGAAGTGTGTATAATCACTATTAGAGGATCATTCCTAAAGGTTTTAGGATATATTTATGTGCCCTAGACAAGGGAAGTGTGGAGGAAGGACAATTTTGGGCACGCGTGGATGAGAAATTCCTTGTGTTTTGGACCACAGAGTTTTGGATCCCATAGAAGAGGTCGTACCCCAGAAATAGTAGTGAGAAGAGGGTCGAAAGCCTTCTTTCGAAGGGTTAGAAGGGTATAGGGTAATGTTGGAGGGAAGTTGCATTTGTTGAGGATCATGTGCAGGAGACTAAGGGACGATTACACCAAGTTTGAGGAGATGTACAAACTTGACTTGGAAAAGCTTGTGTGTATATAGTAGGAGCTCTAAGGAAGGTTGTATTCCTCAAGGACTATGCTCAAAACCTCAGCCATTGTAGGGTTGTAGAAAACTTCTTGTAGAGTTATGAATCGTATCCTCCTATGTTGTTGAATTTAGCAATGTGATGGTCCAGGTGTTAGATAGTTGTATAACAGTCAAAGTGCAGTATGGAGGGTTGTTAATGACTGTCATAAAAACCCTAGATCAACATATTATAATGAGTTTAAGATATATAAGTGGGCATACGTTTCAGGCCATAGATCAATCAAGAGTTGATTGTGTATGGGAAAATCCACAAGCCCTAGGTTAGGGAAATTCTGGTGGCCTAAGATCAGTCAAGGAGTTGACTGAAGATGGGTAGATCTGAAGATGGAAGCATTGTAGGATGTAGTGTAAGATAGAGGTACAGACTGGGACTAGTGTATGTATATCCCAGTACAGAAAGGAGGGTTTTTAGGTGATTGTCACAAAAGATCCCTAAAGTGCATGTTTTTTGAAGGACTACTAGCTTGCTAGGAGTGGTAGAACTATTGAGCTTATATTTTTATCAACCAAGAGAGTTATATTGATATCCCAAGTTTACTAAAGAGAAGTACATATTGCAATGATAGAAGGAAACCCTCCATGCCCTAAGTTTTCCTGCATTGGAACACAACAAGAAGGAAATAGAGGGAATAAGTCCCTAAGTGTTGAGGAGCAACATTCAAAAGTTTAGGAGTTGTTAACAAATGGAGTTGTGAACAACTCACAGAAGTCCCTATGAGTTGACTCATTGATGAACTAATGATCAACTAGAGGGTAGACAGTTGGTGACTTGTGTTCAATGGAGAAAAGGAGTTGTCATCACTGATAGAGGAAGGTTTGGATGCTACAGATTGGGAGTAGATGGACCAGCAGATGTGTTTAGGACACAAGGATTGAAAGGTTATGTATTGCCACCATAAACAAGTAGGTAAATTTTTTCTTGTTCAAGGTTGTAGGTTTTAACCCCATACAGAAATTACCTGCATACGAATTCTAAAACACATAAAATAAACAATGCGAGAGCATAACACATATACACAAATATTTTCCCCTGGATCCCAAAACCGGGACTACTAGCTTGATTTTTCATTATTTTCCTTTCAATGTTACAATACATACTTATACATGTCGAAGCATCTAATACCATGGACTGAAAACCATCGCGTCCAAAACTATGGACCGAAAACCATCGCGTCCAAAACCATGTGTGAAAATCATGCACAAAACTATAGGTAGGTCCGCCCAACCTAATATAGGGTCCAAAAACAAAATTTTCTAGGGTGCTATCCCAGAGCCCATAGAGAGTGGTTACTTGCACCCCTCAAACCCCCTGTGACCCCCCCACTACGCAATTGGCGCAACAAAGGGGGGGCTCCTCCCCCCCTCTAAACCCCCCGGTTAACTACGTGAGCTAGTCGTGGAAAGAATATAACACAACCCAACATTCCCCCAGTTGTTGTTTTCTTTCCACAGGGGGGCACAAGAGAGCTTAGTCATTTATCCAGCCCTACAATGCCCATTGTTTCTCTATACCAAGAGAACTTCTCAGAGCTCATAGATTTTTTCAATGCATCTGCAGTATTCTTCAAAGTGTCCACCTTTACCAGCAACACTTTCTTGTCTTCTATCATATCCCTCACAAAGTGATATTGAACATCAATGTGCTTTGTCTTTGAATGATATGCAGGGTTCTTTGCCAAGGAAATTTCACTTTGGCTGTCATAGTCTATCCTTATAGCTCCCTGTACTGACCACATACTTAAACACAATCTCTGCAACCAAACTACTTCCTTGCTTGCATGAGTGGCTGCCATGTATTCTGCCTCTATAGTTGATAATGCCACTACAGATTGTTTCTTACTCATCCAACTGACTGCACCTCCAAATAGGTTAAACACATACCCACTTGTAGATATTCTCTGATCCAGATCTCTAGCCCAGTTTGCATCAAAAAAGCCATGAATATCCAAAACTCTGTCCAATCCTGGTCTTCCTTGGTAGCACAAACCATAATCACTAGTGCCACGCAAATACCTGAAAACTCGCTTCACTGTTTTCCAGTGCTCCTTCGCTGGTTTTGACATAAACTTGGTCAATACTCCCACTATATGTGCAATGTCTTGTCTAATACAGACCATTGCATACATCATGCTACTGACTGCACTTACATATGGAAGACGAGACATGTCCTCTTCCTCTTCTTGTGTCTTGGGACACTGTTTAGCAAATAACTTCACACCTGTAGGAATAGGAACCCTCACCGGTTTACTATCCTGAATATTAAACCTCTGCAGTATTGTCTCGACATACTTCCTCTGGTTTAACCGGAGCTTCCTCTTTGCCCGATCTCTTTTAATTTCCATTCCCAAAATATAGTTTGCAGCACCAAGATCTTTCATGTCGAATTTGGAGGAAAATTGGGTCTTCAAATCCTAGATAATTTCTTTGTCATTTCCAACCAGCAACATGTCATCCACATACAAGACTAAATAAATAACACGGTCACCAATTAATTTAAAATACACACAGTGATCTGCTTTGCTTCTGGTGAATCCAAGTCCCCGTATAAATGTATCAAATTTCTAACACCACATCCTTGGTGACTGTTTTAACCCATACAGAGACTTAATTAATTTGCATACCAATTCTTTCTTACCCTTCACTACAAAGCCTTTAGGTTGCTTCATGTATATTTCATCTTCCAGATCCTCGTGAAGAAATGTTATCTTCACATCCATCTGTTCTACCTCAAAATCAAAAGCAGTAGTAATAGATAAAACTAATCTAATAGAAGTTACCTTGGCAACAGGAGAAAAAATATCACCAAAATCAATTCCCGACACCTGGGAATAACCTTTTGCTACCAATTGAGCTTTGTATTTCTTCTCCTTTCCTTCTACATTTGTCTTCTTCTTGAACACTCATTTGTTGCCAATGGGTTTCCTTCCAGCCAGCAACTCCACCAGATCCCAAGCCTCATTTTTCTGCAAAGATGTCATTTCATCAACCATGGCCTCTTTCCAGAGTTTTCCATCCTCTGAATCTACTGCTTCCTTCATAGTTCTGGGATCATCATCAGTGATAGATAAAGAAAAATTTGAACAGAAAGCAGATGGAATATAGCTTTCTGGTTGCCTTCTTTCTCGAACTGATCTTCTGACACCCAGATTTTGTGGCTCTTCATCTTCTGATTCCTCCTCCGTTGTAGAGTCTGATTCTTCCTCCTTAAGCTCAAACTCTATCTTCTCAGATTCCTTTGGTTGGACTTCATGTTTAATAACATCTTTCACCTCTCTAAACACCACATCTCAGCCATACACAACCTTCCTTGTTACTGGGTTCCAAAGCTTATAACCCTTTAAACCATCCTTATACCCAATAAAGATGCACTTTTTAGATTTACTATCCAACTTGGTTCTTTTCTCCTTTGGATCATGTACATATGCATCACATCCAAATACCTTCAGATGTGAAAGAGAGGGTTTCTTACCAGTCCATACCTCTTGTGGATTCTTATCCTCCAACGCTGATGAAGGTGATCTGTTGACCAGGTAACATGTTGTCTCCACCACCTCTACCCATAGTTCCTATCCTAACTCGGCACCACTGAGAATGCTTCTTGCCCTTTCCATCAACGTCTTGTTCATTCTTTCTGCAACTCCATTTTTCTCAGGTGTGTATGGAGTAGTCTTCTTCCAGGCTATACCACACTTCTTACAGAATTCTTCAAATTACTTGCTGCAAAACTCTCCACCATTATCTATCCTCAACACCTTTATCTTCTTCTCTGTTTGGTTTTCCACCATAGCCTTAAATTCTTTAAACCTGTCAAAGAATTTAGATTTCTTCTTAAGGAAATATATCCATGTATTCCTTGAGAAGTCATCTATAAATGATACATAGTACACAGACTTACCTAGTGATGGAACCTTCACAGGTCCAAACACATCACTGTGCACAAGTTCTAATATATGTTTCATCGTTTTAACACTGGAGGGGAAACTCACCCGATTATGCTTCCCATATACACAATTTTCACAGAAATCAAAATCCAAAGAGCTATTACTCATACCTTCTACCATACCTTTACCATGAAGTATTCGAAGGCCCTTCTCTCCAATATTTCTAAGCCTTTGATGCCACAACATGGTCTTCTCTCCAGAGACCACTATATTTTCTGCTCCACTTTCAGGAACCATAGAACTTTTGCACCCATCAACAATAGTGCTACCTTGTAGCTTGTACAGAGTTCCAATTCGAACTCCCTGCATCAATACCAGTGCCCCCCGAACCATCTTGCAGGTATCCTTATCGAACATTGCTTTTACACTTGCATCATCTAGCTTGCTTACATAAATCATATTTCTAGCTAATGCAGGAATATGCAAAACACCTGGAAGTGTTCTAACCCTTCCATCTTGCAACTTCAACTTTACTTTTCGACGACCAACGATTCTAGCCTTCCTGTCATCCCATGAGAAGACATCACCACCATCATATTTCTTATACTCGCAGAACCACTCTCTATGGGGAGTAAAGTGAAAGGATGCACCTACGTCAATCAACCATGCCTCATGATCTACATGTGTACTTGAAGAAACCAAGTACACATTCCCACCTTCATCTGAGGTGGTTTTCGCCTCTACAAAAGGAGCATCATCAGATCCCTTTCCTTTATCAAGAGCTTTAGATTTACAGTCCCTTTTGTAGTTCCCTTCCTTTCCGCATTTCTAGCACACCACCTTTATAGGTTTTCCTAGACATTTAGATCTCCCTCTAGATTTACAGCTCCCACTCGATGACTTATTTTTGTTTCTATTATGGGGCTGTCCTCGTACAGACAAGGCATCACCATTCTGGCTCTCCATATTTTTCCGTCTCATTTCATTCGTCAGTAATGATGAGACTATTTCATCAAACTACAAGGTAGTTTCATTGCTACCTATTGCAATAAACAGACTATCCCACGAATCTGGTAGAGAACACAACAAACTGATGCACTTATCTTCATCTGAAATTTTAATATCAATAGACAATAACTAACTTACCACAATATTAAATGCATTCAGATGCTCTATCACCGAGTCTCCATCTTTCATCCTTAGGTTATACATTTGTTTCCGTAGGAACAATTTATTCACTAGAGACTTAGATTGGTAAAAATTTCCTAACTTGTCCCACAAAGCCTTCGTCGTAGCTTCCCCTAATATATTCAACAATACTGAATCTGAGACACACAATCGTATTGTTCTCTTTGCCTTCTGATCCAACTTCTTCCATTCTTCATCGAACACTCCTGTTGGTTTAGTACCTGGATCTACCGCGATCCACTGATCTTTATCCACCAACAGATCCTCCATCTTGAGTTTCCATAACTCAAAACTCTGACCATTAAATTTCTCAATCTCTATCTTTCCACTGCTCGCCATCTTCTTTCACCACCAGAATCGATATCGCAGATCTCCCACTGAACGGGGTCTACCACAGGCCCGAGTGAAACCCCTAAGCAACAAAGGCATCCCCTTGAAGCCAAAACAGCTCCGATACCAAATGTAGGTTTTAACCCCGTACAAAAATTACCTGCATATGAATTCTAAAACACATAAAATAAACAATGTGAGAGCATAACACATAAAACACAAATACACAGATATTTTCCCCTGGATCCCAAAACAGGGACTACCAGCTTGATTTTTCATTATTTTCCTTTCAATGTTAAAATACATATTTATACATGCCGAAGCATCCAATACCATGGACAAAAAACCATCGTGTCCAAAACCATGGACCAAAAAACATCGCGTCCAAAACCATGTACCGAAAACCATCGCATCCAAAACCACGTGCGAAAATCGTGCACAAAACCTGCACCCCTCAAACCCCCTGTGACACCCCTGCTATGCAATCGACGCAATGAAGGAGGGGCTCCAGCCCCCCTCTAACCCCCCGATTAACTACGTGGGCTAGTCGTGGAAAGAATATAACACAACCCAACAAGGGTTGATTGGAAGTCAAAGTGATTGACTTCAAGCCCTAGCTTGTATTCTTGTATCGGTGATTTTATGAGGGTCATGATCCTCGGTATCGGATCCCTATATTGTTGTATTATACTTTATTAATATAACGAAGAAGGGTTGAAAATTTTAAAAATTGTCTTGTGTGATAGATGATTCATTGATGTGTGTTTTTTCCACTCTTAAAAGTAGTGATGTTGTGGCATTTGAGCTCTTTGTGTCGGAGATTTTAAGACCCTATCATAGATTCTTCAATGCCATTTAAAGTCAACAACCATGACATGTAACTAAATGGTGGTGGAACAATGATCATTCCATCTTAAAGAGACAAACATTTTTTATAACATATGATACTCATTATACTAACATAAATATTACTCACTAAAATCCAAGTTTACCAATGTAGTAGTTCATCATATCTGTCGATGATCAAGTTAGAACAAATGTGCACTCCCATACCAAAATAATTACACTCCTAGTAATGAAATTTGAAATAGGACATGATTGAAAAATACCTAACCTTACGATATAACCTTGCATCATGTCTAACAAATATCCTATATAACTATGTTTCCCACTTATACACAACTTTCACAGAAGGCAATTTGAAGCAAAACTTAGAATGTTGTCTGAAATCTAAAGTATAAATATTTAAGTTAAAAGTAAAGATATAATAATATAAAAGTGTGCAAAGTCATTAAATAAACAATCTACAATTTGAATCAATCAAATTGGCCAATAAATGAAGCATGGGCATGCATTTTAGTGAAGCAAGGAAATTTTGGCCTACTTCACACAAATGTACACTAAACCTTCATTTCAAGGCCAAATTGAATGATTCAACTTGGAGTGTATTTTTTTACTCATAGGTAACATTAATGCAATTAAATATTTTTAATTTTTCATATATATGCGTTGTTCAAGAATACTCCAAGTTGTATGGATTTCATAGGGTAAAAGGCAGGCTTTGTGCGCCTCAAATAAATGCACACTAGGAATGTTTGGGAACAAGGGGATGGACTATGAAAAATCAAATTTTAATTTTAATAGTTGAAACTTGTAGTTTCTTAGTTAAAACCCTATAATTAAGTAAGTTTGGATGTCATTATTTTAGCATTAATTTGGTTTAAATGTTCCCAAGGAACAGATAAAGAGAGAGCACCTAGGGTTTGCAAGGCCTATCTTAGGGTTTTTCTATATTTTACATAGTTTTCAGGGTTTTAAGTTTAAGATTAGGTCAAGTGACCTAGTTAGGGTTTGAAGATAAATAGGTAAGGAGAAAAAAGACAAATAATACCAGTTCTTATTTGTTGTTTGGAAATGAATTCTAAGTAGATCTAGAGTTCTAGTGCCACTCATCGATTGGAAAAGTCGTGAGAATGAATTCCCAACACACATGAAAATGGTGAATAGAATTCTAAGGTTTAAGAGAATGAAGGAACTTATGGGATTCATTATCAACTAGGGAATTTCTACTATCATTTAGTATTTAAGGTCAACCCGGGTGCTAACATGCCATGATAATACCACAAGAAAATACATAGCCTTTCAATGTTAAACAAATATTAAAAGATGAAAACTTAAAACCAATTCATCATCATGGGCATCAATTCCAAAACAGTGCTACTCTTCCTCAATAACAATAGAATTCCAAACAAGAAAAATCAAAAGGTGAAAGAGAGTGGACTCCTTCTTCTTATCACCAATGTATTACGATTTACAAAATAGAAGTCTCATCCTATTTATACATGACCTAAGATACCTTTGAAATGTGTGGGGAACATGACTCCCCAAATAGCATGAAGTACATCCTCTTTGAGTGGACAATAACTCATCCTCATAAATTTCAGTTGTGCATGAATAATCCAAATTGGATTGATTTTATAGGGTAAAAGGCATGGATTGTGTGCCTCATATAAATGCACACCAGGATCTATAATTAATTGGAAGTGCAACAATGATCATTGTATCCTAAATATACAAACATTTTCTATAACATATGATGCTCATTATCCTAAAATAAATCCTACTCACTAAACTCCAAGCCTGCCAATGTAGCAATTCAACATATTTTCTAATGTTCAAGTCAAAATAAATGTGCACTCTTGGGCCAAACCAATTACACTCTTGGTAATGAAATTTGAAATGGAACATGATTGGACAATGCCTAAACTTAGAAAATAACCTTGCATCATGTTTGACAAATATCCTACATAACTATGTTTCCCACTTATAAACAACCTTCACATAAGGCAGGTCCAAACAAAACTTATAATGTTGTATGAAATATGAAGTATAAATATTTAAGCTCAAAGTGAAGATATAATAATGTAAAAGTGCATAAAATTATTAAATAAACAAACTACAATTTGAATCAATCAGGTTGGCCGATAAATGAAACCTAGGCGTGCATTTTACTAAAGCAAGGCAATTTTGGCCAACTTCACAAAAATGCACACCCAACCTTCATTTCAAGGCCAAATTGAATGATTTAACTTGGAGTGTATTTTTTACTCATAGGTAACATTATACAATTAAATATTTTTAAATTTTCAGATATATTCTTGGGTTGTTCAAGAATACTCCAAATTGCATGGATTTCAAAGGTTAAAAGGCAAGGTTTGTGTGCCTCAAATAAATGCACACCAGGAATGTTTGGGAACAAGGTGATGGATTATGAAAAAACAAACTTGAATTTTAATAGCTGAAACTTGTAGTCTCTTGGTTAAAACCCTACAAGGTTGGATGACCTTATTTTAGTAGTAATTAGGTTTAAATGTGCCAAGGGAAAGATAAAGAGATAGCACCTAGCGTTTGTAGGGCCTATTTTAGGGGTTTTCTATATTGTACATATTTTTAGGGTTTTAACTTTCAAATTAGGTCAAGTGACCTAGTTAGTACATTTTCTATAAAAAGGTTTGGGTGTAATTTTAATGCGAAAAGAACATTTACTATCATTTATCAATAATCAGTTGTGTGATGGAAATTTGGTCAATTCTACCCATGAGAAAGAACTGATGTCCATCTTACATGCCATCAAAACCTTGCAATCCTATTTTTAAAAGTGTTATTTTTAATATACTATATTTTATATCTAAATATTAAACTTGAATTTTCAATTTTGTGTCTAAGAAAAAATATGAGTAAAAGAGACAAATTAAAGCAAATTATAAATAATTTTATTCACTTAATATTTTCTTCTTTTCTTTATAAAAGTGATTTATATAAATAAAAAATAAATAAGTAAAAAAAAATTACTTTCACATGCATTCTTCACGATTTATTCAACGCAAATTCTTTCATTTGTCGTGCATTTCCCATGGTTTATTTAGCATGCATTCTTGCATTCAACATACATTCAACTAGTGTGCCTTGAACCCATACAACAATGGCCTCAATTGATATAAGGTTATCCGCTTCCCCGCAAACAGTTGACACATGGGGATAAATTCACAGTAAAAAAACCCAAAGATTGTGCAGCTACATGGAGAGACAAACAATTGTCCATCAGGTATGCTAGATATCCTGAGAAGAGTAGAGGTTTATAAATTTATATTTGGACAGTTCGATTTCAAAAATGATGAGATAGATGAGGCCATAGAAAATTGAGATGATAAAGCCATGGAATTAAAAATATTTGGGTGGAAGATTAACCTAGAACCTCATCTGGTTACAGGAGCAACAAAATATCCACGCAAAGGGAGAGCAATATTTAACTTCAAGAAAACCCCTAAGCTAGAAAAGATTGAAATGGTGAGTAATATATGTGGGAAAAAATTATTTGTTTCGAGGAATGGATTAAAAATGGAGGATGTTCCCCAAGGACTATACAAATACTTGATTTAATTTGTCCAAAGGACAATTATGAATCATTATGAGATTGATATTTCCAGTGACTGCATGAGGCTAGTTATTCATTGGGCTGAAGACAGGGTCGTAGATGGCCCTCGTCTGTTGGCTAAAATTAAATAAGGTTAAGTTCAGTTTCTTGGGAACACTGCAGAAAATTATTGATTTGTATTGACCCAATGTTTAAACAAGGCCTCTTAAAACTTACGTTACAATATTAAAAACCAAAGAAAACAATTGATGAATAATTTAAACAGACTCTGGTTGAAGGAGTGGAAAAATTTATTGATATAGTTTTCCATGCTAAAAAAATAGTTGCTAGTGTACTAGAAAACTTACATGTGTGTATGGATAAATATGAGGAGCACGAAGGTATGGACCATTATATGGAAACATGTAATTATGGTTTTTCTATAATAGATAGAATTCCTTATAATAGTTGGCACCTCAGTATAATTTACCTTTTATGGGTGATTCAACATCTACATCTCAAAATTTAAATGTGCACAGTCAAACATACAGTTTCGATAATAAATTTGTTTTTCAGTATATGATAGAATGATCCATTACAAACAATTTTCAATGGAGGATTCTTCCTCTATATACAAATGGAAGGAAAAGTACGAACTAAAGGAGAAGGATATTGTTGAATGCATTAAGAGGATTGCAGCATTGCAATCAACAATTGTGCAGCAAACACAAAAATCAATGAAAGACATAAATGCCAAGGATAAAATTGTTAATGAATTGCATAATTAGGTATCCATAATGAGCGACAAAGGTATGAGGGAGATAGATGCACTACAAGCAAAGTTCAAAAAAATTTAGGCTACATATGATGGAGATAGACCAAAGGTTCTCAATATCCCTCCATTGGCAACTTCATATACTCCTGAGGCTAAATTAGTCAGGATATTGAATGAAAAAGATAAATTTATTGAATATTTAAAAGTTGAATTTGCAAAAAAATCTAAAGAGGACCAATGGAAGCATGAATCATAGGTTGAAGAATACAAGAAAAGAGTGTTTAAGTTGGATAAAACATGTGATAGGCAAGATAATAAGTTGAAAGAGAGATATCTTGAAATTGTACAGGCAGAATAGAAGAGTAAATAACTTGAAAAGGAAAAATATTAGCAAAGTAAAGAAGGTGGTATTGAGAGTGGGGATAAAGGTAAGGGTAAGGGTAAAGGTACAAGTCAGGATACAAGAGTAAAAAAAATGGATTCAAAGGACTTGGAGAAATCCTAACTAAAAGCACAAGTGAAGACTTTAGAGGATACTATCTCATCCATGAATTATATGAGTTATCAATATGCCTCACCACCACTTGTTGAATCATTGAAGAAGACGGTAGATGTTGGGTTGTGTTATATTCTTTCCACAACTAACCCACGTAGTGAACTGGGGGGCTAGAGGGGGGGCGGAGCCCCCCCTTCGTTGCACCGATTATGTAGCGAGGGGGTCACAAGGGGGGCGGCAACCCCCCCTATTTGGGGGGTTTGAGGGGGGCAAGCAGGCCCCCTCTATGGGGTTCGAGGCAGCACCCTGGAGAAAAAAAAAATTGGACCCTATATTAGGTTGGGCGAACCTACCTATGGTTTTCGGTCCATGGTTTTGGATGTGATGGTTTTGGACGCAATGGTTTTGGTCCATGGTATTGGATGCTTCAGCATGTATAAATATGTATTGTAACATTGAAAGGAATATAATGAAAAATCAAGCTGGTAGTCCTGATTTTGGGACCCAGGGGAAAATCTCTGTGTATATGTGTTTTATGCTCGCATTGTTTATTTTTCTTTGTTTTAGAATTCGTACGCAGGTAATTTCTGTACAGGGTTAAAACCTACGTTTGGTATCAAAGTTGTTTTGGCTTCAAGGGGATGCCTTTGTTGCTGACGGGTTTTGCTCGAGCTTGTGGTAGACCCTATTCAGTGGGAGATCTGTGGGATCGATTCTGGTGGTGAAAGAAGATGGCGAGCAGTGGAAAGATAGAGATCGAGAAATTTAATGGTCAGAGTTTTGAGTTGTGGAAACTCAAGATGGAGGATCTATTGGTGGATAAAGATCAGTGGATCATGGTAGATTCATATACTAAACCAACGGGAGTGTCCGATGAAGAATGGAAGAAGTTGGATTGGAAGGAAAGAGCACAATACGATTGTTTGTCTCAGATTCAGTATTGTTGAATGTATCAGGGAAAGCTACGGTGAAGGCTTTATGGGACAAGTTAGGGACTTTATACCAATCTAAGTCTCTGGTGAATAAACTGTTCCTGGGGAAAAAGCTATATAACCTGAGGATGAAAGATGGAGACTCGGTGACAGAGCATCTAAACGCATTTAATACTGTGGTAAGTCAATTAGCATCTGTTGATATTAAAATTTCAGATGAAGATAAGTGCATCAATTTGTTGTGTTCTCTACCAGATTCGTGGGATAGTCTGGTTATTGCAATAGGTAGCAATGCAACTGCCTTGCAGTTTGATGAAATATTCTCATCCTTGCTGACGGAGGAGATGAGACAAAAAAATATGGAGAGCCAAAATGGTGATGCCTTGTCTGTACGAGGACGGTCCCCGAACAAAAACAAAAATAAGTCATCGAGTGGGAGATCTAAATCTCCAGGAAAACCTGTAAAGGTGGTGTGCTGGAAATGCAGAAAGGAAGGGCACTACAAAAGGGACTGTAAATCTAAAGCTCTTGACAAAGGAAAGGGATCTGATAATGCTTCGTCTGGAGAGGCGAAAACCACCTCAGATGAAGGTGGGGATGTGTACTTGGCTTCTTCAAGTACACATGAAGACCATGAGGAATGTTTGATTGACTCAGGTGCATCCTTTCACTTCATTCCCCACAGAGAGTGGTTCTACAAGTATGATAAATACGATGGTGGTGATGTCTTCTTACGGGATGATAGGAAGACTAGAATCGTTGGTCGCAGAAAAGTAAAGTTGAAGTTGCAAGGTGGAAGGGTTAGAACACTTTCGGGTGCTCTGTATATTCCTGCATTAGCCAGAAATATGATTTCTATAAGCAAGCTGGATGATGCAAGTGTAAAAACAATGTTCAAGAAGGATACCTGCAAGATGGTTCGGGGAGCACTGGTATTGATGCGGGTAGTTCGGACTGGAACTTTGTACAAGCTGCAAGGTAGCACTATTGTTGATGGGTGCAATAGTTCTGTGGTTCATGAAAGTGGAGCAGAAAATCTAGTGGTCTCTGGAGAGAAGACCATGCTGTGGCATCAAAGGCTTGGACATATTGGAGAGAATGGCCTTCGAATACTTCATGGTAAAGGTATGGTAGAAGGTATGAGTAATAGCTCTCTAGATTTTGATTTCTGTGAAAATTGTGTATATGGGAAGCAGAATCGGGTGAGTTTCCCCTCTGGTGGTAAGAGGGCGAAACATATATTAGAGCTTGTGCACAATGATGTGTTTGGACCTGTGAAGGTTCCATCACTGGGTAAGTCTGTGTACTATGTATCAAGGAATACATGGATATATTTCCTTAAGAATAAATTTGAAGTCTTTGATAGTTTTAAATAATTTAAGGATCTGGTAGAAAACCAGACAAAGGAGAAGATAAAGGTGTTGAGGACAGATAACGGTGGAGAGTTTTGCAGTAAGGAATTTGAAGAATTCTGTAAGAAGTGTGGTATAGTATGGCAGAAGACTACTCCATATACACCTCAGCAAAATGGAGTTGCAGAAAGAATGAACAAGGCATTGATGGAAAGGGCAAGAAGCATGCTCAGTGGTGCTGGGTTAAGACAGGAATTCTGGGCAGAGGCAGTGGAGACAACATGTTACCTAGTCAACAGATCACCTTCATCAGCGTTGGAGGATAAGACTCCACAAGAGGTATGGACTGGTAAGAAACCCTCTCTTTCACATCTGAGGGTATTTGGATGTGATGCATATGTACATGTTCCAAAGGAGAAACGAACCAAGTTGGATAGTAAATTTGAAAAGTTCATCTTTATTGGGTATAAGGATGGTTTAAAGGGTTATAAGCTTTGGAACCTAGTAACAAGGAAAGTTGTGTACATCCGAGATGTGGTGTTCAGAGAGGTGAAAGATAGTATTAAACATGAAGTCCAACCAAATGAACCTGAGAAGATAGAGTTTGAGCTAAAGGAGGAAGAATCAGACTCTACAACAAAGGAGGAATCAGAAGATGAAGAGCCACAAACTCCGGGTGTAAGAATATCAGTTCGAGAAAGAAGGAAGCCAGAAAGGTATAGTCCATCTGCTTTCTGTTCAAATTTTTCTTTATCTATTATGATCCCAGAACTATGAAGGAAGCAGTAGATTTAGAGGATGGAAAACTCTAGAAAGAGGCCATGGTTGATGAAATGGCATCTTTGCAAAAAAATGAGGCTTGGGATCTGGTGGAGTTGCCAGCTGGAAGGAAACCCATTGGCAGCAAATGGGTGTTCAAGAAGAAGACAAATTCAGAAGGAAAGGTGGAGAAATACAAAGCTCGGTTGATAGAAAAGGTTATTCCCAGGTGCTGGGAATTGATTTTGGTGATATTTTTTCTCTTGTTGCCAAGGTAACTTCTATTAGGTTACTTTTATCTGTTGTTGTTGCTTTTTATTTTGAGGTAGAATAGATGGATGTGAAGACAACATTTCTTCATGGGGATCTGGAAGAGGAGATCTACATGAAGCAAGCTGAAGTTTTTGTGGTGAAGGGTGAGAAAGAACTAGTATGCAAGTTAAAGAAGTCTCTGTATGGGTTAAAATAGTCACCAAGGACGTGGTATCAGAAATTTGATACATTTATACAGGGACTTGGCTTCACTAGAAGCAAAGCAGATCACTGTGTGTATTTTAAATTAATTGGTGATCGTGTTATTTATCTGGTCTTGTATGTGGATGATAGGTTGCTGGTTGGAAATAACAAAGAAATTATCCAGGATTTGAAGACCCAATTGTCCTCCAAATTCGACATGAAAGATCTTGGTGCTGCAAACTATATTTTGGGCATGGAAATTAAAAGACATCAGGCAAAGAGGAAGCTCTAGTTAAACTAGAGGAGGTATGTCGAGACAATACTGTAGAGGTTTAATATGCAGGATAGTAAACCAGTGAAGGTTCCTATTCCTGTACGTGTAAAGTTATTTGTTGAACAGTTTCCCAAGACATAAGAAGAGGAAGAGGATATGTCCCGTGTTCCATATGCAAGTGCAGTTGGTAGCCTGATGTATGCAATGGTTTGTACTAGACCAAACATTGCACATGCAGTGGGAGTATTGAGCAGGTTTATGTCAAAACTAAGGAAGGAGCATTGGACAGCAGTGAAGCGGCTTTCTAGGTATTTGCGTGGCACTAGTGATTATGGTTTGTGCTACCAAGGAACACCAAGATTGGACAGAGTTTTGGATCCATGGTTTTGTTGATGTAGACTAGGCTGGAGATTTGGATTAGAGAAGATCTACAAGTGGGTATGTGTTTAACCTATTTGGAGGTGCAGTCAGTTAGATGAGTAAGAAACAATCTGTAGTGGCACTATCAACTACAGAGGCAAAATACATGGCAGCCACTCATGCAAGCAAGGAAGCAGTTTGGTTGCAGAGATTATGTTCAAGTATGGGGTTAGTACAGGGAGCTATAAGGATAGACTGTGACAGCCAAAGTGCAATTCTCTTGGCAAAGAACCCTGCTTATCATTCAAAGACAAAGCACATTTATATTTAGTATCACTTTGTGAGGGATATGATAGAAGACAAAAAGGTGTTGTTGCTAAAGGTGGACACTTTGAAGAATACTGCAGATTCATTGACAAAATCTATGAGCTCTGAGAAGTTCTCTTGGTGTAGAGAAACAATGGGCATTTCAGAGCTGGAAAAATGACTAAGCTCTCCTGTGGCCCCTTGTGGAAAGAAAACAACAAGTGGGAGAATGTTGGGTTGTGTTATATTCTTTCCACGACTAACCCACATAGTGAACTGGGGGGTTAGAGGGGGGGCGGAGCCCCCCCTTCGTTGCACCGATTACGCAGTGGGAGGATCATAAGGGGGGCAGGAGCCCCCCTCTATGGGGTCCGGGGCAGCGCCCCGAGAAAAAAAAAAAAATTGGACCCTATATTAGGTTGGGAGAACCTACCTATGGTTTTCAGTCCATGGTTTTGGACGCGATGGTTTTTGGTCCATGGTATTGGATGCTTCGGCATGTATAAATATGTATTGTAACATTGAAAGGAATATAATGAAAAAAACAAGTTAGTAGTCCCGGTTTTGGAATCCAGGGGAAAATATCTACGTATATGTGTTTTATGTGTTATGCGCTCTCATTTTTTATTTTTCTGTGTTTTAGAATTTGTATGCAGGTAATTTATGTACAAGGTTAAAACCTACAGTAGATGGGAAAGAAAAAAGAACTACGGAGCTATACAACGATCTCATGGTCGGCCGAAAATCACAACATTTGGGATGTGACACGGAGATACAAAAATTGAAATCCCAAGTTTCTGATTTGCAACAACAATTATAGAGGGAAAAGCAACATGAATAAATCAACAACAATCGAGGGAAAACAACTTGAGTAAAGTACAACAACTCGCTAATGAATTGGCTAATTGTAGTTATCAACGGAAATATACAAAGGAAGATCTTAAAAGGAAGGAAACTAAGCAAAAGCGGAAATATAAGAAGAATGTGGAATTACTGAACAGACTAAGCCAAGAAAAATCCAATTTGAGAGAAAATTATGAAATGAAAATTCAAGAGATTCAACAAGAATCAAAGGATGTGTCTATTGTAGCGCTAGAACAATCACAGGTCTCCACAGAAGGAAAGAGACACTCTTCTTCTCAAAAGGAGGGCTTGCAGAATCCTCCCAAGCATCCTCGAGTTTTAGAATAGCAATTTTTAGGTGTTGTATCTATGTAGACACAAGATGTAATATATATATATATATATATATATATATATATATATATATATATATATGCTATTAATGGGAATTATGTATCATTCTATTTTTCATTAACGTGCATTTTTTAATAAATTGCTAGTATTTTTTTAGGACTTACTTTTATGTCTCCTTCATGGAGTTTTTATCTAGTTGTGGTCTCACTAATACCAGGTTACTCTTTTTATTTTTGGACAATGTAATGGAATTTTATAAGCTGATAGCTTACTGAATCGAGAAATATGTAAAACCCTGGTTAAAAATCCATGTAAAAATATATATGACCACGGTCATGGGACAGGTATTCCAAGTTGAATGATCTAAAAAAACATCATAGTGGGTGTTCATTTCGGTTATTATGGCTAAGGAAATTAGTAAAGGAAATGACAAAGGCTTTGGAAAGGAAAGAGGCATTTATTTGGCATTTTATTTATGAAAATAAAGGAAATTAAGAGAAAAGGAAGGTGAAAGGCCACAGGTTGCATGTGAGGAGGAAATTGAAGGAAAATAATGGGAAATGAAGAAAATGGAGGCCGCATTGATAAAAAGGCTTATGAGGATCAGTTGGCAATCTTTTGATAGGTTTTGGTGGAGCTCTCTTCTATTCTCTCTCTCTCTCATACTCTTGAACACTTAGAGTTTTTTGGAGCACTCTTGGAGGAGTTTAGCATACTTGGAATTTGGAGCAAGAAGGTAAAGGAAAAGTAGGAAAGTGCAAGAGGACATCGGTATCAATAGCTACAGTGGGTTTTTTTTTGTAGCTACCGGATTGTATGTATGTTTTCCTCACTAGTTTTGGCATGCATGTAGTTTATTGGTCATGATTTCTCATTAGCATGGAGGATTGCCTAGATTGACAGTGAATTTTCCTAGCCTTTCCATTTCGTGGATAACCATGGTGTTGTGGGTTTATTTCCTTGTTTTCCTGGTTGGAACAAATGCTTTGGAGCCCTGGAAGGCTTGGGTAGAGACCAATTTGGGGATGGTTTTGTGATGTTCGGCCATGAGGTGGAATCATTGTTTGATGGGTTGAGGTGGTTTGGCCTCTAGAAGCCCTAGATGATTTTATTGATGTGTTTTGTGAGGTCCCACATTCATGCTTGGAATATGGCACGTGGCTGATTGGTTGAAGAGAGACTTGGCTCAACCAATCTACGGTCGGGTGGAACGTGGTATTTCCATACCGGGTTGGCTTTTGCATCATTAATATGAGGTTATTTCTCCTTGTTAATTCATGAGTATTATACTAGTTTATATGTGGATTATATGGATATTGTTTCCTTGGTATTTCTATTGTTATTATGTTGGTTATGAACATGTATTATAACAGTTGCTATGTATGGCTCTCATCATGTTTTTACTTGTAGTTGAATGAACAATGTATCTATGGCCTAATAGATGATAATGCAGCTAATGATATAAGGGAATAATGCCTCATAACGAATCTCAAATAAGCATGAGACCCTTATGCTTAGATTTATTGTTTACACCTGTAGATTACATATTTGTGATATGTTTGATGAAATGCCTAGCATGGCTAGTAGGGGTCGAGTCAAGGGCTTATTCAAGTAATTGTATTTGTATCATCATTCCATTGTTATCTTTTTGCTTTGAAGGTGTCATTTAGTTTTGGGCAGTGAATTGGGCTCTAGGCCTGAAAAAGTGGCTCAAATCTCGGGGGCACTGGCACAACATTGAGTAAAAAAGTCCATATATGTTGGCATACCATGCTGTGGGAGTGTCCAGAGCCTTCTGGATGCATGCATGCCCATATCATGGGAGCATATGGGGGTTATTTGGTCTAAAAACTTAGTGGGACCCAGGGGTTGGTTATCTGAGAGGTTGGGATGGTTCCTGGGAGTCATGTTGTTGATGTGGAAGGTTTGTATGGTGTGTTTCCATCGATTCCACTTCCTTAAGGTGACTTAGGAGGTTGAATCATATCATAGTAATTTCTTGTCACATGTTTACCCCAGTTGGCTGGTTACTTGGGTAGATGTGGGAGGAGGGTGTTACAGAGTGGTATCAGAGCATGGTTCACCCCTCAGACTAGATGGGCGGTGTGTTGGTCATGCATTCATGTCAGTTGCATATGTGTTCCTTATGCTTGTAGTCCATGTGCTTGTTGAATTTGCATGGTGTTGATCATGGTTGTAGTGATGTTTCCATGTGAAGGTTGATGGTGTTGTTGTGGGATGTGTCGTCATAAGTGTATGGTTTTATATGCATTTGTTATGCATGTTGGTGTATATATGTTGTTATTCATGCATTGTCAAGGTTATGGTTATGCATGTATGGTAGGTTGGACATGCATTATGAGGTCATTGTATGCAATTAGGTCATCATGATGCTATTGGTATGTTATGATGTTGGTTGAGATAAAGCGGGAGATGCATACCATAAAAGTGAAGTTGCAGCATTGGACCTCGAGGAAAGATCATGTTGTCATACAAGTTTGTATGTTGGGCATGCAGGTATGTAATTTAAGGATTTTTATATGCATTATGGTTATGTGTATGCCTTTCATTTTATTGATGTTATGGTAACATACATGATAGATGCTAGTTGATTAGTGTAGTCATATACACGTGTTGGAGAGTCATGAATGATAGTAACACATGGTTGTATGCATTGATATTGTTGTTTTATGTTAGATAACTTGATGATTATGTTATATGTTGTTGATGAGTATGTTATAGGTTAACTTGTTGTTGTAATATGCTAGTTTACTTGATGATTAGGTTATATGTTGTTGATGAGCAACATATATAACTTGTTGTTGTTATATGCTAGTAATTGATGATTAGGGTTTTTAAATTAAGATCTTGATATTATATGTATCATACTAATTTGGATTGGTCTATGCAAATGGTTAGGGTTATGACATTTATTTATGAGTTAATATGTTGTGAAAGTGTGTCATAATAATCTAGATCGATTGTGCAGATGTGATTATTATGTATGAATGATAATTATTTATGAGTTTATGATGTGAACATGTTAGTTAGTTATTGTTATGGATATCATGATCTTATTTGTGCTTGAGTTGATGTGTTGTAAAGTTATATCGTGCTAACTAGATTGATTGTGCAGATAAGATAGCCTCCCCAGAGATAAATTAAGGTATGAGTTTGCTTATGACGTATATTTGGTGCTTGAATGTTTGATTATGTCATCTAGTTGATTAATTTAACATGGTGTGTTTGTAAGTTGGTTGGATGTTTTATGAATTGCATAATATGTGTATATGTTCAAATGATTTTGTTTTAAGATGATTATACTAACACATATGTGTCGAGACAGTGGATATGTACTTGAGTGTAGTAGGTGACAATTGTAGCATTATGTCTAATGACTATGAGTTGACTATGGATTATGACATGATTGTTAGTCTTGGTAAAGATTGAATTAAAATTGATAGATATGATTATCTTGATATTTGGAACATTTGGTTGACATGTGTGAGCAGTTGCAGGAAACATGCTTGGTATTAGCATGACAAGGTAATAGTTGATTTGTTTATATAATTATCCATTGCGTGATCTAACAGTACATAGTAAGACCCAATTATAGCAAGGTAAAGGTAAAAGAAAGGAATTGGTTGATAATTCCTTTGGCTATGTTTAGAAACTGCAATTCCAAACGAATGATTTTTTTGCATACAGGAAGTCTTATTAACCCTAAATTGTCTAAAATTATGTGGATATGTGCTATATTCATGGATATGTATTTGACAGGTATAACAGCTGGTGTCTAGTTATAGCTATATCTGTCAAAGGAATTGGAGTCTCTTGAGAGATGGCATGGATGTGTTCAGTTGCAAGACAACATGTTTGGCACAAAAAGTTAAAGTAACCAGTGTATTGTTATGTTTATTTATGCACTGACAGTTATGTGTTAATGGTAGTATGATGCAAGGGATTACATGGAAAAGAGGTTGCCATGAAATCTCGAAGAAGGCTCAGGTTGAGATTTCCCTTGGAAGAATTTGGAACCATGTGGATTGACTCATGGCGTCTATTGTCAATCTTGTGTTTTTGGTCTTTTGGTGATTTGTTGTGCTTGATTATGGTTTTGTTTGTGTCTTGTGAATAGCCATGACGCTTTGTTTGTGATGCCGTATTATTATTGGTTTTATCTTGTTTGCTCCTTGGTATTGCCTTTTATGTTTTGTGAGTCTTCGGAATTGGTTGGGAAAAGAGGAAAGTTAGTGGAACTTTGGGAGATTTGTGTGGAACCCAACAGGTAATGAAAGACTCGAATGAAGTTGGTGCATGTTTAAAGGTAGCTAAAGGTAAGAGTATGATAGTCAGCTAAGTTGGTTGGGTCCATTAGTGTAAATGGATGGTGGCAGGACAATCATGAGAAAGCTAATAGGAAAGGTAAAGGGAATGGATGTGAGGCATTTGATTCCTTGGCTATGTTGGGAATTGTTGTTCTCGATGTTGCACATGTGTTGCATGCATAAAGGGAGTTCTCTTAACCTTGACCTTATGATATCTAGTAATTATATGTGTGTGTGTGTGTGTGTGTGCATATTGTTGTCTGACAGGGTTTTTAGGAATCATTCTTATGAAGGAACGATTATTTACGCGGGTGAATGGCATGAAGACGTTCCTAGTTTATGAGGAATCAAGTGGGAAGAGTAGTCCTGACAAATCTATGAGGTCAATATCATGTGGTTATGAGTTGATATTATGTTATTATAGTATGTTTATGTTATGGAGAGGCTAAGCTGAGGGATACATCAGTGAAATGAAAGCAACATGGTCTGCAACATGTTGAGACAAGCATGGATAAGACATTGGAAGCAAGGTTGCTTGGTAGAGACAGTGTGGTTTTGGATGTGTGGTACTACTGTTGTGAATATGTTGTATATGTTGTACGTGTTTCATCTTTGATGTTGTGCACATGCGGTGTTGTGTATATGTAGTGTGTGTACATGTTATTTATGCAATGTTATGTACAGGGTGGTACAAATAGTGTTGTGTGAATATTGCACATGCAATGTTGGGTATAGATGGTGCTATGTACATGTTTGACATGCGATGTTGTGTACATATTGTATTATACATGATGGATATGTGGTGTTGTGTGCATGTTGGATATGTAGTGGTGTGTACATATGGTACTATGTACATGTTGTATATGTAGTGTTATGTACATATGGTGTTGTGTGCATAATTGTACAAGTAGTGTTGTGAACATGTGGTGTCGTATACATGTTGTACATGTGGTGTTGTGTGCAAGTGGTGTTGTGTATATGTGGTTTTGTGGACATGTCGTGCATGTGTTGTTGTGTACGTCTGGCATTGTGTACACATTGTATAGGTGGTACGATGTACATGTGGCATTGTGTACACATTGTGCAGGTTGTGTCGTGTACATGTGATGTTGTGTACATGTCGTGCAAGTGGTGTTGTGTATAGCTGGTACTATGTACATGTTGTACATGTGGTATTATGTGCATATTGTACATGTTGTGTTGTGCACATGTGAAACTATGTATGTGCATTTGCAGTCATGGCATCGTGACATGTGCATTTGTTGCTTTGTACTATGTGTGCGTATGTGTGTTGTGTCATACACTGGGTGTAGGTGTATGTATGTATTGTGTTGCATTGTGCACCAGGTGTAGGTGTATGTATGTGTTGTGTTGTACATTGGCTGTAGGTGTATGAGTTGTATGTCAGGTGTAGGTGCATGTATTACATGGTGATGTATGGCATGTGTGGTTCTATGTGTGTGATGCACACCATGTGTATGTGCATATGGTTGAGGAGAAGGTACTAGGTTTTAGTCGGGTGTGGAAACCGATCCAGAGTGCGTACGAAATAAGGAAAAATGTAGAAGCTAAGGATTGATTAAAGGATAAGTATCACTATTTTATTTTAGTTTTATTATGCATGTGATTTATGATTATGGTCTATGATGATTACATGTGATATATGATTCTGGTTTATGATGGTTACATGTGATTTATGATGGTTGTGTTTTGAGCTAACCTGATGTGATATGTTTATACATGATGTTTGGTCAAATATGCTGGTTGACTTGTTGTGACAAGAAGCGAACAAAATTGCAAGTGTGCCTTGTTGATGGGCCACCAATGAGGTATGATGTGAATTTATTTCAATTTATTTTAAATATATTGGAAGTTATGTGCTTGGTACAGGAAGCATGAAAATCCCCAGTTGGGTGGTTGAAACTGACGGCAAGAATTAGTAGCACCAGTGAAATAAATTAGAACAGGTCGCAGTATGTTGGTAAAGCATTCAAGAGCAAGGTCATTGTGGGACACTGGTACCCAATAGTGTCCATTGATTTCCATGAGCATGCTATGACTAGTATGATGGTTTAAGGCAGGGATATGCCTTGGTTTTTATATCTTTCGATGCGAGGAAGCCTTTCCAAGGGATGGACTTCCAGGGATGGGGGTGCCAGTGGAACTTAGAAGGTGTGTGACTACACGGAAGGAGTATGTCATACTTGGAATTTGGAGCAAGAAGGCAAAGGAAAAGTAGGAAAGCGCAAAATGACATCAAGATTAGTAGCTATAGTGGGTTTTGCATGCATGTACCTAGTTGCATGTATGTTTTCCTCACTAGTTTTTCATGCATGGCATATGCATGTGGTTTATTGGTCATGATTTTTCATTGGTGTGGAGGATTCCCTAGATTGACAGTGGATTTGCCTAGCCTTGCCATTTCCTGGATAGTCACGGTGTTGTGGTTTTATTTCTTTGTTTTCCTCGTTGGAAAAAATGCTCTGGAGCCCTAGAAGGCTTGGGTAGAGACCAATCTAGTGATGGTTTTGTGATGTTTGGATGTGAGGTGGAATCACTGTTTGATGGGTTGAAGTGGTTTGGCCTCTAGAAGCCCTGGATGGTTTGGTTGATGTGTTTTATGAGGTCCCACAATCATGCTTGGAATATGGCACAGGGGTGATTGGTTGAAGAGAGACTTGGCTCAGCCAATCTACAGTCGGGTGGAATGTGGTAGCCCCATACCAGGTTGGATTTTGCATCATTAATATGAGGTTATTTCTCCTTGTTAATTCATGAGTATTATATTGGTTTATTGTGGATTATATGGCTATTGTTTCCTTGGTATTTCTATTGTTATTATGCTAGTTATGAACATGTATTATGACAGTGGTTGTATGGCTCTCATCGTGTTTTTACCTATAATTGAATGAACAATGTATCTATGGCCTAATAAATGATAATCCAGCTAATGATATAAGGGAACAATGCCTCATAATGAATCTGAGATAAGTATGAGACCCCTATGCTTAGATCTGTTGTTTACACCTGTAGATTACATATTTGTGATATGTTTGACGAAATGCCTGGCATGGCTAGTATGAGTCCAGCCAAGGGCGTGTTCAAGTAATTGTTTGTATCATCATTACATTGTTATCTTTATGTTCTGAAGGTGTCATTTAGTTTTGGGCAGTGACCTGGGCTTTGGGCCTAAAAAAGTTGCTCAAATCTCGGGGATGTTGGCATAGCACTGAGAAGAAAAGTCCTTGGATGCTGGAATACCATGTTGTGGGAGAGTCAATAGCCTTCTAAACGCATGCATGCCCATATCATGGGAGCATCCGGGGATTAATTGGTATAAAAATTCAATGGGACCCAGGGGTTGGGTACCCAAGAGGTTGGGATGGTTCATGGGAGTTATGTTGTTGATGTGGAAGGTTTGTATGGTGTGTTTCTATCGGTTCCACTTCCTTAAGGTGGCTTAGGAGGTTGAATCATATCATAGTAACTTCTCATCACATGTTTACCCCGGTTGGCCAATTACTTGGGTAGATGTGGAAGGAGGGTGTTACAAAATCGGTGTTATGGAATGAACTAGACTTCTATTTGAAATGCAAAATATTTCTTCTTTTCGTAGTAAAACAAATTTACAATATGCTTAGTGCATCATATGGAAAAATTTACCATAGGGTGCCTCAAAAGGAAATCTGGGGATTGCTAGAGTTGGAGATGTATTTTTAACCAAAATGGTAAAAAAATATTGTCTTTTGTCTAGGGGATTGCCACTACCTCAATTAATTAGGTAGAGATTTGGGTTGCCTGGAAAGATCTCTCCATTCTTTTTCGACATGGTTTTTTCTTTCAATAATAGAATTGCCTAAAGCTTACATGAGATACAAATTTAGCAGCGTCAAAAAAAGATATTTGCACAATAAGATTGTATATATCAATATCACTTGGAATCTAATCCACATATCCTTATCTCACCAGAAAAAATATCCTTCTAAGACTAACAAAATAGTAAAAAAATAAGGCTTCAAAAGTATCAAGCAAAAGACATAATGTATTTACTTAGTTAGTAAATATACAATATATGATTTGAATCAACCATAATGGCCAAGAAATGAAGCCCAAGTGTGCTTTTATTGAAGTAAGGCAATTTTGGCCTGCTTAACAAAATGCATGCCCACCCTTCATTACAAGGCCAAATTGAATTATTCGACTTGAAAAGTATTTTTTTAACCATAAAGAACATTAATACAATCATTTATTTTTTCCCCAGAGAAAATAATTTTTCTTAGGCTTACTGAAATATTTTAATTTGTTTTATAATATAAATTAATGAATAAACTTTGCATACATTTAGCTGAATGGTTTAGGTTTACATTGTTTTACATATATGATATATGCGATATTATTTTTTAACAGTTTCATATTTAATGTATTTTTATTCAATAAGCTCTTCATCCTACTTCAGTTTGAGTCTAACCAATAAGTTGATAACACCTCTAAACCATTATCAACCAATAAATAGCCACGAACCATGTTAACTCTTATCTAGTTAATCCTATTTTTTTCTTCTAACAATTCATACCAAATATTGAACACTTTAAGGATATTGCAATAGGTAATTTGTATCGACGCAAATAATACTAAACCATTTCAAAGTTTGGGCCATAAAAATCATTATTTGTTAAACATGGATTACAAATAATCATGAAAATTTATAAGTCTTGCTCATTAACATTATTGTTTGCAACAATGTCATTCAGTGTAGCATTGTTAATGTTCATATGTTCTTTCAATTATTTAATATTATGATCATCCTCTTCGTGACCTACATCTTCTTCATCATCATTGAAATTTGACTGTAGACCATCTATATTATCAGTAGATGTATTTGGATCATCATTTTCTATACCATCCATATTGTTGTATTCTTGTGCCTGAACATAACCGTTTGCAACATCATCATGAATGTCAATTTCTTTGATGTTCTCTAATTCATCTCTCTCAATTTGTTGTACATAATTGTTATGCTTAATATCCACTAATGCATTGTCAAATGCATGCCTTAATCTTGGATCATAATGTATAACAAATATCCATTTCGGGTCCAAAATATCTTCATACAAAATATCTCCACATGAACGACATGTTGAGAATTCAATAGGGTAATGAATATGTTAATTCTCTTCAACTTCATAATTGTTTGTGTTTCCTTGTCTACTTATTAGCTTTGATCCTTATTATTATAGTGTGAGAAACCTCAAACAACTACGAATACAATAAGAACAGTGACACAATGTATAGGCTTGAGAGGAAACCCTTAATCTCTTCTCTTCTTATGGATCTTTCAATTGAAAAATACCAAGACCTTATGACTCAGACCAATACCCTCCAAGATCGAGATCAACCTCTTGAGATAATGTGAAAACCTTGTAGTTGTCAAACCCAAGTAAATATCTTCTAATTTGCACCAACTCAGCCTCCTGCTGCAAGAAATTAGACCTCCTAATGCAGATCTGAAATTTCAACTTCCCTGCAATTGTTGCTGCCACACATGGGAACTTCGATCTTCTTCCTATAGCCTTGTTTTCTCCTTTGCTTGCCTTTCCTTGTGACTTAGTGCTTGAGAGATACCATTAGTATTTGTTTCTTGCCTTCTTTCCTTCCTTCCTTCCAAGATCAAACTAGATGAAACCCTTGCGCAAAAACCCTAACTTTCTCTAGCACATGAGAGATAAAGAATTAGCCCAAAACACTTTGTCCTTCCTTTTGTCCTCTGTAGAAAATCTGTGATAGGTTAACCCGATAATGCAATATAAATCAAAGAAGAATATTATAACCTACTTCTACTATCAATTTCCGGAAGCTTAAATATCGAGATGAACAATATAACCAGAAGAAGAAGAATCAATAGCACAGTACACATGAAAATACTTTGGGGAAAGCCTCAGCAACAAAGCCCACACTATTGTATTAACATACATGGTGGAAATACATAGGAATTATACAAAGCCTTAGCTCTCGCAACTAGCCAGCTCTCAGTACAATCTCACATATGCTCACAAGCAATCTTGGCTTCTCTCCAGCCTTCCTCTCTACCCTCCAAGCTCCTATTTCCTTGCATTGTTCCTTGTGGATGATTATACTATTACCAAGTGGAAAAAAACCTTCAAAACTGCCCAATCCTCAAGGATGAATCCTTGACTACATGCATGAGTTTTCTCCATGAGAAAGCACATGCAACTGATAATACACTATCCTTTAACTTTAATCTCAACTGGGTCTTTCACAAAAGAGACATGCGTGAGTTTCTGATGAGGGAATCTTCAGTTAACTAGAGTAGCACTAGTTTAGTGCATTAATGCATCAACTGACTGTTAACTCACTATTAGTTACTCAAACAGTTTGGAACGAATTTAACTGGACTTAACTTAGTAAATTGAGTTAACTAATTACAACTCGAATATAACTCAATCTTATATCCTTAATTTAAGGGATAACTCTTGCATGACTTCATAAAGACTTCTAACTTGAATTTCTCCGACTAATTAATTTAAAATAAATTTATAATTATTTCCAAGTAGCTGTTAAGACTAAATTTGATTTTAATTCACAATTTAATTCAAGGACAATTTAAATTGGAATATTCTTGTTGCCATATTTCAACATCCTCTTCTTCACATATAATGAGAGATGAATGAGTGTGTCTTTAGAGGAAAAGTTCCTCTCTTTATATAGGCTTCTTCAAGGGGTAGATGTGGCTCTTCAATTAGGTTGACTTGACAACTTCTAGGCCAACTTGATCTTGGAGGGTATTTCGACTCTTTAAAGACAAAAATATTATTTCTTTACAAGTTATAATGTGCCCATTGGGGTCTTCAATATATGACAATGACTCTTTTGACACCTAGACCTAGGACAAACCCTAGAAGAACTCAATGGGTACTTGACCTATAAGATAAAAGAACTTGAGCATGAAACCCATGCTCCAATAATAGTAAAATAATTTCTTTTCATTTTATAATTTACAAAAGATACATTTCATACTTATGAAGACCGAACCTAGTTACACATTTTTCAACACTCCCTCTTAACTAGGGAGGTATTCATAATAGGTACATGGTCATCCTCAATCTGAAGAAATCTCATAAAAAGAGTCGGATTGGTAACCCATCTGTCTAGCATCATGTTAACCAACATTGTCACATAGCAAGGCTTTGAATAACAACTCTATCTCTCTACAAGATCAAAGCACAATTTTGGGGACACCAATGATTTATAGACACCATCATCATTGTCTCTCAAGGTAGATACTCCACCCTGGTGTTCACCGAGTATGACCTTCTTTGGGCTATTCTTATCTTGGATAGCCGGTCTTGGATGCCCTACCACATCGTCAAAGAGTGTCGAATGTTATATGGTTATCTAATCCTCCATTCTTTCTTCCCAAATGAAGACAAGAATGTAGTGTCTATCTCTCCCTCTCAATTAGGGAAGATACATCAACCAAGCCAAACTTGTCTCTCAAGTACACAAGCTTCTTGTTAGGAAGAGATTTTTTCAATGTGTCAGCTACTTGCTCATCAGTGGAGATATATTGTAGCTGTAACACACCATTTTGTACTAGTTCTCGAATATAGTGATACTTGTTGTTTATATGCTTTGTCTTTCCATGAAATATTGGGTCTTCATAAAAACGTATACAACTTGTGTTATCACAAAGTATCATTATAGGGTTCATCAATCCTTCAAACAGGTTAGATAACAACTTCCTCAACCAAACCGCTTCTTTGTTTACTTCACAGGCTGCAACATATTTAGCCTTAGCACTACTAAACACAATTGTGTCTTGTTTCTCGATCATCCATTAGATCATGGAGGATCCTAAACTAAAACATCCTCCTGTAGTGCCCCTTCCATCTTGTTCACTGTCTCTCTAGTCAAAATCTGTATATCCTATCAAGTGGGCATAATTGCTTTTGCCATACTTCAGGTAGTAATCAATGGTTGCTCGTAGATATCTAAAAATATTCTTATTTTTATCCAATGATCATGCCTTGAATCCACTTGGAATTGATTGAGAATATTTACTGCAAAACATATGTCTGGTCGAGTATTCACCAAGTACATTGGTGAGCCAATTAGTTGTCTATACTTGTAAGGATCCACAAGGCTAGATTCAGAACCCCTTATTCTCTTCAAGTTATTAATCATCAGAGTGGTCATAGGTTTTCATTCCATCATGTCAAACCTATTCAACATTTTGATCACATATTTTCGTTGACCCAAATAGACTTCATCAAGTCCCTGCCAGACTTCTAGTCCCAAATAGTAATGCATCAGCCCTAGATCCTTCATGTCAAGTTATGCTGCTAGATGTTTCTCACATTATTCAATTTGACCTTCTACACATGTTAAGAGAAGATCATATATATATACAAAAGAATGATTACAGGTTCTCCATCTACAACCTTGATATAAAGGTTCAAATCAGCAGAACTTGTTGTGAAGCCTATTCTTTGCAGACATGCATCCATTCTAGCATACCATGCCCTTGGAGCTTGCTTGAGGCCATATAATTCTTTCTTCAATCTACAAACATATGCCTTCATGTCTTCAACTTCAAATCCCAAGGTTTTCTCTATATACACTTATTCATCTATTGTGCAATTCATAAATGCAACCTTGACATCCATTTGATGGATGCTCCATCCCATCGATGCTTCCAAATAGACTAATGAACGAATCATCATATATCTTGTTGTTGGAGAAAATTTCTCTTCATAGTTGATGCCTTCTTACTGAGAGAATCCCCTAGCCACAAATCTTGTCATATACTTATCTATACTTCCATCTGTCGCATGTTTGATCTTATAGATCCACTTGGAAGTTACTACAGATTTGTCTTTGGGCATAGGTATGATCTCCCAAACTTTGTTCTTCATTATAGATTGATATTCTTCATTCATGGCATCTTTCCATTCCTGACGATTGACATCCTTTTCAAAAGTGGATGGTTCTGCCTCTATTAGTTTAGTCATGTATGCAAGATACCCGTAATATTTCTTGGGTTTTTTGCTTTCTCTAAATGAGCCTTTCACTGTCCCATGATCTTCTACATCAAGTAGTGTATATTTCAACCAATTAGGTCTTCTCCTTGTTTCTAGGATGACCATAGGTTGAATAGGTTCACTAGGACTTTCTTCTTCATGGTGAGATTCTTCTTCTTCCTTGTCAACTTCTTCCTCAAATACCATAAGTTCTTCATTATCAGAGTCTACAAGAAGTTCCTTTGACTTATTAAATGTTATTCTTTCATCAAATATGACATCTCGATTGACTTCTATGTGATTTCCTTCTTTTATGTAGATCCTATAGGCCTTCAATGAGTTGTTATACCCAAAAAACGTTCCCTGCATGCCTGATGGATCTATCTTCTTTCATTTGTCCTCTAGTATATAGATATATAAAGGACAACCAAAGATTTGAAGATGATCTACATATGGCTTCTTTCAAGTGAACACTTTCTCTAGAGTTTTGTTGTCTAGGGACCTGTGGGGACTTCGATTTTGAATGTAAAGAGTTGTCTTCGTGGCTTCTCCCCACAGAAACTTTGGTAGATCCTGATTGTGTAACATTGCTTTTACACATTCTTCAATGGATCTATTCTTTCGTTCTACAACTCCATTTTGTTTGGGATTACATGGGACTATCAACTCCCTTTAATCCTAGATTCTTTACAAAATGCTATAATCTCCTTAAATGTATATTCTCCTCCATTATCAAATCTTAGTATCTTGATTCTTCTTTTTGTAAGGTTCTCCACTTTAGCTTTGAATTCTTGAAATTTTGTAAATACTTCATTCTTGGTTTTCATTAAGTAAACCCAGGCCTTTCTTGAATCATCATCAATAAATGTGACATAATATAGATGACCTCCAAGTGATTTAGGAGTCATAGGGCCACATACATCAGAGTGAATGAGTTTCAAGATTTCTTTTGACCGTGAAGCACTGCTTCCAAATGGTCTCTTGGTATTCTTACCCAATGCACATCCCTTACATACTCCATCATGATCTTCTTTCAGTTGAGGTATTCCATCTACTATGGAACTTAGAATTGGAAGGATTTTGAAATGTAGATGACCAAATCTTCTTGCCAGATTTCACATGGGCTAATTACAACGTGAACTAGGGATTGGGCTAAAGGAGATATTAGTTTGTAAAGTCTTCCTTCTCGAATGCCAATGACCTTAGATTTTATATACTTGAGCCTTTACTCCATACAACAACCTTTCCATCAATGAAAGTTACTCTATCACCCTTATCTTCTAAGCTTGAAATGGAAAATAAGTTCTTATGCAAACCTGGAACAAACAAAATGTTGTTGACATGGATGCTACTTCCATTCTCCAACTTTATAGAGGTTGATCCAGTACCTCTTACGGGATATCTCTTGGTATCTCCAAGTTCCATTGAATAAGTGGATTTACCTTTTGATAAGGTCTTCAGTTGTTTGGGATGACCAGTCATGTGTCTTGATGCACTATTATCAATTACCCAAATGTTTTCATCTTGGAATGTGCCACAGAGAGCCGAGAAGAGACCTTCATCCTTTTCCTTGATTGATTCCTTCTTTGAAGAAAATACGAGACTCCATGCTTTCTTGATACCTTTCTTCAGGTGGCTTGTTATCTTGTCACACTTCTTGATGAACTTCTTCAATGTGGAGGAGATCTTTATGATGCCTTTAGCTAAACTTAACTCTAATACCATGCTGAGAATTCAATAGGGCAATGAATATGTTAATTCTCTTCAACTTGATAATTGTTTTTGTTATCTTTTTTACTTATTATCTTTGATCCTTATTATAGAGTGAGAAACATCAAACATCCACCAATACAGTAAGAATAGTGACACTGTGTATAAGCTTCAAGCCAGGGCCAAAACCCCTCCTCTTGAGGGGAAAAACCTTAAATATCTTCTCTTCTTATAGATCTTTCAATTGACAAATACCAAGACCTTATGACTCAAAGCAATACCCTCCAATATCAAGATCAACCTCTTGAGATAATGTGCAAACCTTGTACTTGCCAAACCCAGGCAAACATATTCCAATTTGCACCAACTCGGCCTCTTGCTACAAGAACTTTGACCTCCTACTACATATCTGAAATTTCGACTTCCCTGTAACTGTTTTTTCCACATGTGGAAACTTCAATATTCTTCCTAGAGCCTTATTTTTCCTCCGCTTTCCTTTCCTTATGACTTTGTGCTTGAGAGATACCCGTAGTAGCCTTTGCTTGACTTCTTTCCTTCCTTCCTTCCAAGATTGAACTAGATAAAAACCCTTGTGCAAAAACCCTAACTTTCTCTAGCACGTGAGAGATAGATAATTAGCCCAAAACACTTCGTCCTTCTTTGACCTCTTCTTCATCCTTCCTTTTGTCCTCTTCTTCATCCTCTTCTTCGCATAGAATTAGAGATGAGTGTGTGTGACTTTGGAGGACTAGTTCCTCTCCTTATATATGCTTATTCAAGGGGTAGACATGGCTCTTCAATTAGGTGGACTTGATAGCTTCAAGGATGACTTGAACTTGGAGGGTATTTTGACTCTTTAAAGACAAAAATATTTTCTCTTTACAAGTTACAATGTGCCCATTGGGGTCTTCAATATATGACAATGACTCTTTTGACTCTTAGACCTAGGACAAACCATAGAAGCACTCAATGGGTGCTTGACCTATAAAATAAAAGAACTTGAGCATGAAACCCATGCTCCAATAATAGTAATAATAATTTATTTTCATTTTATAATTTACAAAATATACATTTCATACTTATGAATACTGAACCTAGTTACACATTTTTCAACACGACACACATATATTAGACCTATGTTATAACAATGTTATTATTTAATAAACACACACACACACACATATTCATAATAAACTATGAATTAATAGCTTAATGATAATTATTGCTTCTTGTTTGAGTTAAAGAAATACCTGCTCACAATGAATTGGTAGAACATCAGCCTCCTTGTCCTCTGGTAGGAACCTTGAGGAATCTATACAAGACAATCCACTATGGGTATCATGTGTCCGTGTCCTCTAAAATATTTCATACCATCTACACTTAAAAATATAACATTTAAAGTAGTAATAATCCAACTCAATAATGTCTTGGATTTTCCCAACATATTGTAGATTCCCTTCAATAATATTCTTATCTTTTGAACTTGATCAACTAGATTGCTCGAAATCAATCTTGATGCCACAATCAAATGATCATCTTTACATATACACTTTCTACACGATAATGTCGACCATATGCCAACATTGCAGGATATTTCATCACTTGTGGAAGACTTTTATTTCAGTGAAAACAAATATTAAATTAGTTAATAGTGTCAAAATTGTAAGGAAAGAAAATTTTGCAAAATTCCAATTGTACCTTTCTTTCACATCCTCTAAACATGTCAATTTCATATTTTTTATGTTTGAATCTATACGTACATATTTATTTGAATGTGAATTTGTTTAGTAACCCATTGTAGTGTGCAATATTTGCCCCATTCCCCAAGAAAATCAGTGGGAAGTGGAGTATTTCTTGGGTTCAATCTCTTAAATTGTCTACTTGATTCTAACACTTATTCTCTCTTTTATCATATAAACCAAAAAAAATTTCCATAAAGTCCATGTGGCACAAAATGAACTTGTTGACTATAGCACTTGTTGTGGTGAAGTAAAATTCTAAGTGCGGACACAAACAATTCCTCTAGCCCAAGAGCGGGTTTAGCCACAAACAAGACGTTCTATAGAAGATTTCCCTAGGTTAGAACCAATTAATAGGGCCTACCTCTTAGTCCGTTTATCCTTTTTGGTGATGACCTTGCTTCCTCGCTCCAGTTATCTCCTATTTCCTTCTTCGAGCACCTGAAACAAGTAAACAACAGCAAACAATAATCGTGATAATAGACAAATTATATTCAACCAAATTAACAAGTCAAGAAACATTAAGCCATAAATATGTGAGATGGAATATTATGTAGGAAATATATCGATAGTTGCATATATATTAAATCAAGAAGAGGTTACAACCGTTGTCTTGACGTTGTTGTTCTCCTCCGACAAATCTAGGTTCCCACACACTTCCGTTAGCATTCCATGATGGCCTCAATAGTGGTAGTTTTAAGGCTCTTCCCTTTAGCCTTCACACTAAACCAAACTCACACTTCTCCCTCACACACAACTAGAGAGTTACAACTATGAATAAATTGTTGATTACTCCACAATCAAAACTTCAACCAGAGCTTAATTAGAACTAGCTTGTGCTTGGGAAAAAGGGAGGTTTATATAACATGGATGGAAGGGAGATGATTCCTCTTCTCATGGGAGAAGGTCTTATCTCTTGGTGTGGTTCCATCCTAATAGGGGAAAAGATCCCAAACTGATCTCCTCAACTCCATCCAGCCTAACCATTTACCAAACTTTTGTTACGAAGATTCTAGAGCTGGAAGCTTCGGCCCCTTATTTAAAAAACTTCCCAACGCGACTGGAAAAAGGCTCACTCACTCTGGTCGGCACTAGGGACAGTTATAATCCATGCATATCAGCACGAGGAAGACACGGGTCATTAGCGTCAGTCTTTTAAACTGGGAAAAACAGAAGATTTTTGGGAAATGATGCAAAAGGGAACTATTTTTCTCATGAAGAGGGACATAATGGGAGTTTCTTCATGAAGGGAAAGCATGTAGGGTTCACTGTAGAGGTCCTCCGGGATCATGGAACGGGGAGTACAGGGACAGTGAGAAAATGTTGTGTAACAGATGCCCCCTAAAGCGTGAAGGCCGAACTAGAGTGACGGGTGAAATGCTTTACGAATCAGTGTGGGGAACCAGAGTCTGTCTTCGAAAAACCTTCAAGCAAGTACAGATACATATACACAACTGAAATTTTTTTCAAATGATACATGAATCGTGGTATGGACCCAGCCATCCAAAGAATGATCATGTAAATGGATCTAGGCATGGACGCGGCCATCCGATAAAGAGGATCATATCAGAACCAAGGTATGGTCACAGCCATCCAATAATGAGAAGCATCACATATGACAACTCATGGTATGGTCACAGCCATCCATCTGAGAGAGACAGTCATATCAGTACAATCATGTCACACTGCCTTGCAACCTAGACTTTTGTAATCTGAGCCCAGGGCCTTGCACTCCAACACAACCCGATCAAATTGCAAATTCTCACATGTGAATAGATGTGTTGACGTCGAACATGCTATAAAACCACTTGATTACCAGCCGATGATGTGAACTATTAACAAGCGTGAGAGAAACCACCAATAATGACAATGGTCCTCAAGGTACTATCAGCATAATTCACAAAATGTGAATAAATGAACTAAAGTTGAACACCCGTGAAATCACCCGATCGAAAGCCAATGATGTGAACTTGTCATCGAATGCGAAGAACTTTCCATTAGGGCAAGCAAGCTCTAAGGTACTGGAAGGGAGCCTCTCGGTCAACTTCCTGGATAATGAGCTGAAGTTGATAGGAAGTGACTATGTTGAAGGAGGGCCATAATGTATCCCACATTATCAACACAAGACAAAGGGATGCAAAATTATTTTGGATGATACACAGAATCAGGGGTAAGTGTAACTACAGAAGGAAAATTCTTGAACATATCAGTGACACAACTCAGAGTTTGGTAGATTTTGGATCCATAGGATCAGTGGTCATGATGAAGTGGCAGAGATCAAATGGAAGGAAAAAATAAATGGCCCAACCCAGGAAGGTCAAAGAAGAAGTGAGGATATCCCAACCCGACATGAAGCAGAAGGTGTAATTTTCAAGAGCGAGCTGCCGACACGACTGATCGAATTTCCAAATTTTCCCCCACCATTTCTAGCAGGTATCCCAATTATTTTTTATCGCAAGCTTGAAGGGGATAGCATGTGCTTGCACTGTAAGTCCATCCTTCGAATGAATCTAACCTAGTAAGTTAACGAGCCCTAGGAAGGATAAGTTCATGTTCATCATGGTGACAAATCCGATGTCATTTAATATTTTAACGAGTCTGACAGAGGTGAAACTCGGTATATTTTCATGTTCAGAGAGTTTGAAAAAGACACGAAAAAGAAAACTCCACATGGTCCCTTTACGTACATTTGTGTCTCTTGAGCCCGAAAAGGTAGAAAATGATACTCGAGAGAACCGCTTGACCATTTCAGTCAAGGAGTACCTTTTCGTAAATAGTGCATTCCAACCCAAAAAAGGGGTAAATGTATACTGGGAGCACGAAATTTTGCATCCGTTAATGAGTTCAAAACGACAAGAGCTCGAAAATATTTTTGTGTTTAAAGGGTAGGAAAAGAGATTGAAAGCGGACCCCTCATTTTATTCTCTTTTACAAGTCAAAAGGGAAATATACTTGGCAATCTTTTCATTTGATTTTTATGAGTAGAGAAAAGAGTTGAAACGTGACTCAATACCGTCGTCGAACATCCATCACCTGTCGTTGTGGAAAAGTAAAGGCATTATCCAATTCTTGAGGCAAAATAGGTCAAAAATACTTAAAAACCCTAACATTTTATGAAAAACTGAATAAAAGGAGGCAAAAGTAAATATTTTTTACCATTTACCATTTTACCTTTGTGTGAAAAACTTTTTACCCACTTGTGCCCTGATTTTTCCAGAGCAGATCACAGGAGATCCGGAAGGTCATTCGTTGAGCCATCAATTGTAGGTAAGAGCCAAACCCTTAAACCCCATTTCCATACCGTTTATTCCTGTTTTTATCCATTTTTTGGATTTCTGAGGGAGGTTTTGGCAAAAAAAACTCCCTCACTCGGTGCGATTTTCGGGCATAGAATCGCATCGGCCAAGGGTTTCTAAAACTACCAATGGCGCTGTCAACGCAACTATTTTTAAAACAGGCGCGTCGATGCCGTGAATAAAGATAAACCATTTTTTCTCTTAAATCCACTATTTTAATCCGAATTTCAGTTGCCAAAAATGATTATTGACTTGAATACATGGTTTTTGCAGGAAAGAATCGTCGAAAATGGTAGACTGGAAAGAACGTGAGCACGAAGATGTGGACACCCAAGAAATGGTTGATACAAATTTCTTGGATTCCTTGAGGAACTGTGGGATCCTCAATTTCTTTCTCACACCAGGGATGTGGGCTCAACCTAAGCTGCTTCGATACCTAATTAGTCTCTAGGACATAAATCGGGAAATTTTATCATTGTTGACCAAGAACTGGAGTTGGAAACTTCACACATCTATCTCATCACAAGACTGTCCTAAAGAGGGGAACCAATCAACCTATATGGGTCACAGCCGATTGGGGCAAGCATATCCATGCTACTTGCTGAACATTCCCCAGAAGCCCTCAAATTCAAGACTGACAAGATCGAGATCGCGACTGTGTGAGATCTTACACTGAGAGTGCTAATGTTGACCATCAACATAGTGGCTGGGTCCCAAGCAAAGCATGAAACCACCAAGTCAAATTTTCTATATGTTATCAACTGTATAGCACTGATGATCTTCAATTGGGCAGAAGCGATGAAGATCAACATGAAAAGCGCGTTGTCAAAAGCTAAGGCGGGGAATCTAGAGCAATTTTGCTCGGATCTATGCTAGTGACCGTCTTCCTGGAGCGGGTTCCGTTGTTCCACTACCAGCTGACTGAGGTAGATCCATCGATGCCACGAGACCCACAGATGGTCTGTTGGAGTCGTTTGATGCCTAAAATCACAGGGGTCCAGCATATGTCCTACAAGCCCACCTTTTTTTCATGGCTATGATGATAGCTGATCGTAGTGGAGGATTGGCCTTACAGCGGTACTGACTTCTGCAGAGATCTGGATATGCCGCTTCCAGATGGGGAAGATTTCGATGATGAAGGTAAAAATCAATTTAATTTTTTTATTTTTTATTTTTGTATATATATGTGTTTATAACATTTTATTTTATCAATGCAGATGTTGGACTAGAGCATCCTGTCAGGATGTCCCCAATAGCCAGGTGCGTCGCTCGCTAGTTTGATGTCACTCCTTATCAGTAAGGAAGCGACAACAAGCAGGAGATGGCAAGGAACCTTGATGGGTTGACTTGGGGAATCCCAAAGTATGCCCGGGTGGGGGACATCCCATGCCAGTACCAGAGGCATACGGTGGGGGTATCTAATCGAATCCACTGATTGTTGACTCATGTAACACGAGTAGTTTCATGTTACCATGATCACCATGTTGACTAGTTCCTAGGTCCAACATTTACATTTTTTGAGGCCTGCATGCCACGAATACATGAGGCCTATGAGGTGTAGATGTTATTTGAATACACATATTATTTTTTGGGGTTTTGATGTATCAAACATTATCACCATATATATATATATATATATATATATATATATATATATATATATATATATATATATATATATATATATATATATATATATATATTCTTGCTTACTATGGTATAAATGATTTGTTTTAGTTTTTTATATGCTTCGTAAATGTCTATCCAACACATAATTAGCTAATGCATTTGTCAATGTATTCATGTGTCTAGGAATATGATGATATGTAATGTAATCAAAATTTCTCTTTAGTAGATGAATACGTAGATACATTCTCAATATCTGAGGGTTTCTGGTGGAATATTGCCCATTAAGTTGAAGGACAACAAGCTATGAATCCAAGTTGACGGCCAATTCCTGAATGTCAAGAGCAATGGCTTCTAACAACAATTCGATAACTGCATTGTATTCAACAATTTTATTAGTTGTACAACCTAAACAAATACCATGAAGATCAATCAACTCACTATGAGGGTCATAAATGGCCCATGCCGCGGAGGATAGATTTTTGGTACTACGGTAAGCACCATCAGCGAAACCAATGTGAGGAGTCACGGACATCTGCAAAGCAGGGAAAAACATAGTAAACAGGGAAGTTATTTGAAAACTAACACACCAAACCACACTGCACAAAAATGAATGACACGCTAATGTACACAAGTAACCATGCAAGATGACCTAAGCATAGTACTTTGTGAGGGAGTCCACACTCAAACTCAGGTAGTCAATCAACACAGATGACCACCGGAGTTTTACTGTTGACATGATGAGTAAGCATTAACTCGGCCAAATAATAGAGTAGAACTCATATAAGGCTTTGCCCCCATGCCCCATGGGTGAGGGAGGGTTATGAGTCAGAGGACAACTCCATTGCAAAAATTGGCAATTGGGAAAAAATCGAGAAGGGAGAAAAAAACCTGAATCCATGAGGGTATAAAGGTTCCCTCAGTTGAAAGATCTTGACAATGATAAGCAAAATTGACACGTCAATAGGTAGCGGAGAATAGAACTTCTCAAGACACATGGACATCACTGTTGGCAAGGCAGGAACGAGGAATGAAGATGAGTATCATTCCATGGTGGTTCCTCTAGAGACATTACTTCCATGATACTCTCATCAGTAAGAAAAGTCTCAGCTAAGGGATTAGGATATTTTGAAGCACCAAGCCACGGGGATTGAGAATACATATCGAGAGATGTCCTCGAAATAGAAAAATCAGAGGATACAGAACTTGAGGCCGAAACAATTTCCACATAATTGATTTCGGCAAGACTAAGTGGCATAACCTCGCCCCATGTATCAACAAGATCTAGTGAAGGTATGATCGAAGGATCATATTTTATCGAGATCATGTTGACAGAGGCAACATGAGGAGGTGGGAGCATAAAAATTCCCATCAAGGAAGAATCTTTAAAAATTTCTGCCCCCACACTCTCATAAGGAGCACCGGTGTGCTTAACATACGGAACATTGTCATCTGAGGAGGAAGAGGAAAAGAAGGATAGTTGGTTGCATATGACGATCTTCCCTTGATGGAGAAAATGAATCATGCAGAATAGGGAAGAGGCTATAGTATGTATGGCATGGGTCCAGCTCCGTCTAAGTAGAAGATTATAATTGAGATTAACGTCAACAATATCCACCTTGACGTGTACTGTCTTACCCTCCAAAGTAATTGAAAGGTTGGGTAAGACATTGAGTGGTCGTGAATCGCGCCCATCGAAAGCTTCCAATGAATTAGGAGACTGGTTCAAGGAAGGAGAACCAATTGCCTTCCAGCAAGTGACTGACATGATGCAGCTAGAAGCACCTTCATCGATCATGGTCCTATGAATGGTTTTCTCATTAATGATTACTTGAATGGTCTATAAAAGAAAGAGGAGCTCATTTTGGGAAGGGGGTTGTTGTTGGGTATGGGCGAGTAAGGAATTGAGAGGAAAGAAGTTTGTAACTGATTGTATGTTTGGTAATAAAGCTCAAACTATCATTTCTGATCAAAAGAGGTCTAAACATGATGCTACAGGGTTTCTTGTAGTTACCACAGGAATTACTACAGGATGTCCTAGTTCTCATCTAAAGGTGTTTTGGAGGTTTTAGAGGAGTCCAAATGGTGGAAAAAGGTAGCAGGAGGTTGGAAAAGGATGTGGAAGGCATTGCCAATCTGAAAAATATTCAAGAACCCATCTTGAATAATGGGAAGAAGTCAAGCTAATGGTCTCAAGAAACAATGTGATTTTTCTATGCACAAACAGTTTTGGAAAAATAAGTGAAAATGGAATGAAGGTTTCAAGGGAGAGGATATGAATGAAATGGATCTACAAGTCAACATAGTTCACTTGCAAAGAGGAAATTTATGTTTTTTTGCTTGAAAGACTATTAAACAACCAAGAAAAGAAAAACTACATTTTTGTGCTTGTCCTTGCAGAACTTACAACCAAGATTCTTAAGAGAAAGGACTGAGGAATGCATGAGATAGAGGCCACCAGGGCCATGAATGAGGCATAATGAGGTCACTAAGTTTCTCAAAGGATGAGAAACACTTTCAACAACAAGGTATGATGGGACTCTAAATTAGAAATAAATTAAGGCCCATATGACTATCATTCAACACATTAAACCTCTCTTTTTGCATTAGATAATATATTTTTAACTTCAATATGTTCATTAGGAAGGTTTATGGATAATTTCATATTTGTGCCTAATATTATTTATTTTTGTGGAATACTGTGAGAATATTGGGAAGATTATGAAGATTTGGAGGAGGAGATAATTTAGGGACTTTCTCCCTACTATAGGAGGATCAATATTAAATAATAAATCAAGAAGATATTATGAAATAATTGCACATATTATGGAGCAACAATGATTGAGAAAATCTAGGAATGTGGTCCTGTCATTTAATGCAAAATCTTAGTATTGGGAACCTGATCCACTAATTAAGGGATTTTGGTGGGGAAAGCTTCCTCCGTTCATAGGGATTTTTTCCTAATCATTTTGTATAAGTACCAAGTCAAATTTGCATTTAGGGGTGGATTTTTCTTACTCTTTTTGTGGAGAGAACTCGTATTTTTGCAGCTCCACTTTCATTTGTCGCAGGGATGTAATTGTATTGATGGAAATAATGAAGATTGGTGCCATTTTCAGCTTCTAAATCTTAGTATCCTTCATAGGACTCTGAGTTTCCTTGGGCTTGGCCATCCTGGGAGCCTCAAAGCTCTTTTGTATCATTTAATTTTCTTATTTTCACTTCTTATTCACATGCATCTCTTGTTCTTGTTTTTTTCTATTTCTGCTTTTAGTATTGATGATTTCTTGTTGTGGGTTTGGGTTAAATGGTTGAAGTACTTTATTTAGCAGGATCAAAAACATCATTTCATCTTTGGAACATATTCTGAAGGTCATAGTAATCATTGAGTTACTTGGATTAGTTTTCTTATTCCCAAATCTAGATTTCTAGATGTCCTTTGTGGAAAATAACAATAAATTTCTGCTATTTTTTAGAGCATTCTAACGAGCTTCAATCAAGTTGATTCCACTTGAATTAGATCAAAAAAACTTCTATTTAATAACAAAAATTACCCCATTACATTTGACTTGATTAGGTTAGGCGTTTGATAGATTTACTAACTCACTAGTTCTCGAATTTCTAGATTTTAGACTAGTATTTTTCTGCTATTTTTAGCATGGGTTAATAAAGGTATTTTTGAGTGATTCCACTTGGAATGGAGACCTAAGACATCCTAGTCAATAAAAAAAATTGTCCCATCCAATTTGGATTTGATTTTCTTAGTCATTTGGTGAATTATAGTTTCCTGTAGTAAATTTGCAGTTTCCTGTAGTAACTATAGGATCTCCTGTAGCAGCCTTCCAACATGTATATACTTGCCCAGATTCACTCAAGAAGCTTGGTTATTTTCCCTTAGGGTTGAATCAAGACCCCTAGGCTCTAAATCAATGATTAGGGAAGACTAAAGACCACTTAGGACTCTCCACTTTACCCATCCGGAACATTTCTGTGATTTGGGCTAATGGACAGATTTATGAAATGAATAATACAATGATGATTGCCACATCCAATGAACTCCGTTAATGTCGCTAAACTCTTTGAAATGTAATTATTGAAATTTAATTGATGAGATTTACTTTATGCAATTAGAATAGGTTGCTTTCCTTTTATTTTCTTTCTTGCAATAGGTTAAGGTTTCCATTTCGAGCATTTCATTTTATGTAAATAGTTTAGGATCTGATTTTATTACATTCACTCCATTACATCATGACATCAAAGGAAGGACACATTGTATGTTGCACATATAGTGTTGATATTTTCTTAAGTTTGTACGAACCCCAGGTTAATAATCAAAGTTGGTATCATTGGGAGTTGCAACATTCGTGTTGCAATACCAAGGCTCATCACACATGAGTGGTAGTCTGGTCTATTAAAGAAGCAACCCTTGCCACTCTTGAAGAGCTGGTAGAAGCTATTGAGAAAGAAGAGGAACCTCCTATTTTCTTATAAGGAGAAGAAGCTAATATCATACTCTTGGCCTCAAGTTCTAGTGGAGGCGATGGAGGGGAAAGTAGTGGAGGAGGCGGAGGCAGAGACGAACCAACAGATTCAGAGGTTGAACCATTTGATTCAGAAGAAGAGGAGGAGTATGAAGAAGAAGAAAATATGGCTAATCAAAATCTAGAATGGATGACACAGGGCCCATCGGCACTCCAAGGTGTCTTTCACGAAATACCAAGACACGTAGAGAAGTTCTTAACGAAGTATGACCCTACCAGAGCAGTGAAGGCAAAAGACCATCTAGACATGTTCTACCTAATCTGCAGAAACTTGAGGTACGTTATGACGATGTTGCATGTAGACTATTTACATGTACCTTGGATGGCAGAGTAGCCGTATGGTACCATAACCTTCCTGTTAACTCCATTCAAAACTAGCAGATGTTCAAGAGAATTTTCCTGGATAAATTTTCTAATGACAAAACCCCTGCCATGTTTTTGAAAGAATTGGGTAGTCTTAAGATGGAGTAGAAAGAAAAAGTGAAATATTTTAACCAGAGGTTTAACCATATCCTGGACAAGTTCACCACATACACTAAACCTCATGACTCCATCACAGTTTACTACTACACGTTTGCACTATCGACCAGCATTGCGCAGTTCATCAAGTGAGTTGCGAAACCAACACTTTCAGAAAATTGTCAAGAAGCAATTGATGTGGAGATAGAAATACACATGATTGGAGTCATCGTAGATGATGAACTATCTAAGGACTCCAAATACACATGCAAGAGGTCTCAGACTACTATGAGTAAGGTAAAGGAAAAAGAAACAATTGAAATTGAGACCCTTACTCCTCTCCTCAAGTCCTTGACAACCAAAGTAGCATAATTCAAGCAACGGACAACCGAGAAAGCAGTGAGCAACAAACTTCCTTTTTTTGTACAGAGGAAGAATGTGACATAAGGTAGTAACACTGGTCACCTACCTAAATCTACGCAGAGCTCCAATGTTGTGTTCCAAGTGGACCAGTTTGCGAAGGATAACTTCTGCGTGATCCACGAAGAACAACATTCAGAGAAGAGTTGTCTAAATTGGAACCAAATTATCAGCACTATGGCTTCAAGGATGAATGATCATTTTAAATCCAGTGCACAGATTCAACTGGAAGAGGAAGATGATGAAGAGGATATTGCATCTGATGAAGCTCCAAGTTCTAGGCACGTGGTTAACATGTATCAATGTCTTAATGCTTCCCACAAGCAAACAACTACCGAGAAGGAGCCCCCAAAACAGAACAATCGATACAACTTGAGAAGTCAAGGGGCTCCTGATGTGATTGAGATACCGAAAGAAAAATTCAAAAGATTTCTCAGAAAAATTGATCCACCAACATCCTCAACACAAAAAACACAAATCAATTCTAGGAAGACAACTTCAGCGAAAAACACGTCCATGAGCAGCAAACTCCAAAATACTCCACCAGACAATACAAACACAAATCTTCGCTCAGACAACTCAGTGAGTCTTCCCGCTTTGGATTACAATATTGTTGAAGATATGAAGAAGACCCATGAAAACATTTCTCTGTACGAACTTACCAAACTCATGGGTTAGTGGGATATTACTTTGTGTGCACTGGGGAAAACCTCCATGGACCATGTTACCTCTTCCAGCAAGGGACCAAGAAAGTCTCCCAGATCACTCGCATCTGTACTCAATGTGCTTCGCATGGAAGAAGCAAACTCTCTCTACCGACCTTTTTTGTTATCATTTGAAATATTCAACCTCAATGTCCACATTTGTTTGGTTGATTCTGGTGCATCTGTCAATGTCGTGCCACTCTCCATTTCTAAATAGATCAATGCGTAATGGAGCAGTACAACTACATAGATCATCAACCTTGACCGAATATGTGTACCAGCCATTGGTGAACTTCAGGATGTGATCATCTATTTATCGTACTTTTCCAAAAAATGGTCTGGCCACCTACACCATCTTAAGAAGTTTTTTGAGTGATGTCGAAAGTACGGGATATCCTTGAATCCCAAGAAGAGCATATTCACAATGTCTACGGGGAACCTCCTTAGGCATGTCATTGCCGAGAATGGGATCAATCTTGATCTGTACTGAGTTCGGACTATCACGCATATTCCTCACCCAGTCAATAAGAAAGATATGTAGTTGTTTTTAGGGAGGATAAACTTCCTCCAGAAGTTCATCTTGGATTATGCCCAAATAATTAAACCTATCCAAGACATCATCAAGAAGGATGCAGACTATAGCTAGAGAAAGAAGGAAAAGGATGCGTTCACCCATATCAAGCAAGAAAAATCAAAAGCACCTACATTGTACAACCCATATTTCAAAAAATATTTCTTTCTTTATACATTCACTTCTGAAAATTCACTCGCTGCAGTTCTCACACAAAAGGATGAGATGAACAATGAATGTCCCATCTCCCTGAGCTCAACTATCCCCCCCATGGATAAACAAGCATATGTTGTTTACAAGGTGGTGAAACATTTCAGATCCTACCTGTTAAAAAATCATTGCATAGTCTTTGTGCCACACCCAGCAGTTAGATCATTGCTTGTTCAACAAGAGTTGCGTGAAAGATGTGCGAACTGGATGATAGGACTACAAGAGTATGATCTTGATACCAAATCAGCTCACACTATCAAGAGTCACAATCTCTACAGACTTGTAGCAGAAGTGGTACACGTGAAAGAGGAAGAAGAAGAGCTCACTAATTGGGAGCAAGAAATCAACATGTACAATGTAAAGCGAGCACCACCCACTTCGCACAAAAACTATTGGTACGAAGAAGTGCACCAGTACCTTGAGCACGACACCATGCCCTCTCACTTTTCCATGCGGTATAAGAGGGCACTTCACCTCAAAGCCTTACCTTATTAGTTGATGCACAAAGTGCTTTACATAAAGCACAATAATGGATTTTTTCTCAAGTGCCTGGAAGCACAAGATTCAGAGAGAGTGTTACATGATCTGCATTATGGACCAACCAGAGGTCACCTCGCGAGTAACACAACTACGCATAAAGTCATGAGAGCTAGTTTCTATCGGCCCACATCATTTAAAGATGCACATGCTATGCCCGCAAGTGCTTGATCTGCCAGCGATGCGCCGTAGAACTCGAAGGTCAGGAACCCCACTACAACTTGTTGCAGTGGATGAACCATTCCAACAGTGGGGCTTAGACATCATTGGGGAAAGCTTCCCACATTCATCAAAGCAACACCGCTACATCTTAACTGTTATAGATTACTTCACGCAATGGACAAAAGCAATTCCACTCAAACAAGTGAATGACCAAGAAGTCGTCAACTTTCTTCAGAAAAACATCTTTTCGAGGTTTGGCATTCCTGTATCACTCGTTTTTGACAATTCAACTTACTTTTTTTTGTTGAAATTTTATGATTTTGCATTGTAATATGGTATTGTGCTTAAAAATTCGGCTAACTACTACTTGCAGGGAAATGGTCTTGCTGAACCTACAAACAAGAATCTCATTCACATCATAAAATATACCATTTAATCTTAGCAACGAAACTAGCATTCCACTCTAGTGAATGAACTTTGGGCTGACCGAGTTACACCCAAGCCCTCTCTAAACATATCTTCATAATTCCTTGTATATGGAAAAGAATCCATCCTTCTGCAAAATATATACTTGCCTACTCTCCAGTTATCCCAATAATCTCGAGGCAAGCCATGTCTATTGGTTCAACATAAGATGGACACATTACATAAGGTACAGGAAGAACAGATGAAAGCAAAAGAAAACTGTTCACTCCACCAAAAACGCATCAAGAGATGGTTTGATCAAAAGTCTACAAGGGATGCCAGCTTCACTTTGGGTAACTTAGTCTTGAAGTGGGATAAACCCCACAAAGACAAAGGAAAACATGCGAAGTTCCAGTCCTTGTGCATTGGTCCGTACACGGTTCATGAAAAACTTGGCCCACACACATAACACTTACAATCACTTGACATGAGGATTGATAACCTTCCTGTCAATGGCCAAGATTTAAAGTGTTATTTTCAATGACATGGGGCTGTGCCCCACCCTATGTACATAGCATGCTTGTTTTGTTCCACTGTTTTACTTCGTTGTTTTTGCTTCACTTCTCTTTGCTTTGTTTTGATTGTCTTGTCATTTTTTTTTTGTAAATAAGTGTTTTCCTATACCGTGTTCTATATTTTGAATAAGTATGTGGCTAAAGTCAAAGAGCCTTGTGACACTTCAGCACTTGGTCAGTCCTCTATCCATCTTCTTTGTGCTTGGTTGGAACTTTTGGCCGATGAAGCCTGGATGGAAAATATGATCAATATGTAAGGGAAACTCTGGCCAAACCATGAACCTGTGTCCAAACTGGGTAACCCCATGCCTGTACTCAATCTTCTACTATGTGTGTTCAAGCTTAATCCAACTATTAGAAACGAAGAAGGGGGAAAATCTAAACGAGTAAAAGTAAATCAGAGGTCTTACATGATTATCTTAAGGAACAACCTCTTTTTGTCTCAATAAGTCAGGATACCTCTTCTTCACAATATAAATAAGTGCCTATGCATTGTCCTCTTTAAAAAAAATACAAAGGCAAAAGAAGAGAAAGGCTTCCTGTGTAAAGAGTTGAAGCAGACAACTCCACCGGGGTACTGTCCAGGCTCACTAGCAGTGGAGCAATGCTTGTGTTCCTGCGTGACTCTGTCGAGGTACTGTCCAGGCCTGCTAGCAGCAGAGCAACACTAGAGATGAAAACTTATACTCTGCAGATCTTAAGCTCACAAACCAAACTACCCTCCCCGATTTTGAAACATTGTGATCTAGCTGAAAATTTTACTGTGTTTGACTGAGTTGGTACAAGGTGAACCATGTCTATCCATGGGTTAAGTGGGGAAGCCAAATTAACCTGCACAATGAATCAATACTCCCTAAAAGGCCAAGGCCCTATGTTGAAAATGAACCGAAACAGAGAAGCTGGTATGAATCAACTAGTGTGTCGCAAAGCATTGTAGTGGCTCCAACACCCTCCAAAATTTTGGCCTGCATCCAAATTTTGGAGCATTTCTTAGTTTTTCCCCTTGATGGTTGCAAACACTTGGGCTCATCCCATGAGCTCTTGTCGAGTCTTTAAACCCTTTTTCTTAATTAACCACTGGTCATCTTTTGGGATGTTGATTGCTATGCCATGCTTGCGAGTTTGTTTTGGAAATTTTGAAAGTTTTTCTTTGTTTGTATGAGTTTTTTCGCCCTATGAACATCGATCACACTCACACACAAAGTTGTAAACACTGTCACGCAAGTGTCTTCACAGTCATTCGAATATCTATCTCAAGTGTCGCACTTGTCGCTCTTAACCTTTGAGTTAGTCTCATTGAGCACATCTTTGTCTTGTTGGTTTGACGTGTCTTGTCATCAAGTCATGCTAAGTGTGTGATCACAATGTCATTTATGCACAAGTTCACTTCCTTTCACACTTGGTATTTTTTATTGAAAATATGTCGACCGGACAACCCTCCTTCAACCGGACCCTGATCGCAGTGACCTGCGCTACTGCCCAGAACTGCACAGAGCTTGAGGTTGTCCTTTAGATTAGCTTGCACTGTGTAATCTTGGAAGTGAGCCAACTGACTGTCTCCCAGAACTACGCAAAAGTTGTCCCCAAGTCCAATAAACTCTGCGCTTCTTGCAAGATCATTCAACCAACTTCCCTCTAGTCTTCCAGAAAATATGAACTGCATTGTCACCCGGGGCTGCACTGCTCCCCAATATTGTGCAGAATTTTCCCAGCTTCCTACCCTCCACTGTCTGTAGAAATTGTGCAGAGCTTGTGAGTCAAGACTCTGATGCCTATCATTGTGCTGCTCTTGAGAATTGTGCAGATTTGACTAGCAGGCCCCCTACTGGCTTGCTCTACTCTCCCTCTGAAAATTGCATAGTTTTGACTGACAACCTCTCTACTGCCTTGCTCTTCACTCATCCCGACAACTGCGTAGAACTAATTACCCGACATTGTCTCTCATAAATGTGCAGTTCTGACCAGCCGCTCCCCGCAGTTCAATCCAACCCCGCTCTTGAAAACTATGCAAAAATCAAGCAGCGAGCAAAAGGGACACATACACATGCACCATCAAGCAAAGACCAAGACCATCAAAGACCTTATGCACTTTTCCATGTGGAGATGAATACATGTTACACTGAGAGCACACCCATCACCTATCAACATAACAACTCGACACACACACCACAGTCAACCAATACATGTCAGCTTTGTCATGTCAAGTTGTGTCATGAATTGTCTCAGCCACATCACTACTATGGGCCATACTTGTTGTAATCAAATGTAATGTAATTTGAAAGTCCAAGAGACACACATATGAAGCTGAAGAGTCACATCAATTAAAAAGTCATATGAATTCAAACAATCATGAGGGAATTTGAAGAGTCACAAGGGACAGTTATCCCCCTTAGCTATATATACCCTCTCATTGTATGGGCAAAGGACTTTTCACCTTGGCTCCTCCAACATAATCTTGAGAGACTGTAGTCTATTCTTTAAGGAGTGAGGAGTGGCTCCAATGTCCCACTACTAGGGCTAGTTATGTATGGTGTACCGATGTGTCTTGGAAATTTTTCTTAATTCATAAGCTTATCTCAAGCCAACATCTTTTCACGCATGTTTTGTATCTGTTTGTAAGACTTTTCTTTAAACATTTTCAATGCATGTTTTCTTAACCTGTACTAAAATAGTTGAACTACTTCGGTTATTTTAGTACTTACATTGTTGAAGATGTGTTGTGTTTTTTATTGCTACTGCCTCACCCGTGGGGACTACTCTGTCGGACATTAGATAGACCATTCTTGTGTTTTCTTAGTTTTAATGATCTTCACTCCCATGTGGACTACTCTGCTAGACAATGCACATGTTTTCCCTTGAACTATGGTTTTCATGACTATCGCATCCGCTGTGGACTATTCTGCTAGATGCTGGACAAGACTTTGTTGTTGTTCGCGTGTGTTTTGTCCCCAGTTGGGACTATTCCCTCTCATCAAGAGGCTCACTTCACTTTCCCCTTTGACAGTAAGAGAACCTAGACACAAAGTTACATTACGCACTCACTAGGCATACTCAACTCACTTTCTTGAAGTTACAAGCATAACACTCCCATGTGTTGAACATCAAGAGCTAAGGAAAATATCTAAGATAATGGAAATCGAACCATCATACCAGATGGGACACCTACACCAAATGGTGTGAGGTCTAGTTGGGACTTCATACTAAGGAAATCCCCTGAGTGTTGGCTGGTCCAGCACTGTCAAAACAAGGTTACTTAGCATCATATAATATTGTCTAACAAATCTTTGAGATTCATGAATGCAATCACAGTTTGTCAAAAATAATAGGTTATCAGAGTAACAAGAAAATGGTTACTTAGCTTTCTTCCTTCAAAGAGACATCAACTGAGCTCCTTGTAATAAAACTTGACTTTGAGATCACAGTATTTCACACTATATAACTTACATCAATTGCATACTTGAGGTAATTTTTGCTTTTGATCATAAGGTTTTTAGCTCATATTATACATACTTCAGACCCCTTCCATAGACCTGTACAGACCTCGATCTTATTACTATTTCTCCTAAATATATCTTAGGGAACTCGACCCAGTGCCTCAGATAAACTTCAAATCATTTCACAAAGATAATTCGAACTTCTCATCACAACTAGCTTTGATACCATGTTGAAATTCGTTCACGAGCTATAATTTCTGATCTTGATAATTACTTATGAAGATGTTATTGTTCTTTCAACCTTTATTTATTCTTAATCAAGAAATTATACTTTGGCAATTTAACCATTCAAGTACAAGAAAATAGAGATCATAGTGCACAAGTGACAAGAGACAATTTTTACCCTAGGGAAACCCACAACGTGGGGGAAACCCAAAAATCCTTTCCTTATAGATTCATTGTCAACAAGAGAGACATCCATTTCATAGAAAAACTAACCAATATAGAAGCAAGTCACCCTAGTGCCAAGTCATCCCTCCACAATGCAACAAATTTCCACATGAAGTCCGTCACAACTCTGTCCATAACACTGCCACATAATTGTCCAAGAAACTATTCACAAGATGCCATCTGCCAGTCCTTGATAGGGATCTAAATTTATCCTCTATTTTAGCTTTTGCATGCCACAGAAACAATTTCAAGAACTTCACTTATTTCCTCATAGATGGAGCCTCCAGAAATCACATATTTACAAACCTCTACATGCCACAAAAATAGCCTCGGTAACTTTGCTTGTCACAAAGATTATAGAGCCTCAGATTCACATTAGCTCAAGTTCACATCATTTGTATGCCTCAAATTTCATTTTTGGAATATATGATGTGATGATCCTTTTGGAGGAGGACGAGTAGGTATTTATAGTTGTTTGTCCATGTGAAAGGGTGCCTCTCTTAGGCAGGTTGACTTGACCACTTGGGTTTGACCAAAAGACACATAAATTTAATTTTTCTTTCCTTTTTCCAATACAGAATTTTCATTTTTTCTCAAGCATGAAACCCATGCTACAAATAAATTGTTTTTTGACTCGAAATATGCTTAATAAAATACATTATGAAGATTGATACTAGCTACAACTTCAACACCTGCAACATCAAAAATCCTCAATTATTGGCTCTAAAATGAAGTTTGCATTTGGGGAAGTTCAAGGCCTAGCATTTTGCACAAAATTTGAGAGTTTTCCTAGTACTGGAGAGAATGCACCAGATATTTGCAGGTGTTGTGGATGTCACCAAATGGAGATGATACTTTTGTAATCGTGATTGGAAAAGGAATTCTCAAAATTTAAAGTCAATTTGCAGTGTAAAAGGATGCATCTTTTGTTGAAATTGACACCTTTCATTTCATTTTTAGAGCTTTAGTTGTTGTATGACTTGACTTAATAAGGTATTGGAGTTGCTCAATACTATGACACATTCTACTCTGACGATACATTAAAAACCAACAAAGCCATCCTCACTTATTTTCAAGCTTGTTTACAAGATACACATGACAAGATTGAGTTTCTCCAACTTGAATCAACCTACAACAAGATGAATTACAAAGAATCAACATTTTGAACTGGTTTTTGTTAAGAATAATTTGTTGTTTGAGATTGATTTCCATTAGTATTCATCACATGATCAGATCAACTATCACTTTAGGAGCATATTTGCATGAAGATGTAGAGGTTCCACTTACACTTCCCAAGCCTGTCATTAGACCTTGAGAATAAGTCGTTAACAACAGGAACATAACTAGTCTCAAAATATGAAAATGAAGTGTTGTTTCACATTCTGAATTACTCCAAACCATTTATGTTTTAGATTGTTGGGTTTCTTTAAGACAATTCATCTTTATCTGCTCCACAATCACCTTAGATTGTCAAATTCCAACTTTGTGATTGAGTTGGTCATGTGAAAGATAAATGTTTTTATCTTCACCCTTGCGACCATTACATAAAACATAAGCATTTCAAATAGATATTCCAAACACAAGACTCCTACAAGAGAAAATATTCACCATGGATGGATCACTTCTTGGCAATGGTCTTCAACAACCAAGAAGATATATCGGTCATAACACAAAGTTCATTCTTGAGTAATAACACATATTGCGATGGAGAATTTTTTACCTTCTCAATTTGTATTTGACAGGGGGTAATCGATGGTGAGCTACTAGCTTCAAAGATATATCAAGTGAACCCAAGCCAAAACCTGCACCAGAGCCAAAATCCAAAGTCTAGAGATAGATTCAAAGTTGTAGCCAAAGATAGAGTCATGTCCCATGAGCACAATTTGGTTGATGGCCAACCTTAAACCACCACTAGCAAAAGACTTTGGTTTTTTCTACCCATTTCATAAGTTTATGGTCATCTTTAAACCATCATTAGGGAGCACTTCCACTTTGCAGAAGACTTCAAATTCTAGAAAACTTTGGAAGAATTTCTTCAATTCAAGTTCTAAAGTTGGTGGTCAATTGTAAACCACCATCGGTAGAAAAAATTGGCTTCTGTTACCTCATTTGGTTTGTGGACTTCCTTATACCACCATTTCAAAGAGAATGTGCAACCATTGGCCACTATGCACCTTTGTATTTTATCTCTCTTCTTAGACTGATATACACCCTTTCAGATTAAGGGGAGGAAATGTAGGAAACATAATCCTTGGGGTTATGTGAATTTGACAAATTCACTTGAATGGAAGGTGAAGCCTCAAGGGAAGGAAAACATGCATGAGAAGTCCAACAAACCTCTTGAGGCTTGAGAAGAGGAGCAAGGAGAAAAAGAGAGAGCAAGGAGGCACATGATCATAGGCAAGCAAAGAAGTCTAGTAGTCAAAAAAGGAGCCTAAATTTTCAAGCAAGTTCATAGGAACAAACCCCGAAAATTTCGGGCAGCAAGTACATGTTAGTTTTAGCAAAGGTGTTAGGTTGAAAACTTGAGGATAAGTTTAGGCCGTGTTTGTAGAGAGTCCTGACCAAGTGATCTGGAGGATTTTCATGAATGATTTCAAAATCCCCATTACACAAGACCTTTTCCTAACACATATTTTCATGTGAAATCGTGAGAATTGTGAATGCATAAACAAAACTTCAACAAACCATCAACATGAAACAAGGAACACATAAGAAGCAATCATAAACGCACGATATGATAACAAAATTCATCCAATGTGGACTACATCTCCGGGCATGGGGTCAAGAGTGGGGAGGCCATTTCATTAGTCTTTGCAAGAAGATGATGAGTACATGATGAAATCTTTGTCAATACAAGGATGAACACCCTTATCTAGAGTGGCATGTCTCTCCCAAGAGATGTTCTTCTACAAGAAATCTCACTCACAAGAAGTTCCCCTTCAACATGACAAAAGAACCATTTCTCACATAAAGTGGCACAAAATGATCCTCTCGCAAGGTGGCAAAAATAGGATCCGCACATAAAATGACATAAAAGGGACCCCTTGAATATGTTAATCAGATTAAAATCACAATCTTAGCAAGCATCAAATGATTACATGGCAAAAACACATCTTATACTTCCAAGTCTAGGGATGACCTGAAAATTGGGTACTCGGATGAATGAAAAACCCGTGTCATCGCATTCCTTGAGAAAAATCGTGAAATTTGAGTATAAACATGACCCCTTTCTATCTCGGTCAAATCTGGCTTCCCAAGAATCTTTTAGATTCTTTACAAGTTTCTCTTCTAGACACAAGTGAAAATCCCACTACTCAGATGAAGAAATGGACTGCACCATCAAGCTCTCGATGAAAATCTGGTTGAAATCCAACCCTTGGATTTTGTACTTGCATAAATCCAAGGGTTGACTTATATTTCCCCAGTGCATTAATGGAGCTATAGCTCCAAAAATATTGATAGCCTTCATTAACCACATGGTGCACTTGGGTTTTTGCTTTTTGAAATAAGAAACCATATAAATATGGTATATGACATTATTAAATATATTGGTTGGGTTTTTGGTTTAAATATATATATATATATATATATATATATATATATATATATATATTAGATAGTTCGTTTTTTTATGGGTTTTGTATTTTGCAGGGTTAGGATTTCAATGTTGGCATGCCATTTGTCAAAGGCCCATTGGTCATTTCATCGCCACATAAGGTAAGTGGGTCCCACATCCCTTTATGACTTGCAAACTTTTGATGGTCTTAAAATGGTCATATGGACTCCAATTGAGGTGCCATTCACATCGTTAGGTTCGTAATGAAGAGATCTACAACTTGATGCAATGTTGTTGAGATTTAGGAATTTTGAAATTTGAGCCTTTAAAGATATTCCTAGATCATCGAGTTTCAGAAATTTCTAGGCAAAGTTTGAGGGAAGTATCCAACCCAAAATTTTGAGTGGTTCTAGTCAGAGTTCAAGCCAAGATTTCGTGTCACACACATGACAAGATTTATGGAGACATTTGGCTTAACAAGTAGGAGTTTCAGGTCATTTTCATAGTGATAAGAAGGTCGAGAAGGTAGCTTCCTATCAGTGCAAATTATGGCGTCCCTCTAGCTCATATTTCAAAGTTGTTGATAGTCAGACAAGTGGCTTGATTTCCTATGTGTAAGGAGAAATTATGAAGCTTGAAATTTTTTATTATGGAGAGCTAATTGTGTGTAAGAAATATAAGTTAAAAACTCAATGGGAAGAGGACTTCAGAGGCACTCCTTTAAGGGAAGAGATAAGTACAAATTTCTTGTTGTACAATTTTTCCCTTAAGAGAAATCAATAACTGCTTGAAGACTGATTTTCCCCTTGTGGATTTTTCCAAGGTTGTTACACAGTATTTTGTCACTCCTCCTGCACTTCCTCATGACATACCTTGAAGTGCCCGAAACATGACCATCATGCAATATACTCATTCATGTATGCAGTTCAGATCCTCCCTAAGACATTGATTGAAAATGCCTTGAGCTTCCCTTGAAGAAATAGCTCTTAAACACTAATTTGAGGATCATCACTCTTATGAGGCTAAAAACCACAATGATCGCATGTTGCACTATGCAAGACTTGTGATGGCATCACTCTATTTACTTGTATACTGGCGATGATCCCAAAAAGGCAATTTTTCCAAAGAGGATGAGAAGCTTTGTGATCTAGAAGCTTCCAGAGTGGCGCGCTAGAGGTTCTTCGGTGTAGATGAGGTCAAATTCTCCTAACTTGGCCTCTTGGTCTTATCCCTATGAGCTACCTCCTTGAGATGAGGGCCTAATCCTATCTTTGGAGAGGTCCTAACTCCCTTTCCCAACCTATATATTCATCCTCTCTCATTCCCAAAGGGTTGGTCAAGTTAGAGGGTGGTTGGTCTATGCCTATTTTCACCCTTATGCTAAGCTTGTGCCTAGAGGCTATTCATTAGACTTGGAGAAGGAGTGCTTGGAGGGTTCTTGGCTTGGACTTATATTACCACTCAAGGAGAGCCTTTCAACATCAAGGCTTTGGTTGTAAGCTTCCCTTTATTTCTTAGTAATATACAACTGTTGGTTCATCTTCGCAAAATATATATGTTCATGTATTATTTAGCTTGACATTCCTTGATAAGCTAAGTAGGTTTTTATTGGATTTGCTATTGGTTTTGGCATGCTTTATTGTCTTTTGATCACTTGTGTAGGTACATAAACACTAAGAGAAGTAGGAACAAGCTCGTGACACAAGTGGTTCGAGGCCCTTGACAAAAGGAAATCAGAATAACATCAGAACAAGGTAGGCCATCTCTTTCGTTCTTCTTTTCAATTATAACCTAGGAAGATTTCTAGTTGATCGTCACTTCAATTGCTAGACCCTCTCATTGGACTAGAGGGATCGTCTCTGTCCATAGAGAGGATTAACCTTGTCAACAAAATGGCGACTCCCCTGGGGAGCCTATGATCCCTTCCATCCAATCCTTCAACCTGATCTTTTGACTAGTTTGACCAACCGTCAATTTTCCGACTTGTCTGCATCAGTCTGGGTGTATACCATCACTGATTACTACCTTAGAGTGCTATGTCTAGATTTTTTCTTGGAATATTTTTAGTTTTTTCCCATATTCCTCGACTACATTCTCCACTGCCTCTACTCAAAATTCTTGTCCTAACTCGACACCATTGAGCATGCTTCTTGCCTTTTCCATCAATGTACTATTCATTCTTTCTGCAACTTTGTTTTGCTAAGGTGTGTATGGAGTAGTCTTCTACCATGATATACCACACTTCTTGAAGAATTCTTCAAATTCCTTCTTGCAGAACTCTCCACCATTATCTGTCCTCAACACCTTTATCTTCTTCTTTGTCTGGTTTTCCATCAAAGCCTTAAATTCTTTAAACCTGTCAAAGACTTCAGATTTATTCCTAAGGAAATAAATCCATGTATTCCTTAAGAAGTCATCTATAGATGATACATAGTACACAAACTTACCCAATGATGGAACTGACACAGGTCCAAACACATCATTGTGCACAAGCTCTAATATCCCTTTCGTCCTCTTAGCACTAGAGGGGAAACTCACCTGATTCTGCTTCCCATACACACAATGTTCACAAAAAATAAAATCCAAAGAGCAATTAGACATACCTTCTACCATACCATTACCATGAAGTATTCGAAGGGCATTCTCTCCAATATGTCCAAGCCTTTGATGCCATAGCATGGTCTTTTCTCTAGAGATCACTAGATTTTCTGATCCAATTTCAAGAACCACAAAATTTTTGCACCCATGAATAAAAATATTACCCAGAAGCTTGTACAGAGTTCTAATCCGAAATCTTTGCATCAATTCTAGTGCTCCCCAAACCATCTTGCATGAATTTTTCTTGAACACTATTTTTACACCTGCATCATCCATCTTGCTTACAAAAATCAGATTTTTGGCCAATGCAGGAATAATGCAAAACACCCGAAAGTGTTCTAATCCTTCCACCTTGCAACTTTAGCTTGACTTTTCTGCATTCAACGATTCTAGTCTTCTTTTCATCCCCTACAAATACATCACCACCATCATATTTCTGCAGAACACCCAGAAGTGTTCTAATCCTTCCACCTTGCAACTTCAGCTTGACTTTTCCACATCCAATGATTCTAGCCTTCCTATCATCCCCTAAGAAGACATCAACACCATCATATTTCTCATACTCACAAAACCACTCCCTATGGGGAGTGAAGTGAAAGGATGCACCTGAGTCAATAAACCATGCCTCATGATCTACATGTATACTTGAAGAAGAAGCAAATTACACATCCCCACCTTCATCTGAGGTGGTTTTCACCTCTGCAGAAGGAGCATCATCAGATCCCTTTTCTTTATTGTGAGCTTTAGATCTACAATCCTTTTTGAAGTGTCCTTCCTTTCCACATTTCCAGCACACTTTTACAAGTTTTCCTGGAGATTTAGATCTCCCTCTAGATTTAGATCTCTCACTTAAGGACTTATTTTTGTTTTTGTTTTGAGGTCGTCCTCGTACAGAAAAGGCATCTCCATTCTGGCCCTCCATATTTTTCCGTCTCATCTCTTCCAACATCAAGGATGAGATTATTTCATCAAACTTCAAGGTAGGTGTATTTCTACCTATTGCAACAACCAGACTATCCCACAACTCTAGTACAAAACACAACAAACTGATGCACTTATCTTCATCTGAAATTTTAATATCAATAGATAACAACTGGCTTACCATAGTATTAAAGGCATTAAGATGTTCTGTCACCGAGTCTCCATCCTTCATCCTTAGGTTATACATTTTTTTCTATAGGAACAGTTTGTTCACCAAAAACTTAGATTGGTACAAAGTCTCTAACTTGTCCCACAAAGCCTTCATTGTAGCTTCCTCTGATACATTCAATAATACTGAATCTGAGATACACAACAATATTTTGCTCTTTTCCTTCTGATCCAACTTCGCCTAGTATTCTGCTGACATTTTCGTTGGTTTAGTACCTAGATCTATTGCAATCCCTGATCTTTATCCACCAGCATATCCTCCATCTTGAGTTTCCACAACTCAAAAATATGACCATTAAATTTCTCTATCTCTATCTTTCCACCGCTCACCATCTTCTTTCACCGCAAGAATTGATCATGTAGATCTCCCACTGAACAAGGTCTACCGTAGGCCCGAGAAAAACCCCTTCGCAACAAAGGCGACCCCTTGAAGATGAAACAACTCTGATACCAAACGTAGGATTTCACCTTGTATAAAAATTACCTGCAAACGAATTCTAAAATTAGAAAATAAACAATGGCCAGAGCATAAAACATAAAATAGATATACACAAAGATTTTCCCATGGATCCCAAAACCAGGACTATCAGATTGATTTTTCATTATATTCCTTTCAATGTTACAACACATATATACACATGCCAAAGAATTTAGAAACCCCAATCCATTAACCCTGGATTAGAACATAACTGTAGTTCCATTGACCGTATCTACAAAATACCATGGGCAAAAGACCATCACACCCAAAACCATGTGCGAAACTCATGCACAAAACCATAGGTAGGTCCACCCACCTAATATAGGGTCCAAAAAAAATTTCCCAGGGCGTTGCCCTGAAACCCATAGAGGGGGGCTACTCCCCCCCTCAAACCCCCCCTATGATTCCCCCGCTGTGCTTCGCAAAACAAAGGGAGAGAAGCCCCTCCCCCGCTTCACATGTGGGGCTAATCATGGAAAGAATATAACACACACCCAAAAAACCCAAATGATAAAGTTGCCATAGATGCCATCACTAAAGGATAGCAATCAGAGATCTGGTCATTGAGGTAGCAACTCAAAATGCTTGCTGCAGAGCATGTACAAACCAAAGAGTTGGCTCAAGCGGAAAACGAGAAGGAAATCCTAGCCAAGGAATTGATAGAAAGAAATAATGAGGTGGTAGCCATCAAATTGAAGGTAAAAGAGCTACAACAAAGGATTGATTATCACATTTGTGTTGTGGTTGTGATAGAAAACCCACAAAACCCTACTGAGCAATTAACTAAGGCTCTCACTGATATGAAACTATCAGAGAGCAAGCTTAAGAAGATTCTGATCAACTTGGACAACACCAAGGACATGCTTGCAAACAAGGAGAAACAACTCCAATCCACCTAACCAAATGTGGAGAAAATCAACAACAAATATCAGGTGCCACAAAATGAGATTAAAGCATTTAAGAATAGGTTGAAGGGAAACATGTCCCTCGTTGAAGCTAAGAAACTAATCTAGGACGATATTGCATCAGAGATAAAGAAGATATGGCAACACCTAAAATTAGTTGCAGAACAAAAAGTTGTAATAAATACCACTAAATTCTCTATCCTATCATCCAAAGAAGAGGATGTGAAGAATGCCAGCTCTGCTAAGAAATTTATCAAGTACCTTAATGAGAAATCAACTTATGAATTGAGGGCAATGTACATCATTAACAGGACAGGTGTGATTATGGAAGTTTCCAAAATGATCGAGAGAAAGGCAGTAAGGGATAAGGTTGAGGAATGCGTGAATGAGTTGGTGAGGTTGGTTGTTGCATTCAACTATAATTTTTACTAGAGAACTAGAGCAGGCTGCCTACCTGGTGGGATTTTCAAGGAAATCGCATACCGTGGGAGTAGTATGAGCGGTTATTAGTTGAGGCCAAGAGAAAGGTGGACTGATCACATGAACCATAGTAAATTATTTACAGAGATATTTTCAGCTGCTACAGCTTGTGAAGACCTTGTTCGTAGCCAGGTCAAGAGAGGGAATGATCTCCACCCTTAATATGAGCTGATATTTAATATCAACCATTAGATCTAAGGGTTAGGGTTCTCCTAACTTTAGGGAGACAAACGAGGAAAATGGAGAGAAAGGAGCTCATTGTACTTATGATACTTGAGGAGAGGAGCAAGGAGAAAATGAGAGAACAAGGAAGCATAGGATTGCAACCACGGAAAGAAATCTAGTAGTCAAAGAAGGAGCTTGAATTTTCAAGTGAGTTCATAGGCACAGACACCGAAAATTTCGGGCAACAAGTACAGGTTAATTTTTGCATAGGTGATAGGCCAAAAACTTAAGGAGAATTTTAGGTCGTGTTTGCAGAGACTCCTCGCTGAGTTTTAGAACTTTCTAGGCCCAATTTAAGGGAGGTTTCCAACCCAAATTTCAAGTGGTTCCATTCAGAGTTCAGGCCCAGTTTTTGTGTCATACACTGTTAATTTTAGGTATGTTCTATGCTGAGAGAAAATTTACTTCAATTTTCCATATGAGTTCAATATCAATTCCAGGTTAGCACTCACATTTAGCATGATAGTAAAATTCAGATAGAACATAAACATAAATCGGAGAAAACAAGCCAAGACAAGAGGACACAAGATGTGGTGCTAGCCAGGGACAAACCCCAATGTGGGGAAACCCTTGATCAATTCTTCTTATATATTCTTCCTTAGTTCAGCAGAGAGAGAGAGATAGTAAATATACATCAAAAGTCAACATTTTGACTTGTTATAATAAGAGCATAGATCTTCTCTAAGAATATGACACATGAGGTAGTTGATCTAAACTCAGGTGAAGACAAACTTCTTCAGCTGATCCTCCAAGGTGATTCCATCACCATGATTCACCCATCATTGTGTTGCAACTCATCATCATGTTGCATCCGACACTGTGCTGCACCCAATCACTGAGTTGCTCTCATCATTGTGTTGCTCCCATCACTGTGCTGCTCCCATCACCGAGCGGCACCCAATCATTACATTGCACTACATTGTTGTCTTTAACACCATGCTGCATCCAACTTCTGCATCTAAACATGTTGTCAATACAACCATGCTGCATCCAACTTCTACATCTAAACATGTAGTTGCATCCATCATATTACATCATGTGTTGCACCATACTACATCCATTGTGTTGCACCTAGACAAGCAAGCATATCAAACTTTAGTCCTCTATGCTGTTGCCTATGGCCTATGTCCTAGCCCAGTAGCAAGTAAGTTTGAAAACCCAGTTATCCTTGAACAACAATGTCTTCCTATCAACCATATTTATGCACGGTCATCTTTCCTTACAGCATCAAAGGTTTCCTTCCTTCTTTAACTTCATCATTTTTGTTTGATAGGATCCTCTCCAACTGCGGCCAAGATGGCCTCCTTGAGGGCGGATACTATGATGTCTTCTTGCCTATCAAGGCCTCCCCATGGAATGCGTTAAGCCTTTTCATTTACAATGTTAAGGTCATCTCCTTGATTTCTTTAGGGTCATCTCTTATGACAGCGTTAGGGCCTTTAGAGATTGTGACTTAGATCCCTTTTTTCTCTGTTGTTATGACACCACTAGGACAGTGTTTAGGAAACATCTAGTTACTCTCTTTGACAGCTATAGATCCCCTAAGATTGTGGCCAACTCTTTTCCTTATCTGTGGTTGGGTTAAGACTATAGTCCTCCCAACTAGGGCTTGTACTCACAAGGGTTAGGGCACATGAAAACCCTCCTCAAACTGAGGGCTAGAACAACGTATTAGGGATCTCTTTTAGGGCCCAGATAAGGCAACGTGTAGATCTCTTATGGACAATGTTAAGGTCTTCACCATGACTGCATTTAGGGTATATAAGCATCTCTCATTGCTGAGTTATAGAATCCCTTTTTGGACAGCGAAGGAGCCTCCCTAAGTAACCTTCATGACTGTGGTTAGGGTCTCCCTTTTGGATTGTGGCTTAGCTGTGAATAAATCCATTCTTCCTCTACGGATATGACCCAAATAGGAAAGTGTATATAGGTTGTTAGGGCTTCTCCATAGGGCAGCGTATTAGACTTGTTTGTGGCTGAGATAAGGGTTGTCCTCCATGACAGCATAGAGCCTTCTCCATCACAACTTTTATCTTTATGCAATCAGTATTATATCATGCTTTATGCATGAACCAAGGGAAATCCATTGTAATGCAGCAAAAAGGGTCCTTAGATATATCCAAGGGACGAAATATTTTGGTCTTCTTTACAAAAAGACTAAAAACTTTATACTTTGTGGATATTTAGATGAAGATTTTGCTGGAAATATTGATGATCGGGCATCAACATCAGGTTATTTAATAAACATGGGGTTAGATGCAGTTTCTTGGAGTTGAAAGAAGCAAGCTATAATGGCCACTTCTTCAGCAAAAGTAGAATATATATCAGCATGGGAAGCAGCAAGTGAAATTGTTTGGTTGCTTAGAATTTTGTAGGATTTAGGTGTTTCTCAAGCAAAAGCCACATCTTTATTCATCGATAGCCAGTTAGCCATAAAGCTTGCTAAAAAACTAGTTTTCCATTCCAAAACAAAGCATGTGGACACAAAGTATTATTACATCAGGACACTCATCCTATATATTATCCTTAAGAAGATCATATCTCAGATATTTTCACAAAACCACTTGACAGGATCAAATTTACTAAGTTCCGGGAAGAGCTTGGTATCTGTTGTAATGTACTTTTGGATCAAAGGGGGTAATGTTAGATGATCCAAAAGAAAATAAACTATATTTTATGTATTTAGAATCTAATATTCAATTATCTATAATATTTAATTAAATATTAGAGACATTTTAGAATAGCTAATTGTTGTAAAAGATATGACATCTATAAAAGTGTCATTTCTTAGGAATTAATTTAGGAAAATAGTTAGGAGTGTTGTTATGAGAGAATTAAATGTAAATGGACACCTATAAATGAAATAAGTGATCCATAAAAAAATTATTTTAAGACACAAGCTAATTTAAAGCTTGTTTCTCTCTACTAGCAAGAGTGTTGAGTGATCGTGTGTAAGCTCTTGCAAATTCTATGTAATTTTGTTTTCCTTATTAATAAAATTTATGTACCTGAGGACACTTCTACTATTAAATGAATCATAATGTAACAATCCACTAGTTATAGTCACGTACACACATTTTCACCTTTAAAGGTTTTGTTTCTTAGTGATTATGTATACATATGACATAGACATTTTTGATCCTGCCATTCACTCTTTACTCCTTTATAGGGCGGATGGTGACATTGAAAATATATCTCATTCACAAGTTAACTTATACTAATTATTATATTGTATATTGAGTTCATATAGAAGACTTAAAAATCAAAATTTGAAAATAGTATATTCTTTAACATATAGGGTCAAAGGATTTTTTTTAAATATACACAAATGCATATATTTGGTGGTTTAAAATTATATGTGAAGGGTTTGAATTAAGTTAAATGAAAATATGAAAAAAATGCAAAGTATTCCATTATTTTTCATAATCCTCATCTAATATTTATAAGATTTGTGTCATGTCACCATATTGGGAGTAGAAATTAACAAAAAGGGCATATATTGAAAATAAGTGCATTTTAGTTAGAAAGGTGCAGCGAAAACCAACTGAGCTTAAATCAATTATGTGTTTATCCAATTGGACAGAGAAACAACGAAGTGTATAGATGTTATGTGACTAATGTCATTTTGTATATTACAGGATCTAGAAGAAGCCATGGACAGAGGACGTGGACATTGTAGACCTACTAAATCAACGAGAGGAAAGTGAGTGGCCATAGAATCAGATAAAAAAAATTTAGATACAATAAAAGTAAGAAGACAAATCAACCTCAACCAAAGGAGGATGGTGCTTATGAATTCACAAATGCTACAACATAGACGAGATAAAGTTATATAAACTATGTTGTTTTTTTCAAATCCAAAACATGATATCAATATGTCAAACATATGAGTAAAGTGGCATTTTTTATTTCATAGCATATTTGTTGAAATGATATAATTGGTGTACTAAACATCATTGACTGTGTTATGTATTATAGGGGCAAGACGCGACAATGTCAATAAATCATGTCATATCAAACAAGGACACAACGAATGTTGTAGGACATCAGGTAATCAAATTTTGACTTAACTTAGGAAGCATTTTGTGACACATCCATCCTTTTTCATAGTATTATTAGAATTTATAGTGTATTATCCAATATTTAAATAAATTAATGCATGGTTTTAATATTTCAGATGGAGATTGGAGCAAGTGCACATCCTAAGCATTCAACTGGAAAAGGAAAATAAAAAACATATGTACTTAGGCGTGGACCTAAAACTATTAAATCACGAAGAACATAGTGGCTGGAAGAGGATATGACAATGGATCCTCCAGACACAAATAATTTCATTGAAGAAGAGATTGGTCAAGAATATAGTACATGGGATGGGATTTCTTAAACAATATTTGATTATAGTTCTTTGAAATTGATATATTTATGATTTATCCAATTATTTCTGAACATTAAATAATGGTTGTGTTTGTCGATAGGTAAAGATAATGATGAAAGAACAACTACTAATACCCAAGATCCAACTGGGCCATTAAGATTTAGACAGGATGATCCAAACCATCCTTTAGGCTTTAAACCATACCAATGTGAAAAGAGCATCTTTAAAGAGAACTCTACCACCTGAGAAATTTGAACAATTGATGAGATTAACATACGCTAATGACATGCCACCTAGCCTTAAGGATGATGATGATCATAGTGAAAATGCAGTGCATGAAGAAGGATTGAATGAAATTCTTACATGTTTCTTTGGAGATGGAAACAATGATGACAACATGGTTAATTACCACCATTGTGATTTTGATGATAACAACCTGAAAGACTCCATCAAACAAGCAAAAAAGACACCCATGTTCAAATCGGGTGCAAGTAGAACATCACAAATGGCATGCACATTAATATTATTAGACATAAAAACATTATTTGGTTGGTCATATAAAGGATTCACCACCCTACTGAAGTGAGTTGAAATCTTTTTCTTACAATGCAAGTTCAATTGGTGTACGTAATTCGTAAACGTTCATCAACTTCGTTTATATTTATTTTAGGGGATTTTAAAACCATATATATATATGAAAAGTCATAATATAGATTGACATATCCAACGTGTTCATCATAACTCAAACATTCAGTTGATATAATCTTTGGAAATCTTACACGGCACTGAAAACCAAAATATTCCTGAAGAGAATGTGTTGCCATTAACTTGCAGAGAGGCGCGTTAGTTGTTGGTTGAGTTTGGGATTGGATATAATCAAATTCATTCATGTAAAAATGATTACATTTTATACATAGATTAACATCAAGATAAGGTAGAATTCCCTGTATGCAAAGAGAAGAGATAGTGTACATATGTACAAGGTCCTACAGTTCCAACGAAGGTTTTATGTCACATGCCACTTATACCTAGAGTTCAACGAATGTTTCATTGCAAGTACTTACACAATTTATGGACTGGAATGCAAAGAATAGGAGTAAATATGGATTCATGTGAATTCCAGCTAACTCCAAAACATTCAAACACAAAAGAAAAATGGCCAATAAAAATCAAACATGAACCCCATAGTATCAGGTTTGGTATTACAATTGATGGAGTGTGCCCATTCTCTTTCATGAGCTAAAATTATAGTGTTTGGACAGTCGGATTGATAGTATACAATATTCCCTCATGGATGAGTGTTAGAAAGGACCACCTTTTGCTGACTCTCATTGTTCCAGGAAAACATCATGTTAAAAACATGGATGTTTATATTGCACCTTTTATTGATGAGATGCAACTATTATGGAAAGACATAAAAATGTATGGCATATTAGTTCCTCCATCAAATAGGTCCTTCATGTTGTATGGTGTGCTATGTTGGACTATTCATGAATTCCTAGGACTTGGTTTTTGTTCTAGTAAGATAAAAAAAAAATAAAAAAAGTATGTATTTACACTCATAATTTATTGCCATCCCAACTCTCATACTTAGTTTTATACTATTATTTTGATTTTATTAACCTTACATATTGAATTGCAGTGCTTCAAACAAAGGGGATATTTGCATGTCCAAGATGTGCAAACAATTTCAAGGGTGGTATTCTAAAGATCTAAATAAATCTATGTATTCAAACAACAGGGTTTTTCTACGACCAGATCATATGTTTAGAAACCTCCATAAGAATCAATTTGATGGAAAAGTTAAAAATAGAGGCCCTCCCATGACTATGGGTCCATCTCATTGGCTTAATAAATATGAAGATGTTGAATTGAAATCTTGGTAGCATTTTTTTGATGAGGGTGATTCTATTGGAAAACCAAAATAAGTTGTAATTAAGACACCAGAAAGGATGAAAAGGAAATCCATATTCTATGAGCTCCCATTAATATTTATTGGTAAAATTGATTACGTACTAAATATATTCTGATGTTATATTGTGTGACAAAAATAATCAATTACCTTTGATAAATGTGTTTAACGACATATCATGTCATTGGTAATTGGGTGTGGGATGCGTGTCTTACTGTTGACTCGAGGAATGACACAAGTCAATTGTCAACATTTTCAAGGTATGTGGTATGGAATGTTCATGTGTGAGAGACATAGAGATATTGTATTACATTTTAATTTTTCTTAAGGTTCATACTAATTTACTATTATTATATTAGGTGGGTGACATCCAAGGAAATCCACAAATGTGAAGTGCCAAAATGTAAGAAGGAAATTGTAGAAATCGTATGCGTATTTGAGAAATAGATCCCTACAAGTTTCATTGACCTACAAGTCCATTTACTTATTCACCTAGTTGATGACGTTGAATTGGCGGGTGTCATATCGATGAGGTGGATGTTTTTCTTTGAGAGGTATATGAAAACTATAAAAATATATGTCTCACAAAAGGCACATCCATAGGGTTGCATGACTGAAGGGTATGTATTGAATGAAGCATTTTTCTTCCTATGTGAATTCCTTGGTAAGGATTTCGAAGATGGGCCACACTACTGGGATGAAGAATGAGCATTAGATATTATTGATGGAGAAAAACCACAATCTAAAGTTGTTCAAGTAGAAATTCGTAAGTAAACTCATGATCACTCTGGTTGTTTTTTATGAAAACATTAATTTACTCTGTAATTTATTTGTCAAATTAACAACATGGCCTTTAGAGTTTGAAATAAAGTGCTATACTCGACAAGTTCATTTTGTACCACATCGACTTATGAACAAATGGATTGATTTGTATGATAAAAAGAGAGAAGAAATGTTAGAATCAAGGACATAATTTAAGAGATCAAACCCAAGTAATACACCATTTCCTATTGATTTGCAAGGGGAATGGGGCAAAGATTGCATACTAGAATGGGCTATTGAACAAATTCAAAATCAAATAGAAGATGCAAGTATAGATTCAAACATAACATAATATGAAATCAACATTTCTAGAGGATGTGAAAGAAAGGTACAGTTGGAATTTTACAGAATGTTGTTTTCTTATAGTTTTGACACTATTAACTATTTTGATATTTATCATTCTATTTGTTTTGACCGAAATAAATGGCCTTTCACAGTAAGGAAATATCCAACAATGTGGGCATATGGTCAACATTATCGTGTAGAACGTGTAGATGTAAAGAGATGATCCTTCGATTGTGGCATCATTGTTGACTTCAAGAAATCTATTTGATCAATATCAAAAGATAATAATATTATTGAAGGGAATCTACAAAATGTTGGGAAAATACAAGAAATTATTGACTTGGATTACCTCTCTTTTAAATATTGTATTTTTAAGTGTATATGATATGAAGCATTTGATAGGACACGAAGGCATGATACCCATAGTGGATTTTTTTTTATAAATTCCTCAAAGTTCCTACCAGAGGATAAGGAGCATTATGTTCTGCCAATTCATTGTGAGAAGGTATTTCTTTAACTCAAAAAATAAGTTGTAGTAATCAATAATCTATTAATACATTATTTATTGTGAATATATACATGTGTTTATTAATCAATAAAATTGTTATAACATATGTTTAATATATGTATCTGCTCGTTCACGTGCAAGTATTTTTCTATGAAAATATTCAGGACTCGAAATCGATATTTTTCATACATTATGATCCAAGATTAAGGCATGTATTTTATGATGCATTAGTGGATACTAAGAAAAACAATGATGGCCAACAAAATGAGAGAGAGGGATTAGAGAATGTCGAATAAATTTGCATCCATGATGATGTTGAAGATGGTTATGTTCAAGCACAAAAAGACAACAATATAGAGTTAGATGATGTTATGGAAGACAACAATATGGATGGTATAGAAAATGATGGTCCAAATACATATGGTAATAATATGGATGGTTTACAGTCAGATTTCAATGACGGTGAAGATGATGCAGGTCAAGATAAGGATGATGATAATATTAACTACTTGAAATATCATATGAATATTGACAATGATACACTGAATGACATTGTTGTAGACAATGATGTTAATGACCAAGACTTCTAAATTTTCAAAATTGTTTGTAATCCATGTTTAAAAAAAGATGATTCTTATGGCCTAGACTTTGATATGCTTATAGTTTTTGTGTTAATACAAATTACCTATTGCAATATCATTAAAGTTTTCAAGATATAGTATGAATTGTTGGAAGAAAAAAATAGGATTACTTGAATGCTTCTTCCATTTAATTTGTATCAACATATGTTTGTGAAGACATAAAAGTTAATAAAATATTAATGCACATATCTCACAATGATTTGAATAAGCAACTCGGTTAACTTCATTATTTTTATATTGTTTGAATTTTAATGTTGGTTGACCCACTCTTACATTTCATTATCAATCCAAGTAGGCTTTAATTTTTACAAGATTGTCGTGCAAAGTCTATGCTAAGGTAGGTGATGACTAGTATAAAATAATCTCAACCCGAAATCATTGCACACACTCTCAGCAATCAACAAAGTTGTTACACACTCCGCAAAGATTCAATGCAAAGAAACATTGCAGAATAAGCTATGATGTCATTCAACCACTCTCACAACACTCTTGAAAACGATCACTCATTCAATATGCGCACATAAAAGGAAGTGCAATCCAAACCGTAACAACAAAGGAAATAATTCACTGCCACACTAAAATGAGGGACTGGTGTAGGACTTAAGTTTTCACACCATCCAAATCTTACTGCAATTAATCAAATTACACATAGAATTAATTGTAACAACAATAGTGACAACAATCACATAACTGAGAAATATTTATGCAATTAAGTATTCCACTCTAACTAATCAGTGATCCCTGCTAAGAAGGAGGGTCCTTCCTCCTCGGAATGGGTTGGTGCACTAAAAGACTCACAAATAACTTAGCGGAAATTATTTAACCACAAAGTTGAAATTTTCATTAATAAAAATATCATGATTATATAGCTTTCGTATTTCCCCTTTCCAATCCTATCCTCCAATTCTTTGCTCTAGCCCTCGATTGCAAACAATCTTATCTTTTATATATCTTAATTACAATGGAAATATCATCATCAGAATATTTTGATTCTCATATGATCTGAAAATAAAATGATATCTTAAGAATTACATAACGATTTCCATGGAAGGGGTAAAACTATGACAATTTCCATTAATTAAAAATAGAGTTACAAAATATCTCAACCAAATGATCTGCATGGTCAATAAATATCTCCAAGTGATGAGTTGTTCCTTTTTACTTTGACGCGCTCCTATATCTGGTCTGATTAGGAAAGGCAATACGTGCTTAAGAAAATGTCTGTGTAACAACAACAACTCCCAAAAACTTAATTAATCCAAATCGGTAAAGGAACTGAAATATAATCGTATAAAAGAAAGCTTCGATAGACCACCCAAACCTAAAACAACCCATACATTAGTTTCATGATAAAAAGCAACCTAAGATAGTAGTTCTAATGTAAAATTATAAGTCGAGTTGGAATAAGAAAGCGATAAGTGAAAAGGGACATACTTAGGTGAATAAGGGTTGTTATAGTAATACTATATGGATGCTAATATATATAGGTGGTTAACCAAACAAGAGGGAACTTTTATATAATTCCTATCTAGCCTGCACCACTCCTAATACAATCAACATACTAATGAACTTTGGAAAGTGTTTTCTCAAAATTTTGATAACAATAGGGGTCTCCCTTCTTTAATTCTTGTCAGGAAAGATCCCATCTCAACTTTCTGCCTTCCAAGGCACAAGTTCTAATTCCTTGTATATTTCTCTGGCATCTCCATAGAACTAATTCTCAAATATCCATCACTAGTGTCTTAGTGGTAGGGAACTACCATATTTTATTGTATTTATGTGCAACGTTTTCAACTAAACCAAGTTATCCTCAAATATACAATTATACCCATCCCTCATTAGTTGTTACAATATCATAGGAAACTTTTCAGCCTATATGGTTTTGCATAAAACAAACAAATCCCTCAGTTGTACATCTCCAACATAGGGTGTCAAATTAAATGATTGATCTCCAAATCAAGCGAGACCGTGTAAGTACAACTCACACAACAAATGTTATTATGAGAAATTAACACTTTGAAAATTTTCCAAGAAGTCTTGTATCTGCCTTATTTTAGATGGTCACTTTTCCTTAAGGGATGTTAATTGGAAGAGGTAATGTTTTTTCTTGAAAATATAAAGAGTAAGAAGGAGAAGGAAGCCTTTCGCACATTGAACCATTAATTAGCTCATAGATGTACACCTTTTCCTCCTGTAACAACTTAACTTCTCCTTGCAATTCCTTCACCCACTTCATTGCTTGATTCCTCTCCTTCTAAATTTTTAGAAGACCATCAATTCTTAATTTCTCAACCTACTCCCTGTTAAACTTATTGACCATTTTTGTGTTTTGCTTTAAAAAGATAAATTCATCCTTAGGAAAGGCTACCAATTTCTCCCACTACTCTGCTATCCTCATTAAATCTTTAGATTTAACGTGAGTTGTTTCAGATATTGTTTCATCATTCTCTTTCTAATCCCCTTTCTCCTCTTGTTTATTTATCTCAAATGTTTGTTCTTGTGTAACAACAACAACATTGATAGGTTCTTGTGGAACATCAATCTTTTTATTTTTAGTTTGCTTTGTTTCAACTATTGGTTCTTGTGTAACAACAACATCATAAACATGTTCTTGTGGAATAGCAGACTATTTTTCTTCTTCCTACTTTTCTTCGACTACCATTTCTTGTGTAACAACAATTTCATCAACAGATTCTTGTGGAATAGCATGTTGAAATTCTTCATTTTGTTCACCCAGTTGCACTCCTACTAAAACAATAACAGTTTCCATGATTTATGCTTCATCAAGAATTTGTTGGCAGCCCTTACAAAGTTTTTCGGAGATAGTAGATGATGTCATCTCTACAGCCTCTGCCAACATATCTAATCGAGTTTCATTCTTAAAATGATTTTCCTCTTTAACCAAGGCAAGTTGTTTCTTTAACTCCTCATTTTCCTTTCTCAAATTTTCAATTTAAATGAAAGTGTCAATTTTCGTCTTACCTAGTGAAGTAAAAACCTCTTGTTCTTTTGTCTAATCTTTTGTTACGGGTCCTTATATCTCCTATTGTTTCTCTAGTTCTTGTTCAGGCTTTGGTGTTGTTGTAGCATTTTTTCGTTTTGATAAGTTAGAATAAATTAGTCCAAAAAATGAAAATATTTTTCAAAAAAATGTTAAGCTAGGATATGGACAAAAAGAATACTGAATAAAAATGTTAGGAAATATTTTGATGAATATGTCCATATCAAAGAAAATGTTAGAATAGATGCCCTAAAAATGAAGGAAAAAATAAAATGTTAGGTTAGAGAGGAAAGAAAAACGCAAAAAATAGATCATGAAAGTGTGCAAGTCCAAGTGCCACTACTTTTTACTTTATTATGTAAAATGATGGTTGTGTGCAGCTTGTCATAAATGCCACAACCCATGATAGTCAAATAGTTTAATTGACTAGTTCATGCTTTAAATTTCATGTTTATAGTTAGAGAATAAAGATCTATCCAAATTGTTTAATCTTGGTAGATCAGTAGTTAGGTAGAGAATAATAAGAAGCCCATCAGTTTAATCTGAGCCCTTGGATGTTATAAGGTTACAATTAGATATTTTTCTTTTCAAAACAAAAAGGAAGAAAATGTCTGCTAGCCTAAATGCACCCAATTAAGTGAAGAAAAAATGTTAGGATAAGTACAGGGTAGGTAGAATAAAGGTTGCAGAAGTACAAAGTCGATTGAAGCATAAGCACATTTATCATTCTTAATCATTTGTTTCAATTTGCAAGAGTAGTTATGAAAGTGAAAAAATGTTCACAAGTTGATTTGGTTAACTTCCCCTCATTTCATTTCATCCCTCACTATATACTTACTAATTTCCCCTTTATCCCATCATTTCTTGTTAAAATACCCTTTTCCCTTCATTTTCACCTTTTCCCCTTGGTTTCACACATTTTTCTAGCAATTTAACCTCCAAACTCATTCCCCTACCTAAAAACCCCTTTTCCCTAGTGTGAAACCCATTCCCCTTTGAAGAAATCACTTTCCCCTTGTAATTTCCCTAAATACCCATAAAACCCCCCTTATCCTAACTTTTATTCCCCCCTCTGCTTTATTTAACTTTAACTCTGCCATTCATATTTTTCTTGACAAAAACCCTTTTTACACATGAAACCCTTTAACCTAAGTTTTATGTTAACCCCGCATTACTTAACAAAACTACGCAAATCACCATTTTCCCGAGAAAACCCGTTTAACCCAACCCCGTGGTGTGGTTAAACAAACCTCGCATTTAACCCTGGGTATGGTTATTAAACCTTCCCCGATACCTGTTTAACCTATATCCCTAGTGTATTTATTCCCTGGTCCCACCTTATTAAACCCATCGCAATATGCTTAAACCCCGCTTATATCGTAAAATAATTACAAATCCTTTGTAATTAACCCCTCGGCCCCACTAATCTCCGCCGACTGTCCTCCGTGCAACTCCACCGCACGATAGCCATCAAATCATCTGCTCCCAGATCCAATGACCCACGGTCATATCGCACGCTCTTGATCTCTAACCTTTACCCACCCGAGAGCATGCGAGATTCGTGGTTTTTCACAGGCCCCTTGTTGTTACATGGCAGCTCTACGTAACTCGTGTGCCTTCAAGAAAATACCACCCCACGGCTAAAAGTGGTGTGATGGCCTCCGAAACCACCTCCCCCGAAGGCCGAAACCATCACTGTCACTTATCGGTTTCTTCGCCAAATTTTTAAAAAGTTAACAATTTCTCGTTTAAACGCCAAAACCCTCGTTTTCACTCTTTTTGCCTTTTTACACAGTGAAACCTGCATAACCCTTCGTATGCCACCCTGAGCCTCTGCAACCCCTTTTGACCTCTGATTACCATCCAAACACTGCCAGGAATTCGTCCATAGACCTCTCAGCTCAAATAAAACCATTATCACCTCCCTGTCCACCTATGGTTTTCTAGTTAACAATTGTTGTATTTTGCAGGCGATCATATAAAACCTGTTTGTTCCAGATTCTCTCAGGAAATGAATTCAACAACCTTTATATAGTTAAAAGACAATTATCATTTACACAAACCAGAAGTCATTTACATAGTAATGGTTAAAATAAAGAATATATCCTTTACAAGAGATAGTAAATGTTAAAACAGAGGAGGCAGATAAAACATATAGCTAAAAGACAAACAGATGAAATATATAAAAAAGATGATCAATATCCAACTACCATATGTTGAGACATGTAAAAAACTAAATGATTTACTGTTGAAATACACAGTAAAAACTTGAATGTACAGCAAAAGTAAAAACTACAGTAAAGGATATTGACAGGTCAAAGAGTATCAGATGAAAGGTCATAAGTAAAAATGACATCCAACATGAAGATCAAACAGACAAGCAGCTTAAAGGGAAAAATATCAAAGTCTAAATGACAGCATAACCTAAATAACAGGAACAGTCAGCCAATTTCAACAATTTTCAGTTTTTCAATGATAGTCACCAACAGCACAACATCAAAATAGTGTTAGATCAACTAGCACTCTTTATTTTGATTTCACAATAATCTATTTTTGTAAAAGAAGTTTAGGATATTTTCTATTGTTGTATAAATAACTCTCTTTATGAGTTATTATAGGTTCACCATTGAACCAAGTTGACCATTGAAGAAGGGTTAAACTCTGAAGAAAGGTTGCACCTTGATGAAGCATTTGTAAACATTTGATGTACTTAGCTTTTCTGGACCCTTGATACAAAGCAAAGGATTTTGAATTCAATTTTACACAGTTTGTGTTCCCTAAAAGTTTTCCAATAACACTTGTTATGTTTTTCTTGATATTCTTATGTCTTACAGAGATAACTAGGTAGGAATAATTGTGTTTCAATCTATTCGTATAAGCTTCTAAAGTGATAATCTATAAAGAGAATGGATTAATGGATTGTCTGTTTAATTAATTCCCTATGAATCAATAAATCATTAGCATCTTGTTGTAAGCATAAGCATATTCTCTTGAGCCTTCTAAACATCGGTCAGAGGTTTTCATACTTATGATTATTTAATTTTCTATCTGAAAATTGTGATAATCATATTATTTTTTGTTTCTGCTCACCACTATTCAAGCTATACCACTGTGTGAAATTTTATTGCAGCCTTCTACTTTGGTAATAACATTATTCAAAAAGGTTAGGAATTACATTGTTACATCTGTTTCATTCATTGGTCCACCAAATTAAAACAAAACCCCAAAACAATTATCTTAGATGCTCTGGCTTGATAGCTAACCATTATCAACTCAGAGGTACAACATCAATCTGGCGCCGTTGCCAAGGATTCGAATTTCATTAATTTTTCCTGGGCAATGATATTCATTATATTCCTTTAAGGTGATTAGAGGTCTAGAAAGGTTAAAATCCTTCCCCTAGTGACTCCACTAGCCCAAACTGACACCTTTTAAGCATACCAGATCTCATTCGGAATCTGACTTAGTTAATCCTCTGTCAAATCCTGAAAAAATTCTGAGAAAATCCAGTTCTAAAACAAGACATCAACCATCTTCTTCTTCCTCTTCAGCCTTGCAATTTGAAGAGTTAGTATCATTTGATCCTTTTAGTAATATTCCATCTGATCCTAATTTGACACAAATAACTCCTAGGGTTTCTGAACTATTAGATAGCGGAGTTGATTTAGATTCAGCTTTCCTCATTCATTCTTTTGAAAAGCATCCAAAACCCCCACTACCACCAGGATCACCTAAAAATGAGTCTGACTGGGGTGTTCATTTACCTGAATACAAACCCACAGATTTCATATCCCTTACCACTTATTCATTTCCTTCCACTTCTGAACGACCTGAAGCTTCTACTTCTGAACAACCTGAAGAGACCATCTCTGTATATTCAAATCCACTCTTTGAAACAAAAGAGGGTATTCATTCACAGGTCCCAAAGTTAGTTCTTAAGACTCCTTTAAAGTTATTTAGGAGATCCCCTCCTTCTTCACCTCCACATAGACACACACCCCCTCAATCACCTTCTTCTACCTCTTCTTCATCTTCTTCTTCTTCATCCACACAAACACCTCATACACCACCTTCTACTATGGCATTCCAACCTATTGTACAGGCTAGATATGCATCTTTAGTCTTACCTGCTAACCTCGATGCATTCCCAGCTGGATACTTGAAATACCTTCCCAAGTATAATGGAGAAACGGGTCCCTCAACTGAGGACCATCTTCAAGCTTTTCCAGACTTTGCAAACAACATGAATGTTGAAAAATAAAATATTTACATGATATTGTTTGTACAGTCACTTGAAGGAAATGTAAGAATTTGGTTTAGGCAGTTACCTGTAAATTCCATTAGAAATTGGGAAGAGATTACAAACATATTTAAAAATCAATGGGGTGTAAAGAAAGATCCTCTTTACTTTCTGACTGAGTTTGAAGAACTTAAAAGAAACTTTGGTGAACCTGTATCAGATTTTATCAAAAGGTTCAATAAACTTTATCATAAGATGCCCCCTGATTGTAAACCCCCTGTAGCAGCAGCTAAGTCTAGGTTTTCTAAAGCCTTTGACAATGATTTTGTTGTAATGCTAAGAGAGAGAACTTCAAGAACTCTTGAAGATATGCAAAAAAATTCTATAGAGGTGGAAGAAAATAGGGCTGCTTCGACTTCCTTGAAAGCTAAAGAGGAAAATGCCCAAAGAAAACTTAAATCTATTCAAGAAGCCTCTTGTTTTTCTACTTCTTCTAAGACTAAAACATAAGATTCTAAAATAGATGAAATAACTTCTCTTCTTAGAAATCTATCTAATAGAATTTCCAAGATTGAGACTCAACCTAGGATAGTTCAACAAATAGTTACTATACCCCAAAATCAAAATCAAGGTCAGTATAGAAGGAATCCGCAATTGCAAATTCTTCAGAGACCTAGTAATGATCATAAGGTTCCCACTCCTTTATGACAGATGACTAGCAACCTGATGAAAATACTATGACTATTACTGAAGATATCAATAACATGGATACTTCTTCTAATCAAACAATTATTATTCCTCTCTCACAACAAAATCAAGTTCAAGAAGATCAAGGATCCTCACATGTTTCTAAATACCATGCCTTCTCTGAATTTTTAGTTGCAGAGTTGAATAAGAGATATGATCTTAGGCCTAGACCTGGCCCTCGAAGACCTCCTAAGGAGACTCTAATAATTGAACCTCGTACCAAAGATGTTGAAACTCAAACAACTGTTATTCACCATTAAATCAGTCAACTGATATTGCTTAAAATGATAAAAATGCTTTGACTACATTTAATGTTGAAAAAGAGTTAGAAAGAGTTAAAATTCCAATTCCACTTTTAGAACTTTCAAAAACCCTGGGTATAAAAATAAAGTCTCCAAATGGACCTCGGTTGATGCTAAAAGTGATATCATTAGTCTGCAAGATGAAAAACCAGCAGTTGTCTTTGGTCCTAGCTCAAACATGATAGATGAAATAGTGCCTCCTTTTTTGGCCGGATAAATCGATCTTGCGGACAAGGCAGACCTCCCTAGTATCAAAAGATATCTAGCAACAAGCAAACAAACAAATATATCTTACTCTAAACATATGTGATTCATAAATAAAAACTATAGAGGTGTTTAGACCCTACCTTAAGTCCAACGCTAGTTTGTAGCAGCCATCCTTCAACCGTCCGAAAGAGTTTCCTTTTGAGAACCTACAAACACAAACAAGCAAACATCAAATAACACCTGCATAGCTAATATCATAAATCATGTCCATTATGGTGATCAAGGAATCCATAAAAGAAACCATAAAACAATAGCTTATTGAGAAAAACAAACTTATTTGTATTAACTTTGAAGTAGAAGAACCTTACAACCTTTTCAGCCTTGATGTTGAACAAGCTCTTCCCAGGGTCCGAAACAAGAATCTCCTTTACTTTGACAAGCCTTACACTCTTCCAAATGAGATCAAAGAGGTATGTAATCTCTCCTCATAAAAGCTCAATTAAGAAGACTAAGTTCCAGCAGCATTTCACCTCAAAAATATTCAGCTTTCAACCTCCCCAGTAACCAGCCCAATGCTTCATTTTATACTGTAGAGGAAGGAGGTTACAAGTCCACCTATGAAGGGATAGAGTCCTCCTTCAAAGGGATAAGCTCCTCACATCAAGGGGTTAGCTCCTTAAGGTATGGGATGCATGAACCTTAAGGAAGCGAACTTGCCACCTCAAGATTCCTTCCAGAAGCTTCTAGAAATTACTCAAAGTGAGTTTTTAAGAATATACTTGTGCCTTTTTAACTTTTACAATGGTCCGCACCCATAACACAGAGACAGAGCGGTCAGGTACGCAGGAGACATGACCATTAGGTGCGGGACCGCAGGTAATGCAAAGAGAAAGTGCAGAACCAGAGTTTTATAGACTTTTGAGGGATTTCTCTTATTTTCAAGGTTTGATATGAGGAACTGAGGCTTAAGACTTGCAAAGGAGGAAAGTATGAGTGGTAATGGACTCACACATATTGGAGAATGTCAAGGTGACAATTTTTTGTGCAACAGATTTCCCCCTAAAGTATGAAGTCTATAATAGATGAAGATAGAGTTTGTCATCTATGAAGAGTGAAGTACTTTATCATTTCAAGGATCATCTTGTGGACACCCCAGTCAGAACCTGTAAAAACATTCAATGCAAAATATATATATGTGAACATATCATCGCTGAGGTAGGCATTCCCATACTTAGATTAAAACTGACTAGAAAACTGACTAAACTGTTCTGATACAGGAATAATTTTGTAATACATCAAGAGTATAGACATATGTAGACACAGTATGGGCACAACCATCTGTTTATGAATAGTCCACTGTATAATGAATAACAAAATTCCTCACAGCCTGGATGGTAGAAACTAGATCTAGGGTCTTGATTTCTGCTTCCCAAACTAGTACGATTCTATCCATGTGAATGAATGTGTCGAAGTCGAACATGGTAGAAACCACTTGATTACCAGTCAATGATGTGAATTGTTAACAAGTGTGAGAGAAACCACCAGTAGTGTCAATGGCTCTCAGAGTACTCAGTAAAATCCATGAAATGTGAATAATTGAGCTGATGTCGAACATGTCATAGAATCCTTTGATCGAAGGTCAATGATGCAACCTATCGTCGAAGGCGAGAAACCTGCCATTAGGGCATGCAGATTCCAAGGTACTAACGATTTCTAGATCATCTTTCTAGATAATGAGCTGAAGTTGATAGAAAGCGATCTGTCATAGGCAAGCCCACAACATGAAATCATAGATCAAGTTTTGAAGAAATATATTGGCAAGGATTAACTCAGGGATGGTCAAAATGGATGACAAATATTTTGCAGATGAATGGCTTATTTGAAACTGACCTCTTGAACACATAACGACACTGCAGATGGTTTGGTGACAATTGACCCAAAGCTAATACCCAGAAACCGGCTGAAGACTTTCAATATGGTTTGATTAACTGTTAGGCAAAGGATTTCCCAACCCAGGTGAAAAAAAAGTGTCATGTTCAAGAGTGGTTAACTGCTTTTCTAAAACATAAAGTGTAACAAAAAGGTTCATTTTTCTCTCTTTTCCCCCACCATTTCTAGCAAGTACCTCTTTATTTTTGACAATCTTGAGGAGGATAACATTTGCTTGTTTATAAGCTCATCCTTCGGATGAGTCCAACTTAGTTTAAAATTCGAACCCTAAGAAGGAGTGGTTCGTCCCTGTTTTAAAATTAAAGGGTCCTTTACTGTTAAATTTTAACAAGTCTAGTATAGGAAAAACTCGGGGTTTTCCAATTTTAGGGAGTCAGAAGAAAAACTTAAGAAAACTCCATGGGTGTCATTTTTCGTAAATTTGTGTCCCCCAAGCCCGAAAAAGTATAAAATAATACTTGAGAGAACCGCTTGACCATTACAATCAAGGATTACTTTTCATAATTAGTGGCCCCGATCAAAAAAAGTAAAAAAACGATCAAAGACATGTCGTTTTATAACCAATATCGAACTTGAAACGACAAAAGTCCGGCGATCTTTTCATGTTTATACGGTCAGAAAAGAGTTGTAAGTGGACCGCCTTTTTAATTCCATTTAACGAGTTTAAAAAGGAAAAAACTCGGCAATATTTTCATATTTTACGAGTCAGAAAAGAGCTTAAAGAGAACTCCAATGTTTCGCTTTTTCGTAAGTTTTTGAAAGAGCCCGAAAAAGTGATAAAAGTACTCTTTGTTGAAAATGATCAATTTTCCCCAAAAAATCCAATATTCTGCACAAAAACTCAAAACATTACTCATACATGTTTAAGATAAATTAAAATGTATCAAAAAGTTACCTTTTTAAAGTGAAAAATAAATAAATTAGAAATTCATTTATTCAAAAAATCTTATAAAAAGGACTTTTGTAAATTCATTTTTACCATTTGGTTTCAGAGTGAGAAGTGAGAGCTTTTGGGTAAAAAACTTCCTGTGAAGATTGCGGAAAATCCATCTGTTGAAATCGAAAACCGTCAGCTCCAGGTAATCCACATCATCCTTATCTTGCATTTCAACTGTTTAAATTTCATTTTAGGGCTTTCAAATTGATTTTTCAAGGAGAATTTGATTTAGAAAGTCGCTCACGGGGGTTCGCAGGTGCAACATGCGGCCCCTGTGGACCCCGACTTTTTTCTACAAAGAAAAAATTCATGGGTCCGCACCATCTGTAACTAGTGGGTGCGGACCCCGCGAAATGGATTTTAAAATTTCAAATTTCTCCATTTCCGCCCAAAAATTTTCGAACTAAATTGTTCTAATATGTCTTTTTTGCATTGTAGGACATACAAAATGCTTATTTGGCGTGAACGTGAGCATGAGGATGTGGACCTTGCCGCAATAAATCATCTACCCACATTGGATGCATTGAGAGCATGCGGACTGTTTAAGTTCTAGGCCATACCAGACATGAGGGCCGAAGTAAACTTTTTGCAATGGCTGGTAGATAAGTCGAACATACAGGACCAATGTTTCATGATTGGTGGCCACCAGCTCGAAATTGAGCTAGAAGACATATATTTTTTGACTGGTTTGCCCAAGAGATGTGAATGATTATCTCTTTTCAGGACTAGGCCAGGTGGCCAGTCTGTTGCTAGTCTCTGATTGGAGTTTTGCAATGATCAAACAAAGGAAAAATGGATCGATATTAAAACTATCGACCGTCCTAAACTTAAGGTTATTGCATTCACTGTCACCATACTATGCGGGAGTGCAGCATTGCATGTAGCTGTTGGATCCCAGATGCAAATGGTTGTAGACTATCAAGGTACCATATTCAACTGGTGTGAGGCTGTGTTACCGAATGTAAAAGGCCAACTAACCAGAGCAAAGAATGGACAACTGAAAAACTTTGGATACAGTTTCCTGGTTGTGAGCTTTGGTCTAGAGAGGGTCCCTATGTTAGTCCCACAGCAACTTTCTGTTGAGGCTAGTCTTCCTCGAGAGCCTAGGATAATGCGTTGGGTTGCAGTGATGGCCCGTCACCCTGAGGAGGGTTCAGAGGTTGTTTGATTTCCGCTTGAGTATTTTCGTTGGTTAAGGAGCCAAATTTTTGTGATTCAGTATTTTCCATATGCTGGGATGGATTATCGTGGTGACCCAGACATGATTCTTCCACCAAGAGAGCGGTGGGATGATTCAGGTAAAATCATTTTCAACACTTTCTAAGTTTTAACTAACTTCTTTGTTTTTTAAATCGTCCAAAACTAACAATAAAAAGTTTTAAATGCAGATGTGCGTCCACGACGACTAGACACTCTCCAACCTTATGAGAGGAGACACCCAGCTGCAGCAGTACCGGCCCCACAAGACCAATCTACAGAGATCCTGACCGATTTGGAGAATCATCTAGAGCATTTGACAGCAGATATTCCAGAGACTGGCATAGATGATATTCCACTTAGGTTACAGCGATATGTGATTAGGGTCCCAGGACCTTTTAGGAGGTTCCTTTGTAGGGTGGCCCGAGCAGTGGTTTCTTATCGTGATCATTACCAGGGATAGGATGATCGCTTTTGTAGACTAACATGACATTTTTGTCTTTTTGTACTATCATTTTTTCCGATCATAAGGTGTTTTTCAACCTATGATCGAACACGATATATATTTGACACACTTCTCCTATGCTATGATATATCATTATTACCGGTTATCTTGTGTAACATGTTATTGAATGTTTTAAATTTACTGTTTTGATTATTGCAAATGTCTATTTATCATACGAGAAGCAACTGCATCTGCTAATGTATTTAAATGTCTTGGAACATGCTGATATTCAATGTAATCAAATTTACGTTCCAAGAGACAAACTCTCAAAAATAATCTTAATAACGTTGGATTTATAATGGCATGGACCCTATTAAGCTGTAATACAACAAGTTCAGAATCTAACTTAACAATCAAACTCCGAATCCCAAATGAGATGGATTCATATAATAACTCAATCACTACACTATACTCTACAATGTTATTCAATGTTTGACCAAGGCTTACCCCATGCATAGATACTAACTCATCAGTGGGTGAATAGATAACCCAAATGTTCTGTGTACTACGACAAGCACCATCAGCGAAACCAATGTATGTTTGAAGAGACGTCGACATCTGCAATATCAAGAGTAAAATCAAGATAAGCAGGAATAATGGTAAAAGCACTCTTTAAACTAGGCATACTTTTATAATCTAAAACACACCAAATATAAAGAAACTAATCTAACAAAAATCTCCACACCGAAATTTAAGCATAATATCTCTTCAGATAAAGCCCATTTATGGGTTTACCCAAAGAGACACCGTCAAAATATACCAATTCATAGGCCCTTTTTGCCAGCTTTCACTTAGCAATATAAGGACCATGCCACATAGATACAAATTTTCCACCCCCTAGCTTATTGTTTGCTTGATCATATAGTAAAACTAGGTCTCCTTCTGAAAAATTACGAGGTGTAACATTTCGGTCATACTGAGCTTTTATTAGTTTCACATGAGTTTCGATTGCTAATGCAGCAGTGCGTCGATTCTCATCTAGCTGAGCTAAGTACAAAAAACGTTTCTCCTCTTCAGAAGTGGCTGGGAGTAATTCTATGGCTATTTGTAATGACGGAATTTCGCATTCAATTGGTAACACTGCTTCCAAACTGTAAACCAGTTGAAAAGGAGTGCAACCAGTTGATGTTTTCACTAAGGTTCGATATGCCCAAAGTGTTGAAACAATTCGACCTATGAATACCAATGATTCGTTGGATCATAGTGACTATAACTTTATTGATAGCTTCAACCAGACCATTAGCCTGTGGGTAATATGGAGTAGAACTATCGTGATGCAGGCCAAGTTGATTTGTTAGTTCAGTCATCATGATGTTTCGAAAATGACTTCCATGATCAGTAATAATAGCTTGAGGAACACCGAATCTAGCAATTATATGATTGAATACGAAAGTTGCAGCAGTTTTGCTATTTGCTGAAAATGTAGGCATCGCCTCGGCCCACTTAGTAAAATAATCTACTGCTAGGATGATATACGCATGCCCCCCAGTCGAGTGAGGGTTACATGTAATAAAGTCAATACCCCACTTTGTGAAAGGACCGACAACAATTATAGGGTGGAGAGGAGCGGGTGGAGCACACATCTTACGATCAAAAATTTGACAATTATGGCATTTCTAGACTACATAGATACAATCTTTGAATAAGGATGGCCAGAAATAACCAGCGTGCAATATCTTTTGGGCTGTGGCATACCCATACATATGACCACCACATGCTCCATAGTGACAGTCATTGAGAACCTTTTCAGCTTCTTCATGAGTAAGACAATGTCAGAAAACAGAATCCACCCCATGACGATAGAGTGTATCACCAATAATATTGTATTGTTGGGATTGAAAACGTATTTTTCATCATTGAGATCGTGAGGTTTCAGGCCGAAAAGATTGGGTTTGGAGATAAACAATAATATCTCCATACCATGGATCAAGAGTACTGATAAGAAACAAGGATTCGTCTGCAATGGGCTCTTCCGCCACAGTTTCAGTATCAGTACGCGGGAAATCACACATCAGTTCCGCAAAAACCAAAGATTTCTTTGCCTTGGATTTTTCAAATTCCAAGTCAAATTCCTGCAGGATAACTATCCATTTGGAATACTTGCCCCCTAGCAATTGTTTGGTCAAGATGTACATCATAGGGTTACAGTCATAAATTACCGTGGTTTTGCGTAATAAGATGTAATGACGAAATCTTTGGACAGCTTGAATAGCTGCCAAGGCCAATTTCTCCACATGCGAATATTTAAGCTTAGTCGGAGTCAGAGTTCAACTAAGATAGTAAATCACATGTTCATTGTTGAATTCATCTTCCTAAACTAAAACCATCCCAATGGTGGAATGAGAAGCGGCGAGGTACAAAAAGTAATCCTAGTTGTAATTGGCAGGATGCAATAACAGTGCATGGGTCAACGCGTGTTTAAGTGCATCAAAATATTTGTCAGCTATCTCATCCCAAAAGAATGGATTATTTTGTTTCAACAACCTGGTAAAACCTTTTGTTATCTCTGCGTAGTTAGGAATGAAACGACGTAAAAAGTTTGCTTTCCCTTGCAAACTTTGGAGTTGGCGAAGAGTCGAAGGAGGAGGTAATTTGACGATAGCTTCAACCTTCGAGGGATCAACACGAATGCCCATTTTTGAAACAATAAATCCCAGTAAACGACCCGTTTTACATAGAATACACATTTGTGTGGATTCAGCCTAATTCGATAATGCCTACATCTCATAAATATAGCTCGTAAATGAGTGAGATGATCGGCTCTACATAATGAATGGGCAAGTAAATCATCAAGATAAGGCTGCACAATGTGCTTGATGTCATGAAATGCGTAAGACATAACCCTTTGAAAATTTTCTTCAGCGTTCTTCAATCCAAAAGGTAATTTGCAATAAGCAAATGTCTCCAATGGACAAATGAAAGCCATCTTAGGTTGATCAGCAGGGAGTATGTTGATTTGATTGTAACCGGAAAAACCATCCATAAAGGAGAACATTTCACTGTCGGCACAATCATCAATAATTTGATCAATATAAGGGGTTGGATAATTGTCTTTAGGACAAGCTCGATTAATATCCCTATAATCGATACATATTCTTATCGTTCCTTTTTTTTGTTAACAGGAACAATATTCGATACCCAATCTGTTAAAGGAATTGGATAAATGAAACCTGCATGAAGTAATTTCTCAACTTTAGCTTTAATAGCAGCGGATTTTCTCGGATGTATCTGACACAAACATTGTTGGACAGGTTTAGCATCCGGGTAAGTTTTAATTTCATGGACAACAATTGATGGATCAATTCCTGGCATTTCTTCATATGACCAGGCAAACACATCGTAGAATTCTTGAAATAGGGCTTTATAAGTTTGGATTTCATCGTCCGTACAGGAAGCACCTGTTATAGCTCCAAATCTCACTCTTATGGTTTGTGATGCTACACTCATGGCCTAGGGCAACCCCTCCTTCCAGACCTGGTCCAAAAATTTTAAAAACAATGTTTTATCCCTTATACGCGACATTTCCTTGAGTTAAACGCATGTATACACGGGTAGGCATATACCCAACCCGCGTATATGTATTAAAACACTTAAAAAAATATAAAACTCCTTAATTTTTGGCAGAGATCGCGGGTTTTACCTGCTAATCACCTGTCAGTGCCCGTGGCCCAACTGTTCCCAACCAACTCCCAACTAAAAAACTACTTTGGGAGAAGTATAAAAAGGCTTCAAATGGGAAGGAATAAGGGAGGAGAGAGGAGAGAGAAAGGTTATTATGCTGAGATTTCCCTGACCAAGTCTGAAGATCCTTGTGCCTCCTGCACTTCCCCTATTTGTATAGGAAACCCTTGTTTCCTTGTGTGTTGATGTCCATCCACTACTTGTGATATCATGGAGTAAGTCATGGAAGGAGTTTGTTAAAGGCTTGAGGCTGGATGAATCCGGAAGAAGGCTTTGCTTGGAGCCTGCGAAAGGACGACTCAAGTGAAATTATTCCTTTTCTGTACTTTATTTGTCTATAATAAAAGAAACACATGTCTTGGTTCCTGATATAAATCTTCTTCATGTTTATGATATTCATGTTAGAATTCATAGGTGAATGGTCGTTTAAATTTCATAACTAACTACCTTTATTTATAATATGAAGATGGTTCCATATACTGTTGTACTCTCTTGAATTGGTTGTTTTGCAGGTCAAAGGAGTAAAAGGAACTCCAAGAAGGGTTTACACCCTAAAGGACCTTCTCAAACGTAGGACCTCAGGTACGCCCCTTATCATAGAATTTTCTTATATTAGCATAATGGCTGTGTTAATGTGTGTTTCTCTGTATAGACAACTTTCAGTCTGCTAGGGTTTCAACCCAAAATCCCTAGGGGAACATTTCCCTTAACATCACCTATATGAATGTTTTCAATAATTTCGGGTTTAACTGAAATGTCAATAGGAACCATTCAAGAGATATTTCCCAAATTTAACTCAGAATCAAGATGTTGCAATGGATTCTGTGGTTCTTTGACATAGTCAGCGGTAAAAATAGTTGAAAAAAAATTTTCAAAATGATCAAGCTCAGGTAAAAACGAAGATCGATGATGAAGATCTTCCCATGGTAAATCATCAACAGACAAAAGCTCACGAATCTGCTCATTAGTATGAATAGGATCAGAAACTGTTGTTGAAGCTGAGGTTGATATTGAAAGTGATTCCCCATGGACCACATTCACTGGATCAGTTTCGGTTGAACAAGACTCAGAAAACGACTGTACAGCCTGATATGCAATTTCAAAGGGACTCGAAGGCATCGCGCTACCAAATGAATCCACCTCAGAATCGTAAGGTACGATCCAAGGATTATCAAAAGCAAAAGTGTTCGAAGAAATAATATGAATAGTTGCAATAGAAGGCGATACATTAGGAGGATGGAAGGAAAACATTCCTAGTAAACCATAATATTTAATCAAACCTACCCCAACATCCTTGTAAGGGATAGTTGTTTTACCGACATGTTGAATACTATCTGAAGAGGCTGGGGCAGATGAAAAATAAGTCAGCTGGTCTATTGTAACGATATTTCCGTTATGAGGAAACTTGATAAGCCTAAAGACCAATGAAACAATAGCAGCCATAGCATAAGACCGGCTGCGACCCAAGAGAAGGTTGTAATCTAGAGGGGCATCAACCACTTCCACATCTAGATTTACAGTTTTGCCTTCGACCCCTATAGGTAAATGCTGCAAAATGCCAAAAGGATGGAACCCTCGGCCATCAAAAGCCTTTAGAACCGTCGGAGACTGATTGAGTGTGGTAGAACCAAGCGATCTCCAAAATTGGATCGACATAATACACGTAGAAGCTCCCTCATCAATCACAGCCCGAAAGAAAGGTTTATTTTTTACTAACACTGGAATCTGGAAAGCCATTTGATGAGGTAGGTGGGGTGTACTATTCTCTAAATCGAAGATTATTAGGTTCGAATCCTGAATATCAACAGCTCCTATAGCAGACAATAGTAATTTACGTTGTGCTGGGCATGATTGCAGCACTTCCAAAGCCGACATTGCTAAAGGGGAAATAGCTAAATCTTCAACAATGTTATAATTCTGAGCAGCTCTCGCATGTGGATTGAAAGCTGATTTCCGAAGTATACCTTTAGCAGGCGGTTTGATTACTAAGTCAGGGTTAGGTTTCTCGATCTGTAGCGGATCAGAACCAGGAGGAGTTGTAGTTGATGGGTTTGAATTAGAAGATTCTGCTTCTTTACATCATAATGGGTTCTTCTAAGGCATTTGAGGAAGAACTGATCATCTTACTATCTTGATTAGGAAAAGGATCCTTCAAGACAGTAGGTGTTTGAGAACCTTTGACGATTTTCAAAACCTCTGCTCGATGTGGGCAATCTTTGGTAAAATGATCCTCATCGCAAATGAGACAAGGAAAGTGAGGTTTACGTTTCTCATCAGTAGATTCATTTTTATCTGTTTTCTCTTTTGAGTTTTGTTTGTTTTTCTTCTTCCCCTTCTTTTTACCACCAGATTTTGATTTGGCCGTAGATGATTCTATGACATGGATATCGGCAGGAATTTTAGCGGAAGAGTCTCCTGTCGGGGAATCTGGTAAAGTTATAATAGGAGAAGATTTCTTTGAAGATTTCTTCTTGCTTTTAGTACTAACTAAACCAATCATACCATCAACGGCATGAGACCCTGAAGGCGCTGTAGTTATTTGATTGTATTTTGGAAGATCAGGGATTTTTTCATGTAAAGTACCTAACTGCGTATAGACGAGGTCAAGGTACTCAGCCTGAGAAATGACTTGCTCTTCAGTAACAACTCCTGCCTTAGCTACATCTTCAATGATTTTAGGTGACAATGATTTAACAAACCATTCCGCTAAAATTTGATCCGGAATAAAAACTTTCACTAAATGCCTTCTACGTCGCCATTCATGAATATGATCAGAAATATATGTGGACGTGGATTGTTTTAGTGAAGTTAACAATTTCGTGCCATTGTCGTATCTGACAGACAACTAAAAATGAGTTAAGAAAGAAGTGGCTAACTTACTAAAATTATAAAAAGAGCCTCGTGGTAACTCAATGTACGACTTGGCAGCAAGACCAATCAGTGTTCGTTGAAAAAGATGTAAGCGAATTGAATCATCAATGATAGAATTAGATGCACACCAGAGGTGATAAGTCATCACATGATTTGACGGATCTTCTCCTGACTTACCCTTGAACTTCGGGATATCACTGAGCAACTTATTAAGCATTGGCGGCGAATATGGAAGATAGTAAATCGGATCGTTCGTAAGGCGCAACAAATCAAGTAAATCCAAAGTTGCAATAAATGGTAACTGATGGTTGGGGTCATGAAAACCTTGGGTAACAACACCAGCTCCAGGAGGAGGATATCCAGGATAACCTGGAATTGGATTTGCATTAGGAATATTATAACCTCCCAGGAAACCAGGATTAACCGAACCGAACTGGGGTTGTTGAGGCTGTTGATAAGTATAGCCAGGGTACGGTTGATACTGATAAACTAGGTTTTGTATAATAGGACCGAATTGATACTACCCCTGGTACGATTGATAAGTGAATTGCGGTTGACTTGTGACAACCGTACTTGGACCAGCTTGTCCTGCAGGCATCTGGACCGAAGTCTGAACTGTAGGTCCTGACTGTGGTAAAGAGGCTTGAGGAGTTTGCACTGACGCAGGAACAGTAGAAACTGGAGCTACCGATACTCCAGAAACAGGTGTGGTAGGTTGAACAGAAGCTGCAGTAGTTGCAGCAGCAGTTTGAGGTGGAGTTCGAGGTGAACTAGGCCCAGGCTGCTGAACTAAACCAGGTGTAGAAGTTTGAACAGTAGGCTGGACAGGTTGTTGGGTTGGACCAGAAACCAAAGGTTGTCCAAGTTGACTTGATAACTACACATTAGGTTGCATAGTCTGTTGAATTTGAGATGGATCCCACACCATATTCATTCCGGGGTATGGACCCATAAAAGGTTGTGCATGTGGAGGACCATAACCAGGTTGAACGTAGGGCTGATATTTAAGCGGTACATTTCCAGCTCCTTGTGCAAATGGTTGATCAGAAGGTGGTTGGAAACCTTGAGTTGGGTACTGACCTTGAGGTTCATAACCTTGAGGCATGTACTGAAACTGGGGTTGACCTTGAGGTACATATTGAAACTGAAGTTGACCTTGACGTATGTACTGACTTTGGGGTTGACCTTGAGGTATGTATTGTCCCGAAGGTATGTACTGTCCTTGAGGTTGCCCCCCAGGTGGTAACTGACTACCTTGAGGTTGCCCCCCAGGCGATAATTGACTACCTTGAGGTTGCCCCCCAGGCGGTAACTGACTACCTTGAGGTTGCCCTCCAGGTGGTAACTGACTACCTTGGGGTTGCCCCCCAGGTGGTAACTGACTACCTTGAGGTTGTGGATTTGGAATACTACCAGACATCATAAGGATTTCTTCTACGCTCAACGCTTGAGTTCCATTATTACCAGTTGATATCTCATGTTCAATTGGTTGAGGAGATGCTCCTGAAAAAGTACCAGTGAGTGACTGGTACCCCGAAGGAACAGAAGGACCGCCATATAAAAATGTTTCCGGTGTTTGGGAAAACATAGATGACTGTCTCGACATATTCAACGGAGGATAATAACCTCTAGGTGTTGCATGAAAAGGAATTCGAGGTGGTGAAAAACTAAGACCCGGGTTTTCTAAAAAATTTGTCAATGATACGTACCAAGCGTCACTCCTAAAAGGACTGTAGAATATTGATTCACGCTCCCTAAGCTCTAAAGTTGGTTGATTTTCAGGAAGAATTATATCTTCGTCCAGACTAACAAGTTCTTCAATAGAAATGAGGCCAGAAGGAAGATTTTGGGTAATGATATTTCCTACCCTGGGTGAACCAAGACCACTAGAAGTTGGAGAAGCAAATCCTAAAGATGGAGTAGCAGCAGGCTCAGTTTCAGGCTCAAAAATTTCAGGTTCTTCAGCTAATTCACTGGTAGGAGAAATACTACCAGTAACTTCGGAAAATGAAATTGGCTCGGAAATATACTCTGTTGTGTGTACTTGATAATCAGGATGAACAATTAAATATGACTCTCCGGCTTCTAGTGACCCAACTCCACTGTCACTAGGTGATACAAGAGCTCGTAGCCCTTCAAGTTGGCTTGGTGTATACTCAGGAGGTTTCCCTCGGAGTCTACAAGATTGTCTCGGTAATTCAGCCACGATTAAATATTTAATTACTCACACGCAAACAAAGAAAATTTCAATAAAACCACCTAAAGTCTCTAAAGAAACAAACAATTGAATCACACGCCTAAAAAATCTAAGAGTTCAAACCACACACAAACAGTAACTTCCCGTACTAAAAACACTAGTTGGTGATGAAATCCAACGTCGTAGAATTTTAATACAGAAAGGGCGGTTGGAACAGTTACCCCGACAACCTGCTTAATGAAACAGACTGGCACAAGTTTCTTCACAAAACCATCTCGAGTGAAGAGAACCCCCCAGAGAGTCCAAGTGATTCTAGTCGACGTCTGCTCCATGTACAGTGAGACCCGTCCTTCACCGTCACCTTAGGAAATAATCTTAAGTTTATGGACACTAAGGTTACCAACAGCAACAAATACAACTGGGGGAACAGTCTACAATCTGATCTACGTGCAAGGGCAGAGTAACAAAGCTCAATCCCCTTGAAGGCTCCTCGACATGATCAATCCAAGGTTTACCAACAAGTGACCCCAGGCTCCTCAACAATGGTTAATCCGAGGTTTACGTTTATAATACGCACAAATATTCTATCATTCCCAATGAGACAGACTTGATTGTCTCAAAGGTTCGGACATGATCTCGTCATTGACTCCTTTAAGAGAAGCTTCCCAAAATGTATCAATTACAATTGGATTTATTTCCTACCACAAGATATAACTACTTGTTTGTTTTAACTATCTTGGAGAGTTAATTACTCCCTACTCCAAGATACTAGCCTAAGCTATATTGGTGATAAAAGCCCTAGAAATAACAAAGATTGCTAGATAAATTTTAATTAAGCGTTACTTTTATGGGTTGTTCTTTAAGTCAATAGGTATGGAAATGAAACTTTGATGGTGTGAAGACTTGACTCCAAAAACACTAAAAAATGCACCTAAAATGATAAACAATTCATTTTTTCTTTTAATGAATTCCTAGCTAAAAGAAAGAGTTCGAGAATGAAATTCTTTAAGAAACAAATCCTTCTTTCAACATGTAAATGAAAAGAAAAGAAAAAATTGTCTTTTTCAATAAGAACTCAAAACGAGACTACTAATTAAAGCTCACAATAAATCCCTTTCCCTTTTTCAAAACTCGAAACTACAAAAAACAATATTCTTCAAAAGAAATCTATAAGTTCTAGGAAACACTCAAAACTACAAAAACTAATTTTGAGATCTAAAAACTTGAAAAAAACCTAATTGAATAAAAGCTTCAATTCTTTTTTAGAATGTTTTACGTAGTTATTCAGTAAACTAAGGATTCATTCGTTCAGAATAACAAATCAATCAAAAAACATCCAAATATGTTTTCTTTTGGAAAAATGAAATTCAAAACTTATAACAAAGCTTGTTCAAAGATTTACAAGGAGAGAAGTAAATCTATTTCTCGCAAAGGACAGAATTCACAAACAAGTCAGACTCATCAAGAAGACAAAAAGACACCAGGGTAATCTAAGGTTTCTCAGGATCCTAATCTTTGAGTCACTACAGAGACCAAGTGAAAACCACTCCAGGCATGCAAAACTTTTAGAAAATCATCTAAAACAAAAATACCAATGGATTTTTGACAGAACACATGCAGATCTAGGTAGACACTAAAAACCCTAAATGGAACCTAAACTTAACTGGAAGAAAACATTTTAGGTTTTTCAAAATAATTTACAGGGTTCGCAGGCTTCCAGAGGAAACAAGCACGGTACCGCTCTATGTACTAAAGGAAAAGTGCGGAGATGCCCACACTATCTGTAAAGAGAAAGTACGGTCCCCTGAAAACTTCGAAAAAAACAAAAAATAATCCAGATTCTAAAAACTACCCAATCCAACACACATCAAGAAAAAACCAGAAACGAGAATAAGTTTCTCAAGTAAAAGACAAAGGAACACCAAAAACCAAATTCAGTTCCCCAGTATGGTCGCCAATTTGTTGGCCGAATAAATCGATCTTGCGGACAAGGCAGATCTCCCTAGTATCAAAAGATAACTAGCAACAAGCAGACAAACAAATCTATCTTTCTCTAAACATATGCGATTCATAAACAAAAACTATAGAGGTGTTTAGACCCTACCTTAAGTCCAACACTAGTTTGTAGCGGCCATCCTTCAACCGTCCGAAAGAGTTTCCTTTTGAGAACCTGCAAACACAAACAAGAAAACATCAAATAACACCTGCATAGCTAATATCATAAATCATGTCCATTATGGTGATCAAGGAATCCATAAAATAAACCATAAAACAACAGCTTATTGAGAAAAACAAACTTATTTGTATTAACTTTGAAGTAGAAGAACCTTACAACCTTTTCAGCCTTGATGTTGAACAAGCTCTTCCCAGGGTCTGAAATAGGAATCTCCTTTACTTTGACAAGCCTTACACTCTTCCAAATGAGATCAAAGAGGTATGTAATCTCTCCTCATAAAAGCTCAATTAAGAAGACTAAGTTCCAGCAGCATTTCACCTCAAAAATATTCAGCTTTCAACCTCCCCAGTAACCAGCCCAATGCTTCATTTTATAGTGCAGAGGAAGGAGGTTACAGGTCCACCTATGAAGGGATAGAGTCCTCCTTCAAAGGGATAAGCTCCTCACATCAAGGGGTTAGCTCCTTAAGGTATGGGATGCATGAACCTTAAGGGAGCGAACTTGCCACCTCAAGATCCCTTCCAGAAGCTTCTAGAAATTACTCAAAGTGAGTTTTTAAGAATATATTTGCGCCTTTTTAACCTTTATAGGGGTCGGCACCCATAACACAAAGACAGAACGGTCAAGTACGCAGAAGACATGACCATTAGGTGCAGGACCGCAGGTAATGCAAAGAGAAAGTGCGGAACCAGAGTTTTATAGACTTTTGAGGGCTTTCTCTTATTTTCAAGGCTTGATATGAGGAACTGAGGCTTAAGACTTGCAAAGGAGGAAAGTATGAGTGGTAATGGACTCACACAGATTGTAGAATGTCAAGGTGACAATTTTTTGTGCAACAGACCCGGCCCTGGAAGACCTCCTAAGGAGACTCCAATAATTGAACCTCGTACCAAAGCTGTTGAAACTCAAACAACTATTATTCACCATTAAATCAGTCAATTGATATTGCTTAAAATGGTAAAAATTCTTTGACTACATTTAATGTTGAAAAAGAGTTAGAAAGAGTTAAAATTCCAATTCCACTTTTAGAACTTTCCAAAACCCTAGGTATAAAAATCAAGTCTCCAAATGGACCTCGGTTGATGCTAAAAGTGATATAATTAGTCTGCAAGATGAAAAACCAGTAGTTGTCTTGGTCCTAGCTCAGATATGATAGATGAAATAGTGCCCCCTTTCTATGTAACTCTTAAGACAAATTATTCCATGTTATATAATTGTATGCTTGATTCTGGAGCATCACATAACCTCATGCCAAAAACTATCATGGACTATTTGAAACTTGACATAACTAGATCCTATCATGACTTGTACACCTTTGATTCTAAAAGGGTGCCCTTCTTAGGATTGATTAAGGATTTAGTAGTCACCCTTGCCCAAATTCCAGTGAAAAGTGTAGTTCTTGATATAGTTGTCACAGATATCCCTCCCAAATTTGGAATGCTCCTTTCTAGGTCTTGTTGTGCCAAGTTAGGGGGAACTCTTCAGATGGATATGTCTTATGCCACTATTCCACTTTATGGGGGAGAACAATTAAGATTATATATAGAGGTAAGATTTATGCACACTGTTTGAAAAATAGACTAGCCAAGGAACCATCCCATTTATGCAATTGATCAGGATTTCGATTGCTTTCAACTCTCCTCAGACCAAATACATGAAACTCAAGTTAAAATAGAAGATGTAATTGAAAGTCCTGTACCAAATCAAACGGATGTATGGAAACTATTTTTTGATGGTTCTTGTACAAAAGATGGGGAAGGATCTGGGGTAGTTTTAATTTCACCAGAAAAAAAAGAAAATATCACCCAATCATGCAAACTCAACTTCGAAGTTACAAATAATGTGGTTGAATATGAAGCTTTCCTTTTGGGACTGCAGTTAGCCAAAAGCTTAAAGGTTCAAAACTTAAGTGTTTTTACTAATTCAGAACTTATTGTCAAACAAGTGAGAAATATTTGCCGGACTAAGCATCCTAGACTTAGGTCTTATTGAAATGAAGTTTGGGATTCAGTTGAAAACTTCTTTGATGCTTTCAATTTGACTTATATTCCAAGAAATCAAAATATTCATGCAGATGCCTTAGCTGTTTCTGCTAGTTCATTTAAAGTTCCTAATCAGACCAATGTACTCTATCAAATACAATTCAAGTACAGACCATCCATCCCAAACAATCTAAAACACTGGCAAATATTTGAAGATGATGAACATTTGAAATCTTTTCTGCAAGTTATAGATGATTTTTCAGTTCTACAAATTGATGAAGATAGAACAACAACAAATGAAAATTACACTTCAAATTTCAATTCAAAAATTGATGATCATGACAATTGTCTAACAATTTTATTCCCAAAGGCCTCATTCCTTTAGAAAACTTGTTTGATCAAAATGATGTCCTCTGAAACCTCAGTCCATTTCTTCACAAGATAAGAAATTAATATTGGAACAGATGATGATATTAAAAACATTAAAATATGTGCATCTCTAGATCCTAAGATCAAATCTCAATATCTTAAGTTACTTCAAACTTATAAGGATGTTTTTGCATGGACCTATGATGATCTTAAAATCTGTGATACTTCATTAATACAACATAAGATTCCTTTAAATCCAGAAGCAGTTCCTTATCAACAGAAACTTAGGAGGATCAATCCAACTCTTCTACCAACTGTAGAAAAGGAAATTAAGAAAATGCTAGATGCCCAGATCATTCTCCCTCTTATATATTCTAATTGGGTTGCAAATTTAGTTCCTGTTAGAAAGAAGAATGGAGAAATTAGACTCTGTGTGTACTTTAGAAATTTGAACAAAGCATCATTAAAGGATAATTATCCTTTGCCCAAAATGGATCAGTTACTTCAAATGGTTTCAGGAGCACAAAGACTTTCTATGCTTGATGGTTTTTCAGGCTATAATCAGGTAAATGTTGATTCAGCAAACAGAGAGAAGACAACCTTTACTACACCCTGGGGTACATTCATGTATGATAGAATGCCATTTGGCTTAACCAATGCTGGAGCAACATTTCGGAGAGATATGGATGTATCTTTTGTGGGTCAGGTAAATAAATTTGTAGTCATTTATCTTGATGACAATACTATTTTTTCTAAATCTAAGCAGCAACATCTAAAGCACTTGATGAAGGTTTTTGACGGTTGTAGAAAATTCGGAATATCATTGAATCCTAAAAAGTCTTTGTTTTCTATCAAAGAAGGAAAATTGTTGGGCCATATAATTTTAAAAGAAGGAGTGGTCATTGATCCCAAGCGTGTGTCTTCCATTGAAACATTGACCTTACCTAGAAACAAGAAGGAGATTCAAGCTTTTCTAGGAAAGATTAATTTTTTAAGGAGATTCATCCCAAATTATGTTGAGATTGTAAAAGATATAACTCACATGCTCTGAAAAGATCATGAAGTTAAATGGACTGTCTCGTCCAAGCATGCATTTGATCAGATCAAGAATGCTATCTCTGAATCTCCCACCTTGGCTAGCCCTGATTACACTAAACCATTCAGTATCTTTTCCTTTGCCTCAAAAACAAACCTTGTTGTTGTTCTCTACAAAAGAATGAAGATTCCCATGACCAACCCATAGCCTTTTTCAGTAAGGTTATGATAGATGTCAAGCTTACGTATGACATAATTGAGAAGCAAGCCTATGCCCTTATTCAAGCCCTGAAATCATTCAGGATGTATGTCCTACATTCTTTTATTACGGCTTATGTTCCTAACAGTGTTGTGAAAATCATTTTAACTCAACCAGACACTGATGGAAAGAGAGATAGATGGATCACTCAAATACTAGAGTTTGATCTAACTATCAAAACTACAAAGCTAGTAAAATTCCAAGGATTAGCTAAGCTTCTAGCTGAATCCAACTGTAAAGTGCTCGAAATCAATTCTATTTTAGAGATACAAGGGAAGAATCCACAAAAACCTTCTCAAACTTCAGATGGGAAGAATCCATAAGAACCTTCTCAAACTTCAAATGAGAATAATAAACAAGAACCTTATGTCCTTACAAAAGGGGAGAATCCACAAGAACATTCCCTTCATCTTGAAGAAAAGAATCCACAAGAACTGTTACCTTCATATTAGATCAGCCCTTTATACATTAATGACAAATTCTTGTTGTCAGATTGGTACCAAGACATTGTAAATTTCTTGATCCATTTTGAATGTCCAACATCATTCTCCAAAAGCTGGTGTAAAACTCTCAAACTGAAAGAAGTCAAGTATTGTATCATAAATGCAAATTTGTATTGGAAAGACCCACTAAATATTTTGTTATTATGCTTAACAGAATCAGAAACTAAAGGAATCATTGACCAATATCATACAGGATTTTGTGGAGGACATTATGCTTGGACAGCAACAACATATAAGATATTAAAGGGAGAATTTTATTGGCCAACATTGTTCTTACAAGTAGGAGCAAAGGTTAGAAGTTGTGTTCCTTGTCAAATTTTTGTTGGTAAGCAAAAATTAGCAGCTCTTCCATTGGTTCCATCAATAGCCTCAGAACCTTTTAGCCAATGGGGATTAAGCTTTATTGGAGAGATTCATCCCACTTCAAGTAATCAGCATAGTTGGATCCTCACTGCAATAGACTACTTCACTAAATGGGTCGAAGCAATTCCAGTGAGAAATGCTACTAATTCAGTGGTAATCAAATTTATTGAAGAGAACATCTTATCTAGATTTGGTTGCCCAACTCAAATTGTCACTGACAATGTAGAAACTTTTTCTAGTGTTAAAATGATTGAGTTTTGCAAGAAATATCAGATTTTGTTACATCATTCAACTCCATATTACCCACAAGGTAATGGCCTTACATGATCCTCTAATCAAAGTCTGGTAAAAATAATCAAAAAGACTCTAGCAGATTATAAAAAGAGCTAGGACTCTCATTTAATTTATGCAGTATGGGCAAACAAAATTACTCCAAAGAGATCTACTGGAAAATATCCATTTCAGTTAGTTTATGGGAAAGATGCAATCTTCTCTACCAATTTGGCCTTCCCTGTTTTAAAATTCCTCCAGGATTCAACAGATGAACCTGATGATTTTTCAAGGATAATAAATCAGATTATTGAACTAAATGAAAACAGAGATGAAGTTCAATACAAATTGAAAAAGTATAAGAATAATATGAAGAGACTGTTTGACAGAAGAGCCAAGGAAAGGGACTTCAAGGAAGGTGATCTAGTTCTAAGATGGGATTCCAAGAGAGAAGAAAAGGGAAAACCTAGCAAGCTTGACAAGTTGTGGTTTGGACCTTTAGCAATTGCTGAAGTGAAGGGAAACAACACTTTTTTGCTACAAAATCTTGAGGGGCTATATTCCACTTATCCTGTAAATGGAAGGTTTCTCAAACATTACAGTCAATACTGAGAAGTTGAAGTAGATTTCATTGCTACCATTGTAAAAACTCCGGCTTCTTTTATTTTTCAAGTTGTCAGTATGATTTTTTACAGCAAAAGACTCCATAACACGAGGAGAAGGCACATGGATATGCTGGTTCTCTTCATTCTACAGGAGAAAGCAGTCCCCAGATGGAGCCAATGTTGTAGCATTTTTTTGTTTTGATAAGTTAGAATAAATTATTCCAAAAAATGAAAATATTTTTCAAAAAAATGTTAAGCTAGGATATGGACAAAAATAATACTGAATAAAAATGTTAGGAAATATTTTTATAAATATGTCCATATCAAAGAAAATGTTAGAATAGATGCCCTAAAAAATGAAGGCAAAAATAAAATGTTAGGTTAAAGAGAAAAGCAAAAAGCAAAAAACAGATCATGAAAGTGTGCAAGTCCAAGTGCCACTACTTTTTACTTTATTATGCAAAATAATGGTTGTGTGCAGCTTTTCATAAATGCCACAACCCATGATAGTCAAATAGTTTAATCTTGACTAGTTCATGCTTTAAATTTCATGTTTATAGTTAGAGAATAAAGATCCAGCCAAACTGTTTAATATTGGCAGATCAGTAGTTAGGTAGAGAATAATAAGGAGTTCATCGGTTTAATCTAAGCCCTTGGATGTTATAAGGTTAGAATTAGATAGTTTTCTTTTCAAAACAAAAAGGAAGAAAAGGGTCTGCTAGCCTAAATGCACCCAATTAAGTGAAGAAAAAATGTTAGGATAAGTAAAGGGTAGGTAGAATAAAGGTTGCAGAAGTACAAAGTTGATTGAAGCATAAGCACATTTATCATGCTTAATCATATGTTTCAATGTGCGGGAGCATTTATGAAAGTGAAAAGATGTTCACAAGTTGATTTGGTTAACTTCCCCTCATTTCATTTCATCCCCCACTATATACTTACTAATTTCCCCTTTATTCCATCATTTCTTGTTAAAATACCTTTTTCCCTTCATTTTCACCTTTGTCGCTTGGTTTCACACATTTTCCTAGCAATTTACCCTCCAAACTCATTCCCCTACCTAAAAACCCCTTTTCCCTAGTGCGAAACCCATTCCCCTTTGAAGAAATTACTTTCCCCTTGTAATTTCCCTAAAAACCCATAAAACCCCCCTTATCCTAACTTTTATTCCCCTCTCCGCTTTATTTAACTTGAACTCTGCCATTCATATTTTTCCCCACAAAACCCCTTTTTACACATAAACCTCCTTTAGCCTAAGTTTTATGTTAACCCCGCATTACTTAACAAAACTACACAAATCACCATTTTCCCGACAAAACTTGTTTAACCCAACCTCATGGTGTGGTTAAGCAAACCCCGCATTTAACCTTGGGTATGGTTAATAAACCTTCCGCGATACCTGTTTAACCTATATCCCTAGTGTATTTATTCCCTGGTCCCACTTTATTAAACCCATCGCAATATGCTTAAACCTCGCTTATAGCATAAAATAATTACAAATCCTTTGTAATTAACCCCTGGGCCCCGCTAATCTCCGCCGACTATCCTCCATGCAACTCCATCGCGCGATAGCCATCAGATCATCCACTCCCAGATCCAATGACCCACAGCCATATCGCGCACTCCCGATCTCCGACCTTTACCCGCCCGAGAGCACGCGAGATTCGTGGTTTTTCTCGGGCCCCTTGCAGTTACATGGCAGCTCTATGTTAACTCGCATGCCCTCAAGAAAATACCACCCCACAGCTAAAAGTGGTGCGATGGCCTCTGAAACCGCCTCCCTGCGCAGGCCAAAACCATCATTGTTCACTTATCAGTTTCCACGCCAAATTTTTAAAAGTTAACCATTTCCTATTTAAACGCCAAACACCTCGTTTTTGCTATTTTTGCCTGTTTACACAATGAAGCCTGCATAACCCTTCCTGTGCCACCCTAAGCCTCTACAACCTATTTTAACCTCCGATTACCATCGAAACACTTCCAGGACTTCGTCCACAAACCTCTCAACTCAAATAAAACCATTATCACCTCCTTGTTTGCCTGTGTTTTTCTTAACAATTGTTTGTATTTTGCAGGTGATCATATATAACCTCTTTGTTCCAGATTCTCTCAGGAAATGAATTCAAAAACCTTTATACAGTTAAAAGACAATTATCATTTACATAGCACATAAGTCATTTACACAGTAATGGTTAAAACAAAGCAGAAATCCTTTACACAGAGACAGTAAATGTTAAAACAAAGGAGGCAGATAAAACATACAGTTAAAAGAAAAACAGATGAAATATACAGAAAGATGATCAATATCCAACTACCATATGCTAAGACATGTAAAAACTAAATGATTTACTGTTGAAATATACAGTAAAAACTTGAAATGTATAGCAAAAGTAAAAACCATAATAAAGGATATTGACAGGTCAACAAGGTCAAAGAGTATCAGATGAAAGAAAGGTCACAAGTAAAAATGACATCCAGAGTGAAGATCAAACAATCAAGTAGCTTAAAGGGAAAAATATCAAAGTCCAAAGGACAACAAAACATAAATAATAGGACAGTCAGCCAGTTTCAACAATTTTTAGTTTTTAAGTGATAGTCACCAACAGCACAACATCAAAATAGTGCCAGATCAACTAGCACTCTTTATTTTGATTTCACTATAATCTATTTTTGTAAAAACAGTTTAGGATAATTTCTACTGTTGTATAAATAACTCTCTTCACAAGTTATTATAGGTTCACCATTGATCCAGGTTGACCATTGAAGAAGGGTTCAACTCTTGAAGAAAGATTGCACCTTGATGAAGCATTTGTAAACATTTGATGTACTTAGCTTTTCTAGACCCTTAATACAAAGCAAAGGATTCTGAATTCAGTTTTACACAGTTTGTGTTTTCTATAAGTTTTTCCAGTAACACTTGTTATGTTTTTCTTCATATTCTTATGTCTTATAGAGATAACTAGGTAGGAATAATTGTGTTTCAATCTATTCCTATAAGCTTCTAAAGTGATAATTAATAAAGAGAATGGATTAATGTACTGTCTTTTTAATAAATTCCCTCTCAAATAAATCATCAGCATCTTGTTGTAAGCATAAGCAAATTCTCTTAAACCTTCTGAACATCAGTCAGAGGTTTTCGTACTTATGATTATTTAATTTTCTATCTGAAATTTGTGATAATCATATTATTTTTTGTTTCTGCTCACCACTATTCAAGTTATATCACTGTGTGAAATTTTATAGCAGCCCTCTCCTTTGGTATTAATATTATTCAAAAGGTTAGGCATTACACTGTTACATCTGTTTCATTCATTGGTCCTCCAAATTAAAATAAAACCCCAAAACAATTATCTTAGATGCTCTGGCTTGATAGCTGACCATTATCAACTCAGAGGTACAACAGGTGTAATAGTCAGGATTTCATATGTAGAGGGGCCTTCTTCTATATACTTCTCCTACTTTTCTTTATCATGTTTCTCCTCAATCCCATCAGGTCTAGTTGTATCAACACATTCCCCCTCAGCTATAGCAGTAGATCTTTTAGTCTCTTCATGTATATTTTCAATTTGAACAAGAGGGTCAATTTTCATCTTACCTGGGGAAGTAACAACCTCTTGTTCTTTTTTCTACTTTTTCATTATTGATCCTCTATCCCATGTTATTTCTCTACTTCTTGTTCAGGCTTTGGTGTGACATTTGGGATTTTAGATGTAGAGGGGCCTTCTTCTATAGACTTCTCCTACTTTTCTTTGTCTTGTTTCTCCTCAAACCCATCAGTTCCATTTGTATCAACACATTCCCCCTTAGATGTAGCATTAGGTTTTTGAGTCTCTTCTCATATAACAACTACTCGCACCCTTTTTCTAGGGGTTCTTCCACCAATTTGCCTTTTTAGTTTCCTTTTCTACACTTTTAACTTTTTTGATACTCCCCTGGTCCCTTCAGGGATCTTCACTTCCTCAACCCCAATTTCATGCATAGTTGTTGTTCCAACAGTTTCTTCCTCCAATACTACCTCTACGATCAAGCACCCACCACATCTTTCCTCTAATGACTCACTAGACACCGCCATAGGTTCTTCTATTCACATCTCCTTTCCTCATGAGGATGAACTAGGGGTCGTTCTAATGGAACTCCACCTCTCAGGGTTATTTCAACTAGTTATAAGAGGTGTATCATCCCTACTCCGCTTAGAGGTTGCGTTTGTATTTATCTTGGAAGATGTAGCAGTTTCAGCAACACATGTTGTTTTAGCTTGGGTGCTACTTCAGTGCTTGGTGTTGTTTCAGCGCTAGGTGTTGCTTCAACATTGGATGTTTCTTCAGCACTAGTTGTTCCTTCAACATTCTCTTCATGCTCCTCATTCGCACTAGCATGAGGTCTCACTATCAAACCACGTCAAGAGCTCCCTTGTCTTTGTAATGAATGCATGATGATTAATTTAATGAGCGCGTGGTTAGTGAGGCAAGTTTTTGGATGTTTTTCCCGTTTCACAACCTCAGCCATGTGTTTTAATGACTTCAACAAGCAGTATGGTAAATTAATCAACCGCCTCTTCCTTAGGTGTGCCAACAATTGAAAGTGATAATTGAAAATAATCCTAAAACGATCGTCACAAGTAATGATTTTTTAGATGAAGAGGGCTACATCATCCCAAGGGTGAAGAATAGATGCTCTACCAAAACCCCTTCCCTTGGGCCTCAATTCTTCTCCCTCCTATGAATATGGCCTTAGCTTCAAGATTGGCCACTTTCCTTGAGAATCACCATTATCCGGTCCTAGGAAGCCCTGTCACTTTTGTGATAACTTCTTCTGTAACAACAATTATGAAGCCTCTAGCCATAGAGTTTTGTTCAACTAAGGCTTGGGAAAATTCTAAAGCAACTAATTCACTGAAACCCTGTAATTTTTCGAAATAACATATTCATCCATCCATTTGAAAAAATTCCAATGCTTCCAGATGTTGTAACAACACATTAACAGAGTTAGGTTCATGTCTGACTGCTACTCCACGCATAGCTACTCACAACCACATTATTCCAAAATTTCTAGGAACCTATTACAAAGTTGCTTCAACACAGAAAAATTCTTTCTCAGGGGAGAATGTCAAGGTTTTGGAATTATCGGTGGTTACTCCTCCTTATTACCAAATCAAAACTTTTAAATCAAAAGGAATTTTTGAATGATTGCACTAATCTTTAGATGTAACAACATTAATAATAAAGAAAAAAAAGTAATAGTGATGAAGGAATATTGGTACTAACGAAAGCAGTTAAATTGGTTTAATTGTAGAAACTAATGGTGTTAGAATAATATAATCATGCAGTATTATGTTAGGGTGAGCTATGTATTAATTGGATGAATAAATTCAAGTGAAATCATCATGCATCATTTTAATGATGCACTCCTCCCCCCCATCTTATCGTAACATCCGTCCTTGGCATGTGTACATACTATTATGATTGTCACTTCTCAATTACCAAATCAAAAAATATTTGACAAAATATGCATACATGTCCTTATCTTACCATCATGATTTCATGGGGATTTACAACTGAATGTTGTGAAATCTACTTTGTGGTTTGTTAAGTTATGGTATGTTCTATGCTTATAACAGTTTACTTCTTTTTCTTATTATATTCCACAGATTAGCAATCACATGTACATAAAGTAAAGTGCAGATAGAACATTAAACGATCGACAGAAAACAAGCCAAGACAAGAGACACAAGATGTGGCGGCTAGCCAGGGACAAACCCCACAATGTGTGGGGAAACCCTTTGCTCAAATCTTCTTTTATCTTCAATAATTCAGCAGAGAGAAATAGTACAATAAATCTGATTCATATCAGCATTAGCAAACCCTAGATCAGTAGCATCAGCATTAGCGGCTTCATTATCAAACTAGGGCAGACCATATCTCACAAACCGACAGTCGGATTGACTTCATTCCACCACCAAAAGTTTCAGCTTCCAGAGGAGGTTCAGATGAACCTACAGCGCAGTTCAGATGAGGAGATCTTCTAGGCCACGCAATTCAATCTTTACTTCTGCAGTTGCAGCTTCAGTTTCAACAGTTTCCGGCTTCAAACTAGGGCAGTCGATATCTTGCAAACTGTTCGTTGGATTGACTTCATTCCACCACCAAAAGTTGCGGCTTTCAAAGGAGTTTCAGATGAACCTACAACGCAATTCCAAAGAGGAGATCTTCTAGGCCACGCAAGTCAATATTTACTTCTGTAGTTGCAGCTTCAGTTTCAACAGTTTTCGGCTTCAAACTAGGGCAGTCGATATCTTGCAAACCGTTCGTCGGATTGTCTTCATTCCACCACCAAAAGTTGTGGCTTTCAAAGGAGGTTCAGATGAACCTATAGTGCAGTTCCAAAGAGGAGATCTTCTAGGCCACGCAAGTCAATATTTACTTCTGCAGTTGCAGCTTCAGTTTCAACAGCTTCTGGCTTCACATGTGAGAGAGAGAGAGACCCATTTCAGCGCAGTAGAGAAGAGACTCATATCTGCGCAGTAGAGAGAGTGAGATGTGATGAGATGAGTGAGTCCAAATGAGGAAAAGTCCTCTTATATTTATACACAACGTTGGTGGGTGAATAGATGCGACTGTTGGGCTTCTGAGCCTACATGAGTTGTAGGTCGGCTTGATAATAATTCCATAATCAAAATAAATTCATATCTCCATGAATACTTATCGGAATTGGATGATATTTATATCAATCCTACACCTCTCGACGAGAGGAATCTAATAAAAATATTATTAGCCATGAATAAGATGACCCACATGAAGTTTTGCCTTGGTTGCCAATTTTAACACTCCCTCTCAACCATGGAGAACTTCATCTGCAATCTGTCTATCGGTCGTTACTATTCATCCATCAAATGCACTGCCTTGTACAGCCTGACCCTTGCCCTGCTCTGCTCTATTTTTCCTGTTTTGCTTTGTCTTGTTCTGCCCTTCACTGATCTGTACTGTTTTGTTCTGTTCTGCTCTACTCTTGCATTGTTCTGTTCTACTCTGCTTTTGTCCGAATTTTGAAGAAGAAGAAATGATCGAGGATGTATCATACTGACTCAAAGTCAATCTCAGAGTATGTACCACTGGTCCCAGACCAGTCTCAACCAACCCAAAGTCAGCGTCATAGTGAGTACAACTCCAATGGTCCCAGACCAATATCATCCTCCACTGACTCAAAGTCAGTCTCAGAGTATGTACCACTGATCCTAGACCAGTCTCAACCGACCCGAAGTCAGCGTCATAGTATGGTACAACTCCTACCACTGGTCCCAGACCAGTATCATTGATCCCAAATCAATGGAGGTCATCCTAGCGTAGGGAGTACGGTAGTTACAACGATGCGTCCATTGGTACTACTATGGTCCCTAACTTCATTTCCCTGCTCATTGATCAGATGAGAGGTACTTCCCATGAGTCCCAGACTGCATGGGTAGGATGCCTCGACGGGAGAACTAATCAATCCTGTCCTCACAGGAGAACACATCAATCCTGCTACAATTGCCATGGAGAACACATCAATCCAGGCCTCACAGGAGAACACATCAATCCTGCTACAATCGCCATGGAGAACACATCAATCCAGGCCTCACAGGAGAACTAATCATCCTGCTACACAGGAGAGCGAATCATCATATTGTACAAGAGAGCTAATCATCTTGTCCCACAAGAGAGTGAATCATCTTCTCCCACAAGAGAGCGAATCATCTTGTTCCAGTGTGCACCACCAGGGGAGGGTGAGTCACCCTGTGGTCGTATGTTGCTCCAGTAATAACCGCAAGCCCTCAGAGCTCCCAGAGCTCAATGTATGCAACATGCAGGACCCTTGTACAAGGGTTTCTTACCGACTCCAAGTTGTTTGGGAAAATCACAGGTTAGATCTTTCCTCGGGGCTTTGACAAGGTGTATCAACCTGTACATCATCTTAATGCGATGGAGCCTCCTTGCTCATCAACTTACCATATCCAAGATGATGTCTATCTACTGGAGCAATCGACGAATACGGGATTCCTCAATAATCGAATCCCACCTCTGGTTGTTATAGAGAATCACAGTGGTATCCAATGTAAATCCAAACAACTCACTGAAGAGCTTTTGCAACCAGACTACCTCACACGAGGTTATGCTAGCAACAATATATCTTGCTTCGGCGGTGCTCAAAGCCACCGACTTTTGTTTCCTGCTCATCCAAGATATCGAAGCAGATCCCAAGGAGAAACAACACCCGGAAGTGCTCTTACGGTCCACCACACTGCCTGCCCAATCAACATCAGTATATCCAAGTAGTCTCACATCGCCGGCAGTGTATCTTAATCCATGAGAGATTGTGTCCTGAAGACATCTCAGAAGATTCCTGGCATCAATCCAGTGAGGCTCAACCAAATATGAGCTCACAATGCTAACTGCAAAAAATATGTTCAGACGGAGGTTCACCAAGAACATCAATGCGAATGAGTTTATGAAACTCAGAGGCATTTCCCAAATCTGGTCCGACATCACTACCATATAACTTCTAAAAGTTAAGATCCTCGAGGTAGTCACAGGCTTGCAGTCCACATATTTCCCTTGAGATAGGAAAATTTCCCTTGGCTTCTGCCATACTTCAAGTCCTAGGAAGTAGTGCATCAGTCCTAGGTCTTTCATTTCAAATTTAGAGGCCAGCTCCCTCTTACATTTGTGAATGAGAGGGTCTGCACCTGTTAGAAAGAGGTCATCCACATACAATACCAGTATGAGAGGCTTGTCATCTTCAACCTTAAAGTAAAGGTTAGGATCGGCTTCATTCCTAGTGAATCCCAGCTTCATCAAGTAGCTATCGATCCTCTCATACCATGCTCGGGGTGCTTGCTTCAGCCCATAGAGAGCTTTCTTCAACCTGCATACATGAGATTTTCGATCATAAATCTCAAATCCTTCGGGTTGCTCCACGTAGACCTCTTCTTTGATCGAGCCATGCAAGAACGCAGTCTTGACATCCATCTGATGTAGGTTCCATCCTTGTGAAGCGGCAAGGGCTATGATCGAGCGGATGGTCGTATATCTGGCAACAGGTACAAATATCTCATCATAGCCTATACCTTCCTTTTGGGAGAAACCTCGAGCAACAAAACGAGCCTTATACTTTTCCGTGCTTCCATCTGCTGCATGCTTTATCTTGTAAAGCCATTTTGAAGTAACAATTGTCTTGTCCAGGGTCTGGGAACTACTTCCCAGACATCATTCTCCATAATAGACTCATATTCTACGGTCATAGCATCCTTCCATACTTGATGCTTGACGGCATCTGAGAATGACGAAGGCTCATTTTGTATGATCGTGCTCATGATGGTCAGGTATCCTTGATACCTATTAAGTTTCTTACTTTGACGGAAGGTTCCTCAGGGTGCAGCATGTCCTTTAGCATCATCAAGTATCCCCCTAAGCCATGAAGGCCTCTTCCTAGAAGAGGAAGGCTCATGTGGATGAGAATCTATCAGATCCATGGGTCCTTCTACATCAGGCATTGATTCATCATCCTTTTCTTTCGGTTCCCTGGTGTTGGCTTCTTGAGAGCTCCTCAAAGTCGAAAGGTTGTTCACCTTGCAGTGAACTTTTCTTTAGGAGTCTTGGAACCGAATGCTTGATGAGGGCATCAATTTTGTACATATACGATGGTGATTGTAGTTTCAGCCCATAGAAACATCAGAAGTCTTTGATCATGTAGCATGGCCCAGACAGCTTCCATCATCGTGCGGTTCTTCCTTCCCACCGCACCATTCTGCTCAGGAGTATGTGGTGTAGTGGTCTCCCTCTTAATGCCAACCTCAGGTATGCCTGAGTGAACCAATTGTAATATATCAGAGGTCTTGCTTTGGCTTGAGGGGAATGGTCCCCTTTTGAGCTTTCCTTCAGCACATCCTGGACATACACCTTCATTCTCTATTCAGAATTCGGGCATCCCTATCACCATTTGTCTTACACCGAGTATAGCTTTGTAATGAAGGGGGGGAAACCTCTAATGCCAAAGTTCGTACTGAAGAGGTGTGTCATAAGACATGACACCTAGCAGACTTCCATCGACCTGATATAATGAATCAACACTAAACCCAAGAGTAAAGGCATCTTTAACATTATACATACCTTGCCATCGTTGAAGGTTACATTGTAGCCTTTGTCTTCCGTTCCAGAGATGGACACTAGGTTTTTGAGGTCAGGTGCATTTAATACATCCTGGAATTTCTGGCCTTCTTGAATGCTTGTCCTCTTCCTTGATTCCCAGTTCTCCTCTTACCTTTTCTGTTGAATTTTTCATTCCTTTGATTGCCATCAGAGGGATTTTGATCATCGTCCTAGAGTGAGTCCTTTCTATCAGGGCACTCCCTTGCATAGTGACTTGCTTTATCGCAAATGTAACATCGTCATTTTCTTCTAGCCTTAGGTCCAGCCTTTCCTTTTGATTTAGTCTCGAATTATTTCTTTTCTTTGCATGAAAAGAAAAGGCAGCAGGAGGACCTTTAGGCATGGGCATTTCTTACACTTCTTCCCTTGTTTCTTCTTGAATGCATCTAGCCATTAATTCCTCGAAACTAGGAATTACATTATAGTTCAGAAGAGTAGTCCTGAACACATACCATTCAGATGGTAATCCTTCAAGAGTTGTGAGTGCCATTTCTCTGTCAGTAATAGTTTCCCCAATAGATAGGAGATCGTTCTTGATCTCGGTGATTCTTAAGAAGTATGCTTGCATACTTTCATCTTTACCCTTCTTGATTTCCCTCAGCTTATTTCTAAGAAACAAAACTTGATTTGCCTCATTAACTTTAAATAAACTCACCAGTCTGTCGTAGATTTCCTTGGAGGTGTCTAGATCAGAGATGTAGGCCACCAAGCGCTTGTCGATAGAGTCCCGGATGATCTTCTTTGTTTTGACTTCTCCATTTTTCCATTTGTTCCAGGCAGCAGCAGATGCATTTGATGAAGGCTCAACAATATTGCCTCTTACATGGTCCAACACTCCTTGATCTTCAAGGGTTAGATCGATAGACATCTTCCATCTGTGATAGTCAGCTTTCTCACGGAGCTTGTCTTCGGCAGGAAAGAGTGTTGAGGACCCCATAGTTCTTTTAGGATAGCCTTGCCAATCTTCTCTTCAATGATTGCTCTTGCTCTTGCTCGGGCTTTGTCTTCACCTCAGCTCTGATACCATGTTAAGTTATGGTATGTTCTATGCTTATAACAGTTTACTTCTTTTTCTTATTATATTCCACAGATTAGCAATCACATGTACATAAAGTAAAGTGCAGATAGAACATTAAACAATCGACAGAAAACAAGCCAAGACAAGAGACACAAGATGTGGCGGCTAGCCAGGTACAAACCCCACAATGTGTGGGGAAACCCTTTGCTCAAATCTTCTTTTATCTTCAATAATTCAGCAGAGAGAAATAGTACAATAAATCTGATTCATATCAGCAGTAGCAAACCCTAGATCAGTAGCATCAGCATTAGCGGCTTCATTATCAAACTAGGGCAGACCATATCTCACAAACCGACAGTCGGATTGACTTCACTCCACCACCAAAAGTTTCGGCTTCCAGAGGAGGTTTAGATGAACCTACAGCGCAGTTCAGATGAGGAGATCTTCTAGGCCACGCAATTAAATCTTTACTTCTGCAGTTGCAGCGTCAGTTTCAGCAGTTTCCGGCTTCAAACTAGGGCAGTCGATATCTTGCAAACCGTTCGTCGGATTGACTTCATTCCACCACCAAAAGTTGTGGCTTTCAAAGGAGGTTCAGATGAACCTATAGCGCAGTTCCAAAGAGGAGATCTTCTAGGCCACGCAAGTCAATATTTACTTCTGCAGTTGCAGCTTCAGTTTCAACAGTTTTCGGCTTCAAACTAGGGCAGTCGATATCTTGCAAACCGTTCGTCGGATTGTCTTCATTCCACCACCAAAAGTTGCGGCTTTCAAAGGAGGTTCAGATGAACCTACAGCGTAGTTCCAAAGAGGAGATCTTCTAGGCCACGCAAGTCAATCTTTACTTCTGCAGTTTCAGCTTCAGTTTCAACAGCTTCTGACTTCACATGTGTGAGAGAGAGAGACCCATTTCAGCGCAGTAGAGAAGAGACTCATATTTGTGCAGTAGAGAGAGTGAGATGTGATGAGATGAGTGAGTCCAAATGAGGAAAAGTCCTCTTATATTTATACACAACGTTGGTGGGTGAATAGATGCGACTGTTGGGCTTCTGAGCCTACATGAGTTGTAGGTCGGCTTGATAATAATTCCATAATCAAAATAAATTCATATCTCCATGAATACTTATCGGAATTGGATGATCTTTATATCAATCCTACACCTCTCGACGAGAGGAATCTAATAAAAATATTATTAGCCATGAATAAGATGACCCACATGAAGTTTTTCCTTGGTTTCCAATTTTAACATGGTTCAAATTCAATGATTAAATTTAATTTTTATCCTCTAATGGAGATTTATACCATAACAACAAATATTGTATCAACACTATAGAGTACATCAGGCTATTCTTTTTAATATATTGAGCAATATATTGATGGCAGCCCCTAAATCAATTAAAGTATTAGAAATATTCATTCCACCAATAGTTACAACTACAGTGGGGTTCCCAAGGTCCTCATACTTGGTAGGCACATTATTTCCTAATATTAAATCAGATAGTTTTCCAATAACGTGTACAATAGGAGGGTCCCAAGATTTCCTAAATTTGGTTTGATTAGGAAAGGAAACACATGCTTAAGAAATTATCTATGTAACAACAACAACTCCCATAACCTTAATCAATCCAAATTGGTAAAGGAACTAAAATGTAATACTGTAAGAACAAGCTTCGACAAACCATCCAAACTTGAAACACTCCATACATTAGTTTTATGACAGAAAATAGGCTAAGACAGTAGTTCTAGTTTCAAAAAGGAAATACTTAGGTGAATAAGGGTTGTTACTGTAATAAGATATGGTCTTGTTGGTCAAAAAGAGATAAAAGAAATTGGAAAATAAGTAGGAAAAAAATGACAATTCCATGACCCAACAATGTCGAAGCCTTATCACCCCTAAATTGTATAACACATAAAAACTATAATACCAAGCCCCTATAACCCTTAACAACTACTAATTTTGACGCCTAACGTCTATTAAATAATATAGCTTGTAACCATAACAAATATATCCCAAAAATCATAACCTTATCAACCTTAACTCTTGAAATGTAACCATTATCGCTAATAAACTCGACATAAAAAATATACTTGTTAACTAGTAACATATATGATCCATAACCTAATCCCATATATAAACATATTCTATAACTCCTATATTCCCTAACCCATAACCTCTATGACACGTCCAAACATTTTTCATTTTTAAACCTTAAACCAAATAACCCCTATCTCTAAATGCATATATCCTTTGGACTTGGCATTAATAACAAAAATTCCTAAATTATTATATCCACTATAGTTGATAACTACAATATTAACTTATAATCCTTTACACTCTGAAAACTTCCGACCCCTATAAATCCTCACCTTATAACCCCTTAAAAAAAACCCTAACCCTTAACAAATATACCTAATAAACCCTAACACATAATTCAAAACCCCTAGTTTCTAACCCACATAATCCTTAATCCCTCTATCCCATAGCCCCAATCATATATAAATCCTAATAAATCCCATCGTGTTACCTTATAAACATTAATAGCTAACCCACATTCCTTAATCCCCATACTCACTAAATCTAAACCACTAGAACCCATATACAGTGTTGGGTCCCTATAATACTAGTGATTACCCCATTACTATTGTAGTTGTACCCTGTATTAATATTGTTGTGCCCCTATTGTCCCCATATTGTTATTATTGTGCCCCATAGAATCCCTCTATTGCTATTTTTGTGGCTTTATATTATTATTGTTAGGTCGGCTGGGTTATATTGTGACTCCTTAGACTCCTATATATAGAAAGAAGGTTTTTCATTTGAATCATCCAAGAATTGTTCATTTATGTAATGTAAAGGAGGTTGCCCCCTCGAAGAGGCTGAATTTTAAGGTGTTGATCTATCTTTTCTATATTTTTCTTGAGTTGGTTACATAACATTTGGTATCAGAGCTTTGGATTCTAGGATTTTGCTGCTCCAAACAGGTCATCATGGCATTTTCGCTATAACTTTTTTTCTGCGACGTTTCAGAAGCTAAAAAAAATTCCCATTTGAGAAGACATCGCTCTAAATCTCGGGTCCAAATTTCAAAGTTGTTTGCGCTATATTTGCAGAGATATGATCTGAGGAAGTTGGTATTTTTGCAGACTCCTGAATTACATTCCAAATAGGTGACCTGGGGAAATCATCATAACTTTCTCTCTGAGCATCGGATTGAAATTTTGTAAGAAGTTACAGAAACAAGATGGACTGTAGTTTCTTGTATATATTTTTTAGAGCCAAAGGTCAAAACAGGGACACGTGGCACGTCGTACAAGTTCGTTCTATTGAATTAGTCTATAATCAGATCACTGTGGGAGATTTGGCATAACTCTTCATTGGTGAATCCAATTGGGGTAACACTGGTGGCATTGGAAAGAGGACACAGAGGGCTACCATAGGTCACAATTTCAGAATTGGATGATCCAAAATTACAGAAATACATCAGAGGCAATATCGAGCTCCTACAAAGTGAAAAAAGGTGTGTAGATTTTTTTAATTTTTGCTTAAGCTTGGTTTGAAAAATTATTTTGAAGGAATTCAAAGGGCATAGTAGAGAATTAGTATCGGTAACTGATGCCCCGAGGAAAGAAAATGCAAACACCTAGTAAGCAATCTGAAAGCTCTAGCATGACTCATGAAGAAGAGGAATAAATGCTACATGATATATCAAAATTACAAGACCAAGTGCAACAAATTTCACTATCACAAAAGCTAATAGAAGCTAAGATAAATGGAGTGGAATCTAAGATAAAGGGTGTGGAAGCCAAGATTGATGATTTGAAGATAGATTTGAAGATAGATTTGAAGGCAGATTTGACAAATTTTCTACAAGAAATACTTACTAATGGTGAAAGGGGAGGAAAGGAAACTCATGATGCAAACAAAGGAAATGTTAATCATGATTTCATAGACTCTAATGTTGGATCGAAGACGCACCATATTCCAAAAATAGATATGAGAAAGTTTGGTGGCAAGGATCCCGCAAAATGGATATTATAGATGGAGCAATTTTTCGATCTCAATAATGTGCAAAACACACAAAAGGTACGTATTGCAACTTTATATTTGGAACCAAATCAGTTTGTATGGTATCAATGGCTTTGCTCTCGTAAACAATTTATCACTTCGGCAATTTTTATGGAATAATTGATAGCACATTATGAGGATACATAAAGAAACACTTTTTTTAGCCAATTGATAAGTCTCAAACAAAAGGGTTCAATAATGGAGCACATTGAGGAGTTCCAAAAATTGAACATAAGGGTAAAAAATATTCCAGAGGAGCATAGGATTGATGTGTTCATAGGGTCTTTAAAGGATAATATCCAACATGATTTTCGCCTTTGGGAACCTGATTCATTAGAGAAGGCATTCAGTTAGCAAGAAAAATGGAAAGCAAAATTATGGCAACCAGGAAGCATACCACTCACAACTATAAAGACAGAAGTGTTGTTTCTGCTAGTCTTCCACAACCTATAAGGTTGACACCACAAAAATTGGAAGAAAAAAGAGCAAAAGGGCTTTGTTACAATTGTGATAGCAAATACACTAAAGGTCATAAGTGTGCTGAGAAGAAATTATTCTACATATACTGTGAAGAGGAAGAAGAAAAGGAGCAAGAAATGTCAAAAGAAGAGGATATACTCGAGGAACAAAGCCTAGATGAAGAACAAATGAATCTGACCATATCTTGTAATGCATTGGCAGGAATTACCTCTCCTCAAACCATCAAGATAGAAGGACAAATCAAGAAGAAAAAGGTAATAGTGTTGATTGATTCAGGAAGTACCCATAATTTTATTCATTGTAAGGTAGAAAAAGACTTGAATTGCTTCTTATATCCAGCACCAGAGTGTCAAGTGATGGTTGCAAATGGAGGAACAATAAATTGCTCTGGAAAGTGCCATAATATCAAGCTATCCATGGGAGAATATGTATTGACTAGCCCAATGCTTTCCATTCCAATGGGAGGTGCTGATGTTGTATTAGGAGTCCAATGGCTACAATCCTTGGGTACAATAGCTTTTAATTTTCAAGTGAAATTTTCTGTGGAAGGAAAGGAAGTTGAATTAAGGGGTATTGCAGGGAAACCGGGAAAGATAATCAGCTCTAACAGTATGACAAAGCTTCTAAAAAAGGAACGAAAAGGTGTAATTGCACAATTATGTTCACTAGATGTTTCCACTTTGGAATCATCTATTTCTCCAGATCTCCAAAAAGTCTTGGACAATCATTCCAAGGTATTTGAGACTCCCAAAGGTCTCCCACCTATTCGTGATCATGATCATGCTATTCATCTTATTCCAAAAAGTGTTCCTCCAAACATCAGGCCGTACAAATATCCCTATGCCCAAAAGAGTGAAATTGAACATATGGTTGCAGAAATGCTAGAGGCTGGTATAATTCAACTGAGTCAAAGTTCTTTCTCTGCTCTAGTAGTATTGGTGCACAAGAATGATGCATAATGGTGCATGTGTCCGGATTATAGGGAGCTCAACAAGCTCACTATTAAAGATAAGTTTCCCATTCCTGTCATTGATGAATTACTGGATGAATTGCATGGATCAATTTACTTCACCAAGTTGGATCTTCGTTCAGGATATCATCAAATCAGAATGAAGACTGAAGACATTCCGAAAACAGCATTTAGAACTCATGAGGGTCATTATGAATTTTTGGTCATGCCTTTTGGCCTTACCAATGCACCCTCCACATTTCAAGGTTTGATGAATTCAATTTTCAAACCATTCCTTAGAAAATTTGTGTTAGTATTTTTTGATGATATACTAATCTACAGCAAGTCTTGGAAGGATCATGTTGAACATGTTGACAGGGTGCTACAACTATTAGAGGAGAAACAATTATATGCAAAAAGATCCAAATGTTTCTTTGGAAAACTGAGATAGTAAACAAATGTTTGGAAGGATATCTTCGTTGCTTTATATCTGATAAACAGGCACAATGGGTCAAATGGTTGCCTCTGGTTGAATGGTGGTATAACACTTCCTTCCATACAGCAACAAAAATGACCCCATTTATGGCACTTTATGGGTATTAGCCACCATCCATCACATCATATTTAAGAGGAAATTCTAAGGTTCAAGCAGTGGAACATCACATCGAACATCAACAACAAGTCCTCCAACTCTTAAAGGATAACCTTGTGTTGGCACAGAATAGAATGAAACAACAGGCAAATCGACATCGCAACGAAAGAAGTTTTGATGTAGGTGATTGGGTATTCCTACGGCTACAACCATATAAGCAAATATCCCTCAAGCAAGCTAATAAGGATAATAAATTATCACCAAAGTATTATGGTCCGTACAAGGTGTTGCAAAATATTGGTACTATGGCATACAAATTGGAGCTTCCTGCAGCTTCTCGATTGCACCCAGTTTTCCATGTTTAATGTTTAAAGAAGGTTATAGGTGATAAGCTCCCAGTTCAAACAATATTGCCAGAACTTGATGAGGAAGGAAAAAATATATTGGAACCAGAACCAGCCACAGAAACAAGAACTCGACAGCTACAAAATCGATCAATTTCAGAGTATCTTATCAAGTGGAAGAACTTATCTGCTGAAGATTCCACATGGGAGGATGAGAATTTTATACAGAAGCATCCAGAACTACTCAAGCGTTGAGGACAACACTTTTTTGAAGGAGAGGGGCATGTTGGGTCCCTATAATACTAGTGATTACCCCATTACTATTGTAGTTGTACCCCTTATTAATATTGTTGTGCCCCTATTGTCCCCATATTGTTATTACTGTGCCCCATAGAATCCCTCTATTGTTATTTTTGTGGCTTTATATTTTTATTGTTAGGTCGTCTGGGTTATATTGTGACTCCTTAGACTCCTATATATAGAAAGGAGGTTTTTTCATTCGAATCATCCAAGAATTGTTCATTTATGTAATGTAAAGGAGGTTGCCCCCTCGAAGAGGCTGAATTTTAAGGCATTGATCTATCTTTTCTATCTTTTTCTTGAGCTGGTTTCATAACATACAGTAACATCTATAAAACATAACCCGTGTCAATTTTCCCACCTTTAATCCCCATCACCTATAAACCCTAACATATCACCCCCAACACTTATGATTCTTGACCCATGAAACCCTTTTCACTAGCACTTTAACCTGTAATTAGTGATCTCTATAAATCAAAACCTATATAACTTATATAACCATTGAACCAAATCACATAATCCTTAACCATAACCCCTAATTCCTAATTAACCATTTTAATCCCTTACCATAATAAAATTTAACCCTAACTACTAGTCCATGTAGGTTATATCACCCCTTACTCCTATTACCACCAACCACTAACCCTTAAATCTCTTAACCATTATCACCCCTAAGTTATAGCCTTTATATTTTCTAACTAGTAACCCCTAATTTTTATATCCCTAATCTTTAACCCATAACCCTTGACATGTATAACATCTCTACATTATAATACTTATCCGCAAACACTTAACCATGATAAGCCCCCAATAATTACCCATATTGTATCTCATCACCCTTAATCCCTTATCACTTCTAATTTCTAAACTTGAATCCCTAACCATTATGACCTAACGTCCTCATGACATCCAACCCTTATCACCTTAGACCATGCATGTAACATATAACATCTCGAATCCCTAATCTATATAAAATATAACCTTTAATTATTAACACCTCTACTTACTAATCTTACATCCCATAACCCATATAATATTTAACTCTTGTAACTCTCAAACCATAACCCTTATCACTCATATTCATTAACCCACATAAGGTGACTTCTATAGGTAGTAACCTAACAACCCCAAACATATAACACCTAACACTTATAATCACTAACCACTTATATATGCCTACTAATTAACCCCTCAACTTTGCTAAACCTTAATTTAATATAATATTTAACCAAAAACTTGTTTATGCATAAACCCCCTTGCCATTGACTTATATAACCCATAAAATTTATAACTATTCACCCCCACTTAATTCGTAACACTTAATCCCTATAATTCGCAATCACTTATATGTGTCACCTTTAATACTTATTATATATAATTTTCAACGTTTAAAACCCTTATGACCCTTAACCCCCATCCAATTATTATAATTCCCAATAACCCATAACTTTTATACACCAAATCCTTATAACTTTGGTGCCTATCTTCCAACTAGTTGTATAACCTATGAACCCCATAACCCTTAAACCTCAATCCCTAATTATCCTAATTACAAATACCTTAACTTCGAAAAACCTTAACCCATAACCATTTTATTCCCACACTTCTAAAATATCTAACCTTTAACCCTTAATCATTACAATCTCTTATTCATATATATCATACCTAATTAACCCTTATTTCCCTTAATCCTTAATAGGAATCCAAACTAGAACCTAAAAAGCTAAATTGAATGTTAAACATGGTGGAAATGAAAACCATGATGATGATGATCAAGAATTATGTCCCGAAGTTTTAAAACCCTCTCATACTGTCAATGCATGCACCTAGTCTAACATGTCAAATTTCAACTCATACAAGAACAATTTGAAGAAATTACAACGTTGGATTCATTCACTTCTCACTCAGCGGCATCGATGGATGAAATTGGTGATGGGCGTGTTGGAAGATTTTCTATGACATGTGAAGGGAGTTTCAACAAAGATTCCATAGATGGGAAAGAGGAATGATGACAATGAGACTACATGATGAACATTGATGCAAATGTCGACGGTCTAAAATATTATGCGAGGATGCTATCCATCCTTGAGTATTAAAACCCTCACATATCATTAAGGCATGTTCCCAGTCTAACCATGTCAAATTTAGATGCATACATTAAAAATTTGAATAAATTTCAATTTTGGCCCCATTCACCGCTCACCGTGCAATGTTGATGGATGACATTGTGGATGGGCGTGCTAGAAGAAATTCCATGACATTAGAGAGAGTTTTGACAAATATTGCAAATATGGGAATGAGGAATAATGAAAATGATACTGCATGATGAAATTTGATGTAAAAGTGGATGATCTCAAAAATTATGTGGGGACATCAAGCATCCTTGAGTCCCTAAACAATCACATATTGTCAAGGCATGTGTCTGTTAGTCTAACCATGTTAAATTTCGACACATACAAGAATAGTCTGAAGAATTTTAAACATTGGCCCGATTCACTACTCATCGAGTGACGTCAGTGGATGACATTAGTTATGGGCGTGTTGGAATACATTCCATGACATTTCAAGAGAGTTTTGACAAAGATTCCATAGATGGGAATGAGGAATGATGACAATGAGACTTCATGATAACTATTGATACAAACGTTGATGATATTAAAGATTCTGCATGGATGTTAGGCATCCTTGAGTTTTGAAACCCTCTCATATCATCAAGGCATGTGCTTTATAGTCTAACCATGTCAAATTTCAATGCAAACATGAACAATTTGAAAAAATTTCAACTTTTGCCCCATTCACTACTCGACGTGTGATGTGGGTGGATGACGTTGGTGATTGAGTGTGTTGGAAGACATTCCATGAAATTTCAAGAGAGTTTCGACAAACACATAGATGGGAACGAGGATTGATAACAATGAGACTGCATGATGAATGTTGATGCAGATGTGGATGATCTCAAATATTATATGAGGACATCACGCATCCTTGAGTCTTGAAACCCTTGTAAACCATTAAGGCATGTGTCTACTCTAACCATGTCAAATTTTCACCCATATAGGAATAGTCTAAAGAAATTTCAACGTTCTCCCCATTTACTACTCACCATGCAATGTCGATGGATGACATTGGTGATGGGCGTGTTGGAAGACATTCCATGACATTTCAAGAGAGTTTCAACAAAGATTCCATAGATGGGAATGATGAATGATGACAATGAGATTTCTTGATGAATGTTGATGCAAACATGGAGGATCACAAATATTATGTGGGGACATCAAGCATCCCTGAGTCTTCAAACCCTTGCATACTATCAAATCATGTGTCTAGTCTAACCATGTCAAATTTCAATGCATACAAGAATAGTTTGAAGAAATTTCAATGTTGGCCCCATACACTGCTCACCTACGACATCTATGGATGAAATTCGTGATGGGTGTGTTGGAAGATGTTCCGTGACATTTTAGGAGAGTTTTGTTAAAGCCCTAAATCCCCTAACCCCTAAATCCTTAAGCCCTAATCCTTGAAGTACCCTTAACCCCTCAACCCTATTTATTCACTAATCCCTTAACGAAAAAGCCCTAAATCCCTTAACACCTAAGCCATCGACCCTTAAACAATTAAGCCCTAATCCCTAATCCCTTTAGCCATAAACCCCTATGCCTTATCCACTTAAACATTAATCCCTTAACCCATAATCCATAATTAATTATCCATTAAACTACCTAACCCGTAAGCATCAAATCCCTTATCTCTTGACCCTTATCCCTTAAACCCTAACCCCCAATCCCTTAACACTTAATCCTTGTACCCATAATCCCATAATCCTCAAAGCCCCTATCCACTTAACCCCCAACGCCTCAATTAATTAACTATTTAGGCATGTCCGACGCTAAATATGATGCTAAAAAGGGACCTAACCAAGGCGATAATTTAGGTTACAAAAAAGGAGTTAAATTTGGCTATAACTGGTATTGTTTCTGGTTTAATTTATGGCACTCTTTCTCACATTCTTCCAATGCTATTTATGGTGCTATTTCTAGTGTTATTATCGCCTAAAGGTTTTGTTCAGCACAAACAATTCCAAAAATAGTGTCATCCCAATAAATAGCGCCAACTTTTTCAAAAAATGGAGAAAAATACACTAAAACAGTGCTTGGAAGGAAAAATGGGAGCTAATAACATGGATTTGTTGTAGTGAAATTATCCAATGTTTGGGGCAACATTGAGTAAATTATGGGTTGACTGGGCAAAAAATCCCAATCTGGGGGTTGCACTTGTAACCCATCACATGAGAGTGAACCTCATGAGAAAATATATAAATAAAGAGGAGTTGGAATCATTTTGGAGCATCAATTTGGATTGGAATAACTTTGATTTTCTTGAGCTTGAGGCTCTGAGGGTTTTACGACCCCTTTTTCTTGATTAGATTTTATGGAGGTGATCCCATCCTATCTAATCCTTTTGTCTAGTTTCGATGGAGTTAATCCCACCCTACCTAGACACTTATTTCCTGTTTTGGCACAGTATAATTTGTGGAGTAGTTCTAGTCTGATTTTGGCACATAGAGTTGTTCTTTTTTCTACTGAAGAGTGTGGTTTTAATGGCTTATTTATGAATATATGTATATGATTGAGGAATCCCTAATCCCTAGTAAAGTTAACCCAATATGCGAATTGTTGGAGTAACTTCAAATTTTTTTTATACAATAACGACATGATATTAGGCTTGACCCCTGAAGTCAAGTAATCCGATATTGAAATAAAGGCTCTCATGATACCACAGGAGGGAGGTTTAGCCCCCAGAACCAAGTAACCCTGCGGTTGAATACACAGTTTTCTTTTGTAGCAGTCCACAGAACAAAGTTCGGATCTTGAGGCAGGTGACAATCTGATTTTGTTTTTGCGACAACCCATAAAAAGGAGGTTTTGGTCCCTGTGGTAGAAGTGCTCGTGTATCTAAGGCAACTAAGTTTGCAGCTATCTACAAGAACAAAATTTGACCCTAAGGTAGTTGATTAGGATCTTCTTAGTAGGTAGTAAACTAGTACATGAATTTGGGCTTGACATAGTTTACATACTATTCATATGGGTTACTAGATTGTGACCTTGCAAAACCATTATTGATCCAGGTGGCTCCAAGGACACACACAAGACAAAGAGGGGTTATGAAAGCTTGAAAATCAAAGTGATCAAAATGATTTCAAACTAGGACCAGAGCGTAGATCTCGTAGTCCTGATCGTGGTCGTGTGAACGGTTCGTCAAACCGACTCTGTATGCGAAAGTTAATAGTAGTCAAAGTTTGGTTGACTTTTGCTGACTGGGAAGGCTTAAGGAGGCCACAGTTTGGACAAAATCCGGCCACCGGATTCCAACCAACCTGGGCCAGATTCCCGGCAAATTTGTGGCCTAGTTAGTTTGACTCCTTCGTTCAAATTTAAATATTTTCGAAAAGGGGCCTTATTATTAATTAAAATTAAAATATATATATATATATATATATATATATATATATATATATATATATATATATATATATATATATATATATATATATATATATAAGGGAGGTGGTGGGCCACCACCCCCACCACCCCACACCTCATATAACATACGAAATAATTAAAAGGGGGTCGGTGGGAGTTGAATCCACAACCGGCGGGAGGGTCGGCCCCGCCACGCGGCGGCCCCACATTGAACACAAAACATTTAATACACTAAACCATGGTACCAACGCCCAATCAAATGTAAAAAGAGGAGCAGCGATAGTTATGGGTGCAGGCCACCCAATGTGGACGCGACCCCCCATTTAAATTCATTTTTGTTTTTTAACCAAACCATAAAAATAGTAAGTGTTAAAAAATAGGGAGGGTCAAGATTTGATCCCCCGACCCCTCCTCAACCATTTTCCATCTTTACCAACCTGTCAAACTAAACTCATTGGAATATCTGCCCGAGAGTTTTTATAACAACCCAGTTTTTTTCAGTGCACTGGGGAGGCATAGGGAGGAACCAAGAGAAGGCACGGATTTCAAGGTAGAGGAGTCATAACCTTGACACGCATTTCGAGACAAAATAGTCCTCGATGCCTAATGATTCTCCAGGGAGGTAAAAATTATTTTTATCAGAATGTAACCAAGTTTATAGTCAATTTTCACAGATTTTCACAGGGAACGCCATAGAGAGGCCAGATTCACCTTTTGAGCAGCAAATTTGCAGATTCCCAGTGGAGGGAATCTTTGAGGAATCTTGAGGGAATCTTCCAGATTCCTTGGACACTGAAATTCGCCAGAGTCAGAATACAACCAACTTCACACTCATTTTTCTCATAATTCTGCAAGGACCCTGATGGCGCAGTTGGAATTTTGATTTGAGCAGCAGATTTTTAGAGGACCTGGAGGAGGGAATCTTTGAGGAATCTAGGGGGAATCTAAAAGATTCCTTGAGCCCATATTCTCACTTTCTCAGAATTAAAAAATTGGACAGTCAATTTTGCACTATTCGATGCCACAAATCCGATGGTGTATTTAGATTTCTCATTTTCTCATTCTGTTCTTTAGCCACTTTTCTAAGTGGAATGCAAGTGTCAGCATTCATATGCGAGCAGCGATTTCCATGTGATTGATGCTGTGAGATTGATGGCACGAACAACTTCATCAGTTTGACATTCGCTTCTTCAGATGGCCCTTGGATGTGAGGTATATGCCGTGTGTTCATGTACTTCTTTTGCTATGCATTGTGATGCACAGATCCCTGTTTGATGTTTGATGAGGGATCTTGTTTCTCACTCTATTTCATGATCCCTGCTTGATGTGATGCGAAATCATATGTGTGATGTACTTGTTGTCATGATTCGTCATGTTTTATTTGAGATCCCTTTGTCATCATGTTGATGGGATACTCATGTTGTCTCCATGTATGTTTTGCATTGAGATCCCTTTTATGCCATGTTGGTGGGATGCTCATCATGCATGAGTTTGTTTCATACTGATAGGAGTCCTTTCGACTGAGAGTTCCTGTAGCAGAACATCTCTTGGCGCCACTCCTACGTGAGGACATTTTCCTTGTATGATAGTGACAACATCTCTTATGTACATCATCACTATTGACATCACTTAATGCAGCAGCCTACACCATCTTGACACCGAGGCCCAGAGACGTAGTCCTCCTGGATGAACTCCATTATCAACGTCTTGTTATTTTATGTTGCTGACAATTGTCATGTTCCTCTTCTTTATAGCGTGCAGATGTATTAATTAATTTTCTTTTGAAATGCAATTTAACACATCACGAAACTAAAAGGTCTTGGAAGGGTCCTTTGTCACACTCGGACTCAGATCAAGTGGTATCAGAGCGGTCTTTGCGTGGATGTGAATTGCAGTGTGAACAATGTAACGTGCATCACAGAGGATGAAAAAACAATGTACGAGACCATGCTCAAAATTTCCAAAAGGGTGGAAATAATGTATGAAACTTTACAAAAAGAGACAAAGGAAAAGGAGTGCTTGCAGCTTTAGTTGCAAGACACGTAAGAGGTCCTGGAAGAACGAAAGCAAAACAAAAAGAATCTTCAAACATAGAATGTTGAATTGAAGATGTGTCTACAAGAAGAGAAAGAGGAAAAAAACGTTTTTTACGACAGCTACAAGCAAAGGACGAGGCCTAGGAAAAGTTGCAGCGTGACCCATGTGAGGTAAAAAGTAGTTCTCTGAATTCAAGTATGTGTCCTGATGATGAGTTCGCTCTCTTTGAAAATCATACCACATGAATTGGCTCAAAGCTACTGAAGAAAATGGGGTATGAAGGAAAAGGCTTGGGCGTTAATGGCCAAGGCATTTTCAACCCCATTAAAGTATAAGAATTACCCCATCAGGAAGGACTTGGTTATGTCAAAAGGGAATTTGGGGAATGCGCTGAGACAGCTAGCGAACCACCAACAATAGATGATGAGAATCCCTCATTAGTTCTTTCCACATCGACAGAGGAGGTAAAAGATGTTGAATTCCTTTCGGTTTCATCTTCACATGGTATGCTTTCCATTGTAGATTTGGAGATCCCAATTACAGGGACAAACATGAGGCTCCTTACCAGGATGAAGCACGCAAAGGAAGAAGAACTTGGTGTTAATGACCAAGGCATAACTCAACCATTGGAGGTTGTGCAGAGACCTCAACTTACAGGCTTGAGATACACCGAGGGAGAATGCTCAAAGGTGTCAGATTCTTCCGAGACATTGTCGAAATCGTCGAGGAAAGCGAATGATGGGAAAACATCCCCATCATCCCATGCCAGTTTCCATTCGGGGAAAGAGCTAAGGCAAGCTCTCATTGCCATACTTACACCAGAGACGACAAGGAAAGGTATAACCACTCTCAACATTCAAATGTTCATGTTGATTATAATCATGTTGGTAATGATGAATGTAAAATATAGCATCGAAAAACATGTACCTTTTGTGGATTACATAACCATACATTTTCTAAGTGTTGGAAAAGAATTGTAGCACACAAAAGGATGAGGCGTGAAAGACCCTCTCAATAGCAGGTAAAGAAACATGTTAAGCAGACCTGGAGGAAGAAAACCTATTGTAATCATTGCGATAGAAGTGGCCATCAAAGAGCCACTTGTTGGAGGTTCCATCCAAAGCAGCGCCTTAAAGACAAAATTTTAGTGCATGAACTAGGTGAAACGATTGTTCGACAAGCAAAATCACCACAAGGAGGAGACCCATTCACATTGATAAGTGAAAAATGGTTTCTAGATATGTTAGTGTTTCATGGTCATGCTTTTGTAAATAATTTGTTGCATTTTAAAATGTAAAAGTGATGATGTGTTTTACATCACTTGTTCAACAACAATGATGTATGTTCTTATTTTGAGTAGCATGATAAACTGTGAAAGTGATGTTGTGTTTCCATCACTTGTCAAAGCAAAACAATAGTGTTTGGACTTATGGTTGTAAATCATGTGTTGCAATGATGATGTGTTTTCCATCACTTGTTGGAGCAACAATGATATGTTGGCCTTGTTTCACAGCTGGGGTATTGTGTCCATCTTGAGGTAAAATTGACCACCGAGTATGTGTTATAAACTCGTGGCGAGTGTAGGACGCTTGGGTCATTAGTTGGTCAGTTAAGACAAGAATGTAATTTGCAACACAATGTACTACATATCGCAAGGGTCAGCTCATCGCTTAAGGCTCCAAAGAACAAAGGTGAAGGAGATGGAAGCGAGACCTTTCAAGACGCTTGTGATGCAGACAAGATACAGAGAAGTTGCAAGGTATTTTTCATGCTTTTGGAGGACCAAAAGCTCCTCAGTGGAGAGGATTGATCCAGATGGCTCCAGGGACACACACAGGACAAAGAGGGGTTATGAAAGCTCTAAAATCAAAGTGATTAGAATGATTTTGAACCAAGGTTAGAGTGTAGATCTCATCGTCCTAATCGCAGTGGTGTGAACGGTTCGACAAACCGAATCCGTATGCGAAAGTTAGAAGCAGTCAAATTTTGGTTGAATTTTGCTAACTAGACAGGCTTAAGGAGGCTGCAATTTGGACAAAATCCGGCCACCGAATTCTAGCCAACCTAGGCTAGATTCCAGGAAATTTGTGGCCTAGTTTTGACTCCTTTGGTCAAATTCCAAAATTTTCGAAAAGGGGCCTTATGATTGAAATAAATAAATATATATATATATATATATATATATATATATATATATATATATATATATATATAAGGGAGGTGGTGGGCCACCACCCCCACCACCCCACACCTCATATAACATACGACATAATTAAAAGGGGGCCAGTGGGAGTTGAACCCATGGCTGGCGGGAGGGCCGGCCCCGCCCACGCAGCTGCCCCACATTGAACACAAAACATTTAATACATTGAACCACGGTACCAACGCCCAATCAAACGCAAAAAGAGGAGCGGCGGGAGTTATGGGGGAGGGCCGCCCAATGCGGACCTGACCCCCCATTTAAATTCATTTTTATTTTTAACCAAACTGTAAAAACAATAAGTGTTAAAAAATAGGGAGGGGCGGGATTTGATCCCCCGACCCCTCCTCAACCATTTTCCATCTTTACCAACCTGCCAAACTAAACTCATTGGAATATTTGCCTGAGAGTTTTTATAAGAACCCAGTTTTTTTCAGTGCACCGGGGAGGCAGAGGGAGGAACCAGGAGTGGGCATAGATTTCGAGGCAAACGAGGAAAAACCTTGACACGCATTTCGAGGCAAAATATTCCTTGATGCCCAAAGATTCTCCAAGGAGGTAAAAAATCTTTTTATTAGAATGTAACCAAGTTTACAGTAAATTTTCACATATTTTCACAGGGAACGCCATAGCAAGGTCAGATTTTCCTTTTGAGCAACAGACTTGCATATTCCCAGTGGAGGGAATCTTTGAGGAATCTTGATGGAATCTTCCATATTCCTTGGACATTGAAATTCACCAGAGTTAGAATATAGCCAACTTCACACTCATTTTTCTCAAAATTCCAGAAGGAACCTGATGGCATAGTCGGAATTTTGATCTGAGCAACAGATTTTCAAAGGACCCGGAGGAGGGAATATTTTAGGAATCTAGGGGAATCTAAAAGATTCCTTGAGCCTAGATTCTCACTTTCTCAGAATTCAAAAATTGGGCAGTCGATCTTGCACTATTCGACGCCACAAATCTGATGGTGCTTTCAAATTTCTCATTTTCTCATTCTATTCTTCAACGACTTTTCTAAGTGGAATGCAGGTGTCAGCATTCATGTGCAAGCAGCCATTTCCATGTGATTGATGCCATGAGATTGATGGCATGAACAGCATCAGCAGTTTGACATCCGCTTCTTCAGATGACCCTTGGATGTGAGGTATATGCAATGTGTTCATGTACTTCTTTTGCTATGCATTGTGCTTCACAAATCCCCGTTTGATGTTTGATGAGGGATCTTGTTTCTTACTCGTTTTCATGATTCCTGCTTGATGTGATGCGGAATCATATGTGTGATGTACTTGTTGTCATGATTCGTCATGTTTTATTTGAGATCCCTTTGTCGTCATGTTGATGGGATACTCATGTTGTCACCATGTATGTTTTGCATTGATATCCCTTTCATGCCATGTTGGCGGGATGCTCATCATGCATGAGTTTGTGTCATACTGATAGGAGTCTTTTTTACTAAGAGTTCCTGTAACGGAACATCTCTTGGCACCACTCCTGCGTGAGGGCATTTTCCTTGTATGATAGCAAAATCATCTCTTATGTACATCATCATTATTGACAAAACTTAATGAAGCGACCTACACCATCTTGACACTAGGGCCCGGAGACGTAGTCCCTCCTGGACGAACTCCGTTATCAACGTCTTTTTATTTTATGTTGTTGACGATTGTTATGTTCCTCTTCTTTACAACATGCAGATGTGTTCATTAATGTTCTTTTAAAAATGTAATTTAACACATCACGAAAGTAAAAGGTCTTGGAAGGGTCCTTTGTCACACCCGGACTTGGATCAATTATTGGTGAAACTATTGTTTTGATACTATCTCTGTTACATTTAGGTAGTCAACCCTATTCATTATGGATTTGACGAGAAGTATATTGTTGTTTCTAGTCCTTATATTCTTCATGCATGTCGATTGTTATTATTGAATGATATTTATCTTTGTATATTTCATAAAGGAATGTCCAATGATGTACGAATGAGTGTATTCTATTGTTTTCCTATTGGAAACCCTAGCCTAAATAAGAAACTCTAGGGCAAAAAAAATACCTTGGAACACTATATTACCTTTCTTGAGAGATTCTTCTATGCTTAGTGTCGATATCTTAGTTTTTTTTTTTTTTTGTAATACTAGGCAAAGATATATATTAATCGATGACAAAAATACAAAGTATACCTTTTGTGACTACTGGACTGCCACTGGGGAAACAAATCAGTAGCACAAAAGGGATGCTTTTGGCCATATAAACAGAGCATATAATGTCACATATTCATATACATAAAATATTCTGATTAATTGATTTACTATAAAACTGGATCTGATCATTCCCATGTGTGACAGCGTTGCTACTCATAAAATATAAAACAAAAATTAACAAGGCAAACATTTAGCTTGATGGAGAATCCACCTGTAAGATGTTATGTGGCTCTATTAGAGGCCTTACTTGGCAGCATGAAGACCTTGTCATTGAGTTTTCTCAACTGCAGTTGCACATCATCAATGTTAAGCAAAAAAAAGTGTTGAGCTTTTGATCATTCCACAAGCACCTTACTTATGATAGTTTGTATCTACCAATACAAGTATATAGTATGAATTTATATGGTTTATTTAGAACGGATGTTCTCTATTTTTGGAATCCCACTTCTAATCTCTTCCTTGAATTCAACATCCGAAAGAAACCTATGTTCCACCCTTACTTCTTGCTCTGCTTGATTGATTTCATTACAAGTCTCAGGAGGGGTATTTTCCACAAAGTCCACTGCAGATCTCTCTACTGTTAGGATATTCCGACACATAGGAAATAGTTAAGTTCAACTTGGTCTAGTATAGAGTTAGGTATAGAGTTAGGTAAAGTGTGTTTCTTTACCGTTGTACATTTTGTAACTTACAATCCGACGGTCACGATATGTAGTGATCCGACGGTTCACTCTCTCCTCGGTATTACCGACACTTGATCCGTGGCTTGACACCCGATTGGTCCATGAGTTCTATTTAAAGCGCATGGAGGGTCATTGTTCGGGTAATCCGTGCATGAGAGAAGCTTATGTAAATTTTCATTCTTTGATTAATAAATTGCCTGTAGTAGCCACGTTGGCGCAGGCCGTGGACTGTTTCCCTCTTTGAGGGTTTTAACCACGTCAAAAATACTGGTGTATTGATCTGTGATCTGGTTGTGAGCGGTGTCCTTTTGGTGTTCTTTCTGAGGAACTTACCCTGTAAATTCCTACATGGTATCAGAGCTATTTGAGGGCCGCGTCCGTTGGTGATCCAAATCTGAAGCCGGTAGAACTGCATCCGACTGTCGTTTCCTAGATCTGCTGTTTCTGACTGCTTTCGGGCCGAGAGGACTGCTCTGTTGTGTTCGGAGCATCTGTTCCAGTGAGGAACCCCTTTCGTTTCACGCGAAAAGGTTTCCGGTAGCCCTAGCTGCGTCATTTTTAAGATCTGGAGGTATACAGTCTTTATTTACAGTTTACTGTTATTTTCTCTCTGCTTATTTCGGTTTCGGTTTATTTAGCTTTTTTTTAACCGGATCTATACCTTTCATTTCTGCGTATGCTCTTTGCCCTGCGACTCTGTGCGATCTAGGCAAATCAAAAACAAAAAGGAAGGATTTTTCTCATGCGTATGCTATTTTCCCTGCACCTTAGTGTGATCTCAGAAAATCAGAAACATTGAGAAAAATATTTAGTTTTTCGGCTAAAGCTAACTTTGAGCCGCAAGGTTCATTTTTGAAAATATCTAGTTTTTTGGCTAAAGCTAACTTCGAGCCATAAGGTTCGTTTTCTTTGCATGTCCGTGTTGGGTTTTGTGTCTTGTGTTTTGTAGGGAAAAAGAGCTTTCTCAAGGCAAGCACGCAAAGCAAGCCCCCCCCTCTCTCTCTCTCTCTCTCTCTCTCTCTCTCTCAAATTTTTTGTATAGAGCAATTCGTTCAAAGCTATTTTAAGAGAGTAGAGGTCTTGGGTTCAAATCTCCATTTTGTGGGGGCGTTTTTTTTCATTCCCGCACATTCGCGCACTTTGCCGGCAACTTCAACAAATTTTTTTCAAAAAGCCATAACTTCTTCATCCGGAAGCCTTTTTCAGAGCCGTTTTTTTTTTAAACAGCCTAATTTTTCGAGATCTATCCATTGGAACACTTACTTTCAGCATCTTCAGCTTCAGTTTTTTTAAATGGAAAGTCCATGCCAAGTCATTCTTGACAGCACTAACTACTTCCAATGGATATCCTACATGGAAGATTTACTTAGAAGTAAAGGTCTCTACAGAATAGCCACAGACCAAGAGAAGAAACCAAAAGATGAAGACAAGGCTGCAAAATGGGAAAATAGACAAGATCAAGCACGTGGTTTGATAGGGATGTCTATTTCTCCTGATCTTAGATTCCATATTGCAAAACTTGAAACTCCTCATGAAGCATTGGAACAAATCACTAAAGTTTTTGGGATTAAAAATGAAATTAGAGCCCATCAACTTGAAAATGAGTTGCTTACATTGGATCCTAATAATTTTTCTTGCATTGAAGATTTCTTGTCCAAATTCAAGACCCTTAGATATCTCTTGGAAGGTGTTAAGGTTAAGAAAGAAGATAGTAACCTTATTTATTCCATCCTTACTAAGTTGGGACCAGCCTACTCTGTATTTGTTTCCACCTTCCATTCTACAAGGGAAGCTTTCATTTGTCAAGGAAAAGACTACAAGGCCCCTTCCTTTGACTCTTTTTGTGATTCTTTAATAAGAGAACAAGAAAAACTCTTACACCTTGGTCTTCTTAATCTTGGAAACTCTTCCAAGAAAGCGTTAGCCGCCCAGCAGCAACCAAATTCAAAGAATCCTAAGAAGTCATATCCTAAAAAGAATGGTCCTAAACCAAACAAGGGTCCTAAGCAAACTCACCCTCAAAATGAAAGATCATTTCAGCAAAATGATAAGACCAATAAAAACAAATGGAAGAAGACTGATAGACATTGTAACTTTTGTAATCGATATGGCCACTTAGAATCTAAATGCTTTAAGAAGATGGAAGCCTTGGAAGCCACAATGAAGAAACATAACATCCATGTGGAGCATTCTTCAACTTCAACTTCAACTTCATCTTCAGGAATGGCACTTTCTGCATGTCGTTGTCAATCATCTCAGTCTGGTTATGCATTAAATGTATCTTCTTCTTCTCATTCTCATGAGTGGCTCATTGATTCGGGAGCCTCTTATCACATGGCCAAAAACAAAGCCATGTTTTCTTCTTTAAATGATTGTAACACCAAAAATATATATGTTGGTGATGATAGATCTCTTAATGTTGTAGGAACTGGAACTGTTCATCTAGACAATGGTTAGTTTAATGATGTATTATGTGTTCCAACCTTATCCTGCAACCTTCTATCTGTATATCAGTTACTCATTCAGGTGAAGGTAAAATTGTTGAATTTTCACCTCATGATGTTGTAATCAAGGATCTAAGAGATCCTAAACAGATTCTAGCTACTGGTATTGCTGATGATTCCACAAGGTTGTATAAGTTTCACAACTTTGGGTCATCAAATCTTCCCTCAGTATTTGTTGCTCATAATGATGAAGTGAGCAAACTTTGGCATGAGCGATTTGGTCACTTGAACTATCGCTCCCTTCAGCATCTATGTAAAGAAAATATGGTGACAGGTCTTCCTATGGTATCTTGCAGAGATGGTGTTTGTTCCGGATGTGTACTCGGAAAACATCATCGGGACAGTTTTGACAAACGTGCCTCTTGGCACGCCTCAGCCCCTTTACAGCTTGTGCACAGTGATTTATGTGGTCCACTTCCTGTTGCTTCATTCTCTGGCTGCAAGTATTTCTTAACTTTCATTGATGATTTCTCCAGACGCACTTGGGTATACTTCTTAAAACTCAAGAGCGAAGTTTTTAACACATTTTTGGCCTTCAAAGCCTTTGTTGAAAAACAATCTGGACATCAAATTCTTAAGCTAAGAACTGATAATGGTGGAGAATATGTTAAAAACACATTCATCAACTTTTGCACCAAAAATGGAATTCAAATGCAACATATTGTTCCATACACTCCACAACAAAATGGTGTAGCTGAAAGGAAAAATCGCACCTTAAAGGAAATGGCTAATTGTATGCTGCAATCTAAAGGACTCAGTCTTAGTTTTTGGGCCGAAGCAATTAATTGTGAAAATTATATAATCAATCGCACTCCTACTAAGGTTCTAAAGAATATCACTCCAGAAGAAGCTTGGAGTTCCATTAAACCAGATGTAAGTCACTTTCGTGTTTTTGGAAGTGAAGCATGGGCCCATATTCCAGATGAAAAGCATAAAGCTTTAGAACCTAAGAGTGAGAAATGTACTTTTGTTGGATATTCTGAAGATGTAAAAGGTTAAAGACTTATTCCATTTAAGTCCAAAAATGTTATCATTAGAAGAGATGTAAAATTTGATGAAAATAAATCGGCCTGCGAGCCTAGTCCGGCGGATGTGCCACCTCTTCCTATCTCTTCTACTTTTGAAAACATTTCTTCTTCAGATGATGAAAGTGAGGATGACAATCCTCCCCCACCTTCTCAGGATCCTCAACTTCCAAGATGGGTCCGTGCTACTAGGGATGCAGCAGGTGATCTTGCCGGTGATCCTACAGATCAGCGACGTACACGTAAATCATGATCCTGACACTTTTGCAGAAGCTTCAGGCCATCCACATTGGGAAGCAGCTATGAATGAAGAATATCATTCATTGTTGGCAAATGATACATGGGATCTTGTTCCTCTACCAAAGGGACGCAAACTTGTTAGATGTAAATGGGTTTACAGAACCAAGTATGGACCAGATGGGAAAGTTGATAAACATAAAGCTCGTCTTGTTGCTAAGGGCTTTTCACAGGTTGAAGGCATTGACTACACTGAAACCTTCTCCCCTGTTGCCAAAATGAACTCTATCCGCCTTGTTCTTTCCCTTGCTGCCTCTTTAAAATGGGAAGTCCATCAGATGGATGTTAAATCTGCCTTCTTGCATGGGGACTTGCATGAAGAAATCTATATGGAACAACCCATTGGCTTCATCCAAACAGACTCCAGCCTTGTATGTCGACTTAAGAAATCTCTTTATGGTCTCAAGCAAGCTCCTCGGGCTTGGTATGCCAAAATGGATAGCTTTCTTTTAGAATCTGGCTTTTCTAGGTGTTATTCTGACAATACTGTCTACACCAAGAAAGTGGGCAACTCTCTTATCATCCTTGTTCTTTATGTTGATGATCTTATTCTTACTGGTAGTGATCCCAACCTTATAAACCATGTGAAGTCCAGCCTTAAAAAGAAATTTGAAATGACAGACTTAGGACACTTACACTATTTTCTCGGTCTTCAAGTCTTGCAATCCAAGGAGGGTATTTCCCTTTCCCAGTCCAAGTATGCTTGTGATATTCTTCGTCATTTTCACATGGAAGACTGTAAGCCAGCCCCTTCTCCCTTTCAGTCTGGAGTCAAACTTTCAGTCTCTTGTACTTCTCCTGAAGTTGATGCTACCTTATACCGTCAACTTGTAGGAAAACTCTTGTATTTAACCCATACTCGTCCTGACCTTTCCTTTGTTGTTGGCCTTGTTGCTCGTTTTATGCAAAACCCCCGTGAAAGTCATTGGAAAGCAGCCAAAAGAATACTTCGTTATGTTCGAGGTACAGTACAGTTTGGGATTCATTACAGTGCCAAAGCAGCTCCTCTATTAGTTGGTTTCACTGATTCTGATTGGGCTGGTGACCCTGATGATCGGAAGTCTACTGCCGGTTATGTCTTCACTCTTGGTTCAGGACCTATTACATGGGCTTGTAAGAAACAGGCTGCCATTTCTCTTTCGTCAGCAGAAGCAGAGTATCGTGGTGCCGTGGAAGCTAGTAAGGAAGCCTTGTGGCTTCGTCAGATCCTATCAGAGTTTGGCTTTGAGCAGCAGCATCCAACCACACTTTGGTGTGATAATCAAAGTGCCATTCAGCTATGCAAAGATCCAGTCCAGCATCAGCGCAGAAAACACATTGAACTACACATGCACTTCATCAGAAAGCTCATTCATGACCATGTTCTTGAAGTGAAATATTGTTCAACAAATGATCAGGTTGCAGACATCTTCACAAAGGCTCTCACAGAGGCGAAGTTCACTAAACTTCGATATATGCTTGGAGTTCAGGAAGTTGTCACTAAGGGGGGATAGGCTCTAGTGCCTCCTTCCTTCTCCTATTGTGTCATATTTGTAAATCCTTCAATCCTATCCCAAGTTGTTCTTAAGGGGGGATGTTAGGATATTCCGACACATAGGAAATAGTTAAGTTCAACTTGGTCTAGTATAGAGTTAGGTATAGAGTTAGGTAAAGTGTGTTTCTTTACCGTTGTACATTTTGTAACTTACAATTCGACGGTCGCGATATGTAGTGATCCGACGGTTCACTCTGTCCTCGGTATTACCGACACTTGATCCGTGGCTTGACACCCGATTGGTCCATGAGTTCTATTTAAAGCGTATGGAGGTTCATTGTTCGGGTAATCCGTGCATGAGAGAAGCTTATGTAAATTTTCATTCTTTGATTAATAAATTGCCTGTAGTAGCCACGTTGGCGCAGGCCGTGGACTGTTTCCCTCTTTGAGGGTTTTAACCACGTCAAAAATACTGGTGTATTGATCTGTGATCTGGTTGTGAGCGGTGTCCTTTTGGTGTTCTTTCTGAGGAACTTACCCTGTAAATTCCTACATCTACATCCAATTGAATTCTTGGACAAGGAGGTGGTCGCGTGCCTCATCGGCACCTCTATCTAGAAGAGACAATAAAACACGACATTCCGAAATAGGGGAGGGGAAGAAACTCAAAGAAGCTAAGAAAAGGAAAAGATTGGAACAAACACTTGGTTATAGGCTAAGTAGGACTTCTTTAAAACAAAGGGACACAAAGGAGATGCGGAGATAGGTCAAGAGTACATAACTAGAGTACTAGAGTCTCAAATGAAGAAAAATATCCAAAGACATCCTAGAGAAAGGAGAGAAAAAGGAATGCAGGAAGCCCAACCTGTAAGAACCAGAAAAACAGATATACAGAAAACAGTAAGGAGTTTAAAGCAGGTACCTACCTGAACTGCTGTAGTTGAAGATGCCTGCAGCCACGCTGCTCCAATTACCGAGAGACCGATTCCACCCAGCCAGATTGAGCAGAGCCTGGCTGCTCAATCCGGTAAGCTTCTCAACAGAAGTTGACTGTCCCCCGTGCCCAGAACCTCAGAACGCTCAAGCTCTTCCAATGGCTAATTCTTCCTCTTGGTTCTGAATTCTCCCTCCTGGTTTTTCTCCCCCCCTACTCAACACATGACCCGCGGTTTATATCCTCAGGTTTGGCGGTGGCCGCCCTCCCACCTACAGCCACCGCTCACCCTACAACTGCCATGCCTCCACCTACGTAACCTGGTCTCGGTTCAGGTTGTGAAAATGAAATATGTTTTTGAACCCTTAAGATATTTATAAAGCGATCTTTTAATAAGTCATTACATTTATATATATGTACGTACCATTAGATCATAACACTTGTTTTATTTATGTTAGTTTTAATATAATGTTTTATTTATGTCAGTTTTATTTATATATTTTTTTAATATAAAGTTTAATTTATATTTATTTTTAATATAAAGTTTTATAGACTTTATATTTGGATACTTAACCGTTATTTTATTTTATTTTTTCAATATGATTTTATCAATATTCTGGAGCATATATATATATATATATATATATATATATATATATATAGTCCTCTTGATCTAATCATTCATTACGCAATATTGATGAACGAGTAGAACTTCTTTCCCCATAAGGGTCATGGTATTTAGCACTTATAATCGATTTAGTATAAAATACTAGTGCGGTGTATGTGACACATGCATATGTAGCTATCATACGCATGTACCGTATACCTGCTATTATGCTTGCGTTCTTTGTTTTTATAGATGGGTCATTACATACACTCCCCCTTCAAAAAACTTTGTCCCGAAGTTAGAGTTTTTATCTTATCTGATTACTTATGATAGTAATTAGTACCCCCTTCTTAGGTTTATAAACTGAGGTTTTAAAATTTTTATTTTAATATAACGAGACTATAAAATTAGTGTTTTAGGTTTATTATTTAAAAGGACATGTCTTGCTCTTTCTAGGTTCCCAAGCTATTCTAAAATCATCCTATCCTTCCTAATCTCTTCCGCTCCCGTCCTATCTGTCCTCTACTGGAGTATGCCATGGCGTCAGTTTTACTGACCTAACCATTCATAAACTCTAAGGTGACAACGTCGATTATACCGACCTGATTCCCAGTAGGCATCCGGCAGTCATCATCACACATCTAGGGGAGCGTGATTCGCACAGTCCTCCCATGACTCCAGGGTTCGAAGGATAAATGGTGGGCAACACCTCCACCCCTCCCCATAGAATTAGGGCTAATACCCTATCATAGAATCACTTTGAACTTTAATTTTTCTGAGGTTCATCATCACGTGGTCATCCTGGTAACTGTTTATTATCTGCAATCATACACTTATCCATGCATTCGTAAAATGTGATCAGCATAATCAAAATAACTCATGTATTATTCACATATGTCACTACAGTATAACATATTTTTCCATATTCATGTATGTCGTTTGCCCTTTCAAAATGTATTTATTCCCTGATTCCTATTCCATTGATCATATTGACACGTATAAATAAAACAGATTTATAACATCTTAATTTCTATCAGAAGTAAAATCATTTAACTGCTTTAAACTTTACTTTGACAACTATAATTTAGTAATATCAACAACATATATCGTTTTGGTATCCATGTACCAGCAAAAGTTAAACATATATTCTGTCACAAAATTTCACGTTTATATATAATCATTCAAAATGGTTCTGAGTCTTTGATTGCAGTGAAGTAAATATATATTAAACATAGTTTTAAAGTTCTTCAAAATTGACATAGATTAGGGTATCTTTGACATATGCCCTCTGTATTTTCCCAAGTAGTTGATCCAGGACTATACTTGTCCCATTGGACCTTGACTTGGTCCACCAGGCGGTTCCTGAGCTGTCGAACCCTACGTAAGTAAATATATATTAAACCTAGTTTTAAAGTTCTTCAAAATTGACATAGATTAGGGTATCTTTGACATATGTCCTCTGTATTTTCCCAAGTAGTTGATCCAGGACTATACTTGTCCCATTGGACCTTGACTTGGTCCACCAGGCGGTTCCTGAGCTGTCGAACCCTACGTTCCAGTATACGTAATGGTTCGACCGATACGACTCCCTCGTCCGATACCTGCAATTCCTTCCATTGAAGGTTATGAGATTGATCAGCTATATAATGTCTTAATACAGAAACATGAAATACATTATGAATTCTATGCAGGTGAGGTGGCACGGCAAGACGATAGGCAACAGGTCCAACTCTTTCCACGATTTTAAATGGTCCAATAAATCGGGGTGACAACTTTGTCCCTTTTTCGAATCGAATAGTACTTTTATTCGGTTTGATGCGGATGAAAACCTGATCCCCTACTTCATACCTCCTATCAGTTCCGTGAGCTTCAGCATAACTCTTTTCTCTATCCTGTGCTTCCTTTAATCGTTGTCTAATTTGTCTTACCTGTGCTTCCATTTCATTGATTAATTCTGGTCCTATTATCACTCGATCTTCTAACCTGTCCTAGCTTAACGGTGTTCTACAAGGTCTGCCGTATAAATCTTCAAATGGAGGCATTCCAATCGAACTGTGGTAACTGTTGTTGTATGTGAATTCGACTAAGGGTAAATACTTTTCCCAGTGTGATTGCTAATCCATAACATACATTCGCAACATGTCTTCAAGTACTTGATTTACTCTTTCTGTTTTCCCACCAGTATCAGGATGGTAAGCAGTGCTTAAATTTAGATGAGTTCCTAAGGTTGTCTGCATGCAAGTCCAGAATCTAGAAGTAAATCGTGAATCTCTATCGAATAGAATCTTCTTAGGTACTCCATGAAATCTGATAACTTCATTTATGAATACTCGAGCTACATCAGCAACATCGTAAGTATCTCTTACGGGAATGAAATGGGCACTTTTTGTTAATTTATCCACTACTACCAAAATGGCATTATGTCTTTGAGAAGTAAGAGGTAGCCTAGTGATAAAATCCATAGAAATGATCTCCCATTTAGACATAGGAATGTCGTGAGGTTGTAAGAGACCCGTTGGGTGACAATGATCTACTTTTACTTGCTGACATTCCAAACATTTTGCAACAAATTGAGTGATATCACGTTTCATGCCTGACCAGAAGAAGAGTTTCTTAGTATCCGCATACATTTTCCCTACTCCAGGATTAGCACAATATACTACTCTATGGGCTTCCCCAAGGATAGTATCTCGAAGATCTTTATTATCAGGAATATACATCCTTCCATAGAATCATAAGTTCCCATCATTTTCTAATTCATATCCCTCAAGGTTAGATTCTTTTGCCTTTTTACCCTCAAGACTTGATCTCACCTTTAAATACCAACTGTCTTTTATAAGATGATCCAGTACTCGTTGTCTTAAGTCTACTTTAATGGGTATGAGAGAAAATATCTGAGGTCTTCTGCTTAAAGCATCTGCTACTACATTTTCCTTTCCCTTAATGTATGATATTCCGAAGTCATATCACTTAGGAATTCACTCCAGAATATTGATGAACGAGTAGAACTTCTTTCCCCAAAAGGGTAATGGTATTTAGCACTTATAATCAATTTAGTATAAAATACTAGTGCGGTGTATGCGACACATGCATATGTAGCTATCATACGCATGTACCGTATACCTGCTATTATGCTTGCGTTCTTTGTTTTTATAGATGGGTCATTACACAACCGACTGAAGAGGAGGTAACAAACACCAAAATCAAAACAAAAGACCGCCTAGTATCAAAATTTTTAATATAACCCAAAGATTAGCATTCCCCCATAGAACAAAACTATGAAACTAGGATGAATGCAGAGCCAAACATTAGAATAAATCAAGAAAAAAATTTCCTTCTCGGCACCTAAGTAGACCAACAACCAGGAAAACTAGGGATTCCAAATACGAAAGGGGAAATAATACCAAACTAATTCATATGTGCTTGCTAGAAATTTCTCAGAATTAACAACTTCCCATATGTACTCCATATTCCTTTCCATGAGTCCCAGGCCACCACTGTTATAGTCTGCATAATGATGATTGGTCATAGAGGAGGTCGCCAAACTACTTCTCAGGATAGGTTTCCCTGCATAGATTATCATTAATTGTTTTGCATATGCCATACCTTGAGCCATCTGCCAAGAGTGTGGAGCATTAATCATCCACTTTAGCTGGTGTTCTCCCTCCATAATATAATGAGCTAGATAGGAATTTATTTATAGATTTCATGCACCTAAAAACATGGAAAAAAAAACATAGCATATGGATGAAAAGTATGAGTACTAAACATAATTTATAAGGAGTAAAAAATCATTAAACAATGATAAGTCAATATCATTTTCATTATCTAAATGGGGTTCACGGATCTCTGACTGGCTGCATCGCGACAACAGGCTCACGGGTTTTTTGGCACCTTGTTTTACGCTGCGGTCCCCCACCGGTCACTTTGGTGAACAGGTCTCCTACCTTTCCGCTGGGCGGCCCCCTGGTCGGTCTCCTCTGGGACAACTCTGCATCGACAAGCAGTCATGGGTGACGAAGACCTCGTAGATTACGAGGCGGACCCCACGCCTCACCAAGACATCTGGGCGCATACGAAGAGGCCTTCTATGAAACCTCGGAGTGTTCAACTGGCCTCTGAGATAGCTGCCTCCTCTCTGCAACCGCATCTGCCGCTCACAGGGAAGAAGAAATCCTCTGATTTCATCCTGGCCGACTCTCCGGCCCTTAAATGCCCGCCCCTTTCCCCTGCTACTCTACATTTATTAGGCTCCTACCTTCATTCCTCGCCTTCTTTCGACTCTCCGCTTCTGAACCCCACTCGCTCTGCCTTACCAAAACCCCCACCGCCTCCGCCTCCATCGACTTCACTTTCACCCTCCGTCTCATTTATGCCGCAGAACCTACAGGCTTCACCCCGCCCCCCCCTTTCTCTTCTCCCGGGCACTAGCTGTATTGGACCTCGCTCCCCGATACGCTCGGGCTGTTTTCACACTCCTCTGCTCCCAGTTCGATCTGCGGGATCCGCACAACACAGTTCATCGGATCCGTGTCGTAAACTATTAAAGGACCTCCCCTTTGGCAAGCGCACAGAGAAGTTGAAAAAAGGCAGATGTCTTCGAGCTATTGATTCAGACTTCAACATCACCTTTGGGGAAGAAGCACCGTTGCCGGATGTGATGGAAACTGCCCGCAAAGTCCTGGTCGGTAGGGTAAGGGGACGTACCTACTCTGTGGAAAGACTCAAGCTCTGGGTGGAGGAGATATGGGGCACTTTGCTCAAAGAACTTCCTGATATCATGGTCCTCGCGCGGGGCTGGTTTGCATTGCACTTCCATAGGCCTGAATATACACAATGGATTCTCTCCCAATATTGGCATATCGAGTTAGCACCAGTCATGCTCAAGCGATGGGATCCTTTGTTCGACCCGGAACGTGAACAATTGGGGGCTGGACCCATCTGGGTTCGTCTTCCTGGTCTGCCCATGCAATTTTGGAACCCGTATGTTTTCAAGCGAATTGGGGACACTCTAGGCACTTACCTGGAGCATGACAGATCCTACGAGAAAACGGGAATCAGGACAATGGCCCGTATACTTGTTCATCTTGACACCAGGCCGGGATTGGAGGAGAAAATCACCCTGCATCACAGCCATGTCTCGCGCAAGCAACTGCTGGATTACGAAGGTGTACCATTCAGATGTCGAAGATGCCATAAAATTGGTCATCTCTATAAGGATTGCCCACTAAATTCGGGGGTGACTTCCGAGGATACCAAAGGCCCCAGACAGCAGCCTACTGTGGATCAAAATATAGGAGTTAATATTCCTACGGAAGGGGAGCAGACTCAACATGAGACTCCATCTAAGCTGGCTAGTGAAGGCGCCAAAAAGAACACCAGAAGAAAGGCTTCATCTACACCTGGGCCGCCTCGTACCCGCTCCAAGACTGCGGAGACTGCTCCTGCTCATCCGGGTAATGTTTCTATTCCCAACTGTTCTCTCAATATTTCTGATGCTATGCAATCTGTTATACACTCTTCTTTGCGGTCCCCTCATTCTGAACAAATACCCCTTCCCTCCATCCCCTGCACCATTGCTCCTCCTCCACCCACCTTCTCCACCACACCTTCCTCTCACAAATTGGATCTGGGTCTCCCTGAATCCTCCGCCTCTCCGGTTGGATCCGGATCACACCCTTATCATCTCAGACCCCGGGATCGACCCAGATTACTGGGTCTGGGATCATCCCCCGGTCGTTACCGCAAGCCGAAGAGGGGTAGACCATCTAAAATCAATTCGGCCATACAAAATGCTGTTGCTGATGTCGCCCAGGGGCGATAGTATACCATTGAACGGGCACTTAGAGCTATTGAGCCCCTGACCTGCGGTTCCCCATGATCTGGCTCTCATACAATTGCAGGGGACTAGCCAACCCCAAAAAACGTTTGGCTTTGAAAAGACTTATGTATGAATCAAGATGCGACATAATATTCCTTCAGGAAACCTTATGCACATCTGAGGTGGCGGTGCGAAGTTTACAAGCTCTCCTCCCTGGCTGGATTTTACATGGATTGGATGCGTGTGGCCGATCTGGTGGTCTAGTCATTGGTATTAATCCCAGAAAATGCAGACCTCTCTCCATATGGGGGGGCAGAGGCTTCCTCGGCATGGACATTTTCATGGGCGATTTGGGCATCCCTATCAGGATTATTAACATATATGGCCCCAACCAGAATAGGCTTTCTTTCTGGCAAAACTTTCTGAATGGCAATCATATTACACAGAATACAGTGCTGGGGGGCGATTTCAACTTCTCCTTAGGGGTTGGAGAATCCTGGGGACACCATGCACAGAGTGATCCTATTGCGGATCAAATGAATATGTTAATTGATGCACATAGACTAGTGGATATACCTATGAACAAGAAGCTCCCAACGTGGCACAATCAGCGTACTGGTGAGGCAGCTCTGGGGCGGCGATTAGACAGATTTATGATGCATGAGGAGCTGATTCAATTGTTTCCCCTGTATAGACAATGGGTCAGCACTGGGGGGCTATCAGATCATCATCCGATTCTTCTTCAGGTCAGCGATAAAAAATTAAAGCCACGCTCCCCTTTTAAATTCTTTGTTGGGTTCCTCAAAGAGCCGGATTACATCAAGATGGTCTCGGATTTCTGGGCATCACAACCTCCCCTGAGAGAGCAGAGGAAAGCGATGGATTTCTGTGATAGACTAAAGAAGCTCAAGGAATTGACTGAGATCTGGGCGAGGAGAAAGAGGATCAGTGATGAACAGTTGCTAAAGGACACTGAAGAACAGATAGCTCTATTGACAGATGAGAAGGGTACTGGCTACCTCACTGATGACTCGAAATCATTACTGAATCAGCTGCTTGGGCAAAAAACAAGGATACTACAGGAAAAGGAGGAGATGTGGAGGCTAAAAAGCAGAGCCATTTGGCTCAAAGCTGGAGACAGTAATACTAAATACTTCCATAATCTCGCTAATGGCAGGAAGGCATCAAACACTATTTGGAAACTGCCATGTGAACCAGATGGTTGGGCTACCACGCATCAGCAACTTGCCAAATTAGGGGTTCTACACTTTAAGCACCAATTCACTGCACCGAATGTCATCAACCTCCCAGACATCATCAATCTTGCAGGTCACTTTCCTCGCTTTGTGGGACAAGAGGACATTGAAGATATCATTCAACCGGTCACAAAACAGGAGCTGGAAAGTACTCTCAAATGGTTTAAAAAAGACAAAAGTCCGGGGCCGGACGGCTGGCCAGTGGAGTTCTATCTTGCTTTCTATGATATACTGGGCGAGGACTTATTGGAAGTCATTGAGGAGAGCCGGATCACTGGGCACATACACCCACCTATGAACCAGACATTCATTGCCTTGATACCCAAAACTGATGACCCCTCATCCTTCAATGACTTTCGTCCTATATCATTATGTAATTGCCTCTACAAAATTATTGCCAAAATCATTGCCAACCGCATTAAACCCATTCTGTCCTCACACATATCTGCAGAACAGTTTGCCTTCCTCCAAAATCGCCACATCCAAGAGGCTATTGGTACCGCCCAGGAAGCCTTACATTCCATAAAGCTAAAGAACCTCAAAGGCATATCTCTAAAGATCGACCTTGCAAAGGCTTTTGACAAGGTAAACTGGCTCTATTTGAAAATGATTCTCACCCATTTGGGCTTCCCCCACATGCTCATTAACTGGATAATGGGTTGTATATCTACTGTCTCCTTTGCTATCCTTATTAATGGTTCGGCCTCTGCTCGCTTCAACATCAACAGAGGTATCAGGCAAGGCTGCCCTCTTTCCCCACTACTCTTCCTTATTGTCATGGAAGGGCTCAGTCGGCTTATAGCTACAGCAAAAAGGAACGGAGACTTCAGCGGACTCAAAATTACTAAACAGTACTATCTTACTCATCTACTGTTTGTTGACGACATCTTAATCTTCTTGAATGGAAGTGTCCAGGATTCCATTGCTCTAAATGACATTCTTCAACTCTTCTGTAAAGCCACGGGCATGGAGATCAACAGGGAGAAATCTACCAGGTCCACGATGGGGTGCACATATCAGGAAGCTCAGCTGGCGACCCAGCATTTCCCCTTTTTGGAAAATAACTTGCTGGAGGGCATCAAATATCTTGGCTTCAGACTAAGGCCGGATGGGTACAAAATTGAGCACTGGTCTTGGCTTATCAACAAAATCGAAAAAAGGATAAATTGTTGGCATCATCGTCTTCTGTCTAAAGCAGGTAGACTACTGCTGATCAAATCTGTTCTTGAGGCTACCCCAGTCTATTGGATGTCCCTCACATGGATCCCAAAGAACATTCTTCAAAAAATCCAACAAATTTGCAACAGATTCCTGTGGAATGGCAATAAAAAGGGGAAGATCTTTGCCTGGACAAGATGGTCATTGGTCACTACACCAAAGAGATGGGGAGGGTGGGGACTGAAATCTCTATCGGAATTTGCACAAGCGTTGACAGCCAAGCAGGGCTGGTCACTTCTCAAACTGAACAGTTTATGGGCGGAAGTTATACACCAAAAGTACATTTGGCCCTCTAACATCATTGACTGGATCCGCAGACCCCATTGGAACCGACAAGGCATATCTGTGATCTGGAAGGCCACTCTAAATGCTATGCCCCTCATTAGAGACAATCTGCTATGGCGAATTGGTAATGGTACACAAGTCCGCATTGGCTTAGATCCTTGGCCTGGCTCGGGGAATGCGCACCTACTGCCCGAAGATTTGGTTCGTTATCTCAACAACAGGGGCATAAAATATCTTGCACAGATTGGATATCAACAACATTCTTCCATCTTTTCACAGGCATGGATAACTGACCGTCAGTGGCAACTGACAGATGAATGGAATTCTAATTGGAAAGGCTACATACAGGCACTAACCGAATCGCACATCAAGATACATGAGGAAGAGGATGAGTTAATCTGGGCGCCTGCCAAATCTGGTAATTATGCTCTGAAGATTGGCTACTACAAGTTGATCGAGGCAAAGAAACCTGACATGCATAAAAACTGGTGGTCAGCCATCTGGCATCTACAAGCTCAACCAAGAGCTCGACTTCTCATGTGGAATATTCTTGCAGACAAATTACCAACTGGCTCCATCCTCAGGAAAAGAGCTTTTGCTGGACCAACATGGTGCGTCCTATGCAGAAAAGAGGAAGAAACAACTCTACACCTATTTCTTACCTGTGAGGTCACAAAGGATTTATGGAACCAGGTCACACAGGCCCTCAATATAAATACAGCTTGGCAGGGGGCAGATATACCTACGGCCTGGGAACAGTGGTGGTCTGCTGTGGCTTCAGAAAAGTCTAGGAACTTACCGCTTCTGGTGTCCTGGTACATCTGGAACAGACGTAATGCCATAATCTTTGAGGACTGCATGGTCAATTGGCACCTACTCCCTCCGTCCATATGCGCGGCATACACAGAGATCCCATTTGAAAATAAACATAACACTCCCAAGAACATTATGCCTGAAATTATTAACAAGGATCTGTCGTGGGCATACTTTGATGGGGCTGCACCGAGGCAAGGCTGTGGGGGGGGGATTCTTTTTCATCTATCTGATACACACTATTTTCACCTGAGAATGGGACTTGGTCCAGGCACCAACAACCATGCTGAATTAATTACTCTGAGACATCTCCTCTATTTTTCTTTATCCAAAAACTGTCGGCAACTTCAAATTTTTGGGGACTCAAAGATTGTGATTGATTGGGCAAATAACAAATCTATCTGTCATGCATATTCTTTGAAACATATCTTGGAAGAAATTGTTTTTCTTAAAACACATTTTGACCAGATCACTGTTTCTCATATCTACAGGGAAAGAAATTCAATTACTGACCGGCTCTCGAAAGAAGCGGCGGATCGACCTCTAGGAGATTGGTTGATTGAGGAATACAATCCAGATGGGATGCACAGATTTTTTCATCGACCATATATTGGCGGCCTCCTATAGGGGGGCAATGCCCCCATCTAAATTTTTGCTATGCTATGATACTCTTTGTATATAACAACCACAGTACAGATCGTCCTTTTTGCTATGCTATGATACTCATTGTATATAACAGCCACAGTACAGATCTTGCTTCTGTATAGCGGATACACTCTACAGCTCTGTTTTATTTTGGTTTTTTTGAGACATTGCACATTCTCTGAGGGATACAGATCCATCGTATCTCTGTGGGTCTCTATTTGATGTAAATTTTGTTTTTTTCTGAGCAGTGGCGAAAACCACACTACAGCATATGCCAATGGCATCAACAGCATGTAATTTCTTATTAATAGAAATTATGAATTCTCTTTCTTCGGAAAAAATTTTCATTATCTAAATACTAGCATATACAATACTCAAAAAGAATGTGAGCCACTCCATACAACCATAATGAACTTATTAATCACAAAAAATTAAATAACTAACTTTAATATGAAACAAACGATTCAATACTACATATTGCTTTATTCAAGTATGTTTGTGTTTTCTTACATTATATTTTCTTAATCCCTTTTTAATATTGGTTATAAGGAAAAACATGATGAGTTTTCAATGTATAGCATGTATACAAATCAACGATATCTATAAAAACATGAAGTATATGATTGGTTGCATTTAGCTAACTAACTAATTTGGACAACATATTTTTTAGTTAATATCTTTCTTTCTGTTGTTCTTATTTTTATATTTCTTCCAAATAGGTATTCGAGAAGACAAAATCAAGAGAGAGGAAAAACAAAACAAATAAACATATTTACACTAAACTAACACTAGAAGGCTACAAAAAGAAATGAGCTAAAAAAAGAGTGAAAAACGTGAAACAATAACTTACTTAATAGTAAAAAAGAGAGAAGAGATAGGAACAAACAACAAAGTAATAGATATACATTTGTTTCATTAGAAACTCCTTTAAAAAAAGTGTCTCACATGAACTTTAGATATACAAAGTATATGACATGTAAGAAGCTATGCTTCCAAAAAAAAGTACTTCTAGATTTTTGAATGCAATGATTTTAGAAGAGGATATTATGCAAGTGCGGCAAATGTGTTTAATAGCTATACATATTGTTAAATATAATAGATTACACAAATCCACGTGTAAGTAAAACTTTCTTTTTCCTTGCTTCTTGAAATTCTTCATAGTGATAGTTCCAAGTGAAATGAAACAGAAAACCTACACAAGGAGAGCAAAAAAGGATTATGAATCAAAAGCAAGGTGTGCAAAGGGAAAAAGGTGAAAAACAACATCATGTTTTTTTCATTTTTATTCTTTTATTTTTAAGTGCATAATGTAAGTGAACTTACATTTAGATATGAAATGATTTCAACAATGATATGTAAAAGTCCCAATTATTGAGAACCCACATAATTGGGAAACAATATTTTAGATGTTTTGTTTGTATTATGCAAAGGATATTTGGAGAATTTTTAGGAAGAATTGTTGAAGTTTTGTGAAGTTCTCATAGACAAGGCAGAGTTCTTCTGTAATATTCTAGAAGCATGAAGAAGTCGTCATATTTTATGTTTTAGTTTACTTGATTTGGTCTCACACCTAATATATTTGAACAAGCTAAGGCTTATTATGGATATGTTAAGGAATTAATAAATACCACGATTATATGATTTCTATATTCATAGAATTCCTTTTAGGTTACGTGAAGAGAAATGAAGCTACTTCATGTATGCAAAAGAAATATAGAGCCTAAAGTAGTAAATTTAGTTTAAATTCACATTAATTATTTAATTGGAAGAATTTATTAAATTTGATATAGTCCACGCAGAAATATTTCCAATGGTATTTATATGAAAATTAAGCATAAAGTGAGTAATGACACTCTCCCTCATTTGGTGGAAATCTTTCATTTTCCCCCTATATTTTTGGTGGGCTAGAGTTATTCCGTGTGTGAAAGAAGATACTATGTCCAATTATAATTTTCGTGTTTTTACTTAGTAAGAATTGGAGAAATATGTATATGCATTAATGGAAATATGTATATACATTTATTAATCTCGATAGGATTGTGTGATAAGTCTCTCCACTTGAAAATATTACTTACTAAGTCTAAAATTGGTGGAAGTAAGGCATGTGTTGAGTTAAAGACCGTGCAGAAGCAAGGCAAGTGGGCAGGTAAAGTTTTTGTGGAATTAAAGTATATGAGGAGAAAGCATGTGTAGAGTTAAAAGGGTAAGTATCATTTAGCAAGTTTCCATAATATTCCAGAAGCCTAAGGAAGTCATAATATTTTATGTTTTATTTTAGTTGATTTGGTCTTACATCTAATATATTAGGAGAAGTTAAGGCATATTATGGGTATGTTAAGGAACCAACCTAGATCCATCTTAACTTTGGATCTACCGAGAGAGATTAAATCTCTTTTCACTCTAAAACAGGTTTGTATCTCAACATTTTTTACCCCTCTCGGGGCTTGGTAGATCTGGAGTTAAGATGGATCTAGGTTGGTTTAATTTTCTCCTTTAAATAGGCTATATTCCAAATGAAAACCATGGATCAATAGCATGGGTCATTTTTTTCTATTATTATTTCATTTTATAGGGTTATTTTTATTTTATTTTATTTTTCCCGATTTAAAAGGTTTACATTACATTAAGCTTTTTATTTAATTTAATATTTATTTATTTATTTATTTTTATGTAATTTGACTTAATCAAAATGTTAAACATTATGTTACAACATCCCTACCATACTGGGCTCGAGAGCGCCTCTCAGCGAATGCAATTAATATCATGGTTATATCATTTCTCTAGTTGTAGAATTTCTTTCTAGGTTAAGTGGAGACAAATGAAGATACTTCGATGCATGGAAGACAAATATAAAGCCTAAAGCAGTGATTTCTATTTAAATTCACAGTAATTATTTAATTGAAAGAATTTATCGAATTTGATATAGCTCACCCAGAAATATTTCCAATGGTATTTATATGGAAATTAAGAGTAGAGAGAGTAACGACACTCTCCCTCATTTGGTGGACATTTTCTTTTTTCCCCTCTATTTTTGGTGGGTTATAGTTATTCCATGTGTGAAAAAAGAAAATATGTCAAAATGTAATTTTCTTGTTTTTAAGCAAAAATTGGAGAGAAATGTATAGTTATGAGATAAACTTTTAATTTATGGAAATAATATTTATTAATTACATTAACAGAAATATATATGTGCATATATTAATGTCTTTAGGTATGTGTGATAAGTCTACCTACTTGAAAAATCTTGTCAAGGCATGTACAAAGTTAAAAATTGTGTAGAAGCAAGGCATGTGAGTAAGTAAAGTATGTGGGGGTAAAGAAAATACAAAGGTACAAGGGTAAGTATCATTTGACTTCTTATGTAATATTCCAAAAGCATAAAGAAGTCAAAATATTTTATGTTTTATTTTACTTGATTTGGTCTCACACCTAATATATTGGGAGAAGTTAAGACATACTATGGATATCTTAAGAAATTAATAAATAACATGGCTATATGATTTCTCTAGTCGTAGAATTCCTTTTTGGGTTAAGCAGAGAGAAATGAAGCTACTTCGATGCATGCAGGACAAATAAAGCTTAAAGTAGTAAATTCAGTTTAAATTCACATTAATTATTTAATTGGAAGAATTTCCAATCATATTTGTATGAAAATTAAGCTTAAACTAAGTTATGACACTCTCCCTCATTTGGTGGAAATATTTCCTTTTTCCCCTATATTTTGGGTGGGCTACATTTATTCCGTGTGTGAAAGAAGATACTATGCCCAAATGTAATTTTTGTGTTTTCACTTGGTAATAATTAGATAGGAATTTATATTTGCCATTAACATAAATGTGTAAGTGTATATATTAATGTCTATAAGCATGAGTGATAAGTTTTCTTGCTTGAAAAATCTTACTAAGTCTAAAACTGGTGGAAGTAAGGCATGTTTGGAGTTAAAGAGGTGAGGCATGTGTAAACCTAAACTTTGTGTGAAAGTAAAGTAGCATGCACAGAGGTAAAAGGGTAAGTTAGGGCCTAAAATAAAATATTTACTTTATAATCGTGATGGAAAAGAGGCTCAATTATTTAGACTTTGGTGTAAATGATAAAAAACAAGATTTTTTTAATTAAACTATTATCTTCACTCTCGAGCCTGAACTGAAGTGTCCCTTATGCTCTCACACTTCCTCACAGTGTAAATCCAACTAAATTCAATTTTTTTTAATTAATTTTTAGTTTGAACCTACCCCTCCAACTAAATTCATTTTTTTTAATTAATTTTTAGTTTGAACCTGCCCCTTATTAACACTGTAAATCCCATTGCAAATCAAATGTGGCATTTTATCATCAATGTTCTTAAATGGGTGCAATTCAAGTTTTTTAATTAAATTTTGATTTGAAACAAGTTCAGTGATTGTATGTTTTATTATTAAATTTTACTTCCAAAGTATGGAGAACCCGTAGTGTCAAATTAATATGTAATTTTGCTACGATTATATTTTACTTTTGAGTTTTTTCACATAAATATACATAATTTGTTAGTGTACTTTTATCAGTAAATTTTTATTTTTAATGTAATATTTTTAATAGTCACGTATTTGTCATAGGCCACTTGGTATTTTAAAATAAAAATAAATAGTTTATTTTTACTTTTCTCCTGTCATGTCTAACCACATGTAATTAGACTTTTCAAGTGTTTCAACCAATCAAAAAATTGGAATTTAATTTATAAAAAAAATAAAATTAAAATTAAAAAACAATTATTTTATTTACAATATTGTCATATTTTTTTGTTTAAGGCTTGACCTTTATATTACTAATGCAAAACATTATAGAGAGATTTTCGTTGTGTTATGGGTCACCCTATTGGGAAATCGACCCAATAACATGGCTTGTGCTTCTTCATATTACAAATGCTTCTGCTAATTAGCATGTCTGACAAAAATAAAGAGTAACTATAACCAAAGATGTTATACAAAAGATTGCAAGAGTGTTGACTTTGATTAACATATCCTTCTATATAGTAAAAAAAATGAGAGAAGTTAACCATGCTTAAACTAAAACATTATAGAAATCCATAAAATGATCTAGAATTGGCCATGAATTATCAACCCAAATGGAGTCACGAGTGTTGGACCCACAAGGAGTTGTTGACCAGTGTGTGTTACGGAGGCACAAATCATGTTCAAAGGAGCCACCACGACATACAAATTATCCAAGAGTTGGACCTTTGCATTCAGGATGATCGGCAAAGAGCGAGAGTGATTGAGTGTGAGCCACTAGCACCAGCATAAGTACCCAAACTTTTTGAGCATGAGCCATACAAGAAATTAGAGCATGAGTAGCACAATCAACCTAAGCACCAAAAAATGAGTCATTGTCTAACGCACAAACTTTCAGCTTGAACACCATGAGTAGCATTATGCCTGCTCTGAAGCTAAGAGCCACTAAAGGTTGCTAGTAGAATATCACAAGTCTACACCCTACCCAATGAGATGTTGAGTGCCCTTCCAAAGACCCTAAACCTCCATGCTTGACTTTACTGTTCCAATTGATCCAAAACCCACTCTGAATTTCCACCATCCTAAGAATTGGGAGTGCCTCATAGAGCTTGTCAACAATGCTTGAGCCATCACCAAAGACCCTAGCGTGGACAGGAGAAGAAATTGTTAAGAAAATCTGCAAGTTGAAATTTTGTAAGAGAGACAACTTTATAGGTGAATTATCAACATGTAACGAGTCGACCACCCTATGCCCCAAAGGATCTAGGTGAACTCTGGATGACTAAAAGGACCCAGTGAAAAATTCAATGCAATCTAAATACTCCAGGTTTGATACTACTACTAAATACCCATTGAAGGGTTAACACAGGGATGCATGCGAGCTAGGAAGATAATTGGTATTTCTTCTTGATGATTGCATGTCTATACATAAAAGAAAATTGTTAGTGCTACTTTCCCAATATAGAGGTTTATCTTAGGAGTAATACCACCTTTGCATGAGGCTTGGCCCTACTAACCATGCGAGGAGTGACTTCAAATCATGATTTCCTGACATCATTAATCATTGAGGTGCATCATAAAATCTCCTCTGAATTGTAAATGCCCACATCACCTGCGAATTTAACCATTTGTACGCTCACCCCAATGAGAACGTTTGGCAGGTCAGGTAGCTTGCAATCCTGGTGTTGGAAATCATAATTATGACATAATGCCTTGATCATCACCTGTCATGGGGGAACAATATTTTCATAATTATTGGGAATGTTGATTGGAAATTGATATTTATACTCCCTACTGTGGTAGGGACTAATAAATTTTACCTAATATTCGCATGTTATTATCTTATATTTTATCTAATATTTTTATATTTTATATTGTAATATTTTTTTTTAGTGTGGTTCACAAACACCCTGGTCAGTGAGTGTTCACTACGTTCACGGAAAAATATGGGCTAATCTCCCCTCGCCCTATTGGCAAGACCTAACCCCAAGGGCTTCAGGCAGACTCGACCCTGTGACCTCCCGATGGCGAGGCACGGTTTTGGACCAACTGAGCTGACCCTTGGGGCTTATATTGTAATATGTTTTATCCAATATCTATGCAATTTTGTATTTTTAATAAAGGTTCTAAGATAATTTAAAATTATTAATTTAATAAGGATTAAAGAAAACATAGCTTGGGGGCAGTTCAATTAGCGATCACTGTGAAAATGAAATGTTATGTATCAATAAGTTCAAGGTTAAAACCCCCCTGATTTACCCTTTGTCTATGAAATGTGCATACATAGGCACCTCGAGGTTTAGTGGTGGTGCTAAGAATCCACCCCATGTCACGCGTGTACGAAACCAACCCAGTTTCATATTCCTCTAGTTACATATATATATATATATATATATATATATATATATATATTGAATAAAACATATTATTATAACAATATATGATTATCCCCCCGATTGGGGTGGAGGATCATGGACATATGGGGGAATGCCTGATGGGGATGGTAGAGCATCAACACAAGGCAAATGGGACAGGGGAATTATTCCCTCCCACGCATTAAATGCATCCACAAGTGGCAAGTTGGCAACATGCAACTATCATGCACACAACATTCAAGGCGAAGGAAGAGAATGTTAACAACAAGATGGCGAACGTCAACTAGTCGAGAGCCTAGTTATGGGAGGGCGTAGTTGATAGTGAAGTATGCACAAGTTGTTAACATGTGCATTCTCTCTTGTCTTTGGCGTTTGGAATTTGGATTTCGAGACAATAAATGGAGATTATTGACTATTGTGGTGGGGGGTACTCTGCCCAAGTTTGGGATCCAAGGGAGGTTGAGAATTGGGAAGCTTCATGTCATTGGAAACTTCCTGCAATGAGACGAGCCGCATAGGGTCTGCCAGTCAAAGGTGTGTCTCAACTCTGGCTCTCCACATATGGCATTATATCCCTATGATTTCCTTGGGGCTATCTTTCTTCTTGATTAGGGAGAGAGTTCTATTGTATGGTATGCCTATTGGGTGCCTGGAAGTTTGGTATGGATTTTATAAGGCCTCGTCCTGAAGCTAGAGCCAAGGGTTGGCTAGTTTTTAGGTGTGGCATGCCCTATCTTGTGTTTCGGGGATACTCCTGTATGTTTGTCTTTACTACGGGTGGTCCTTAAAAGGTAATTTTCATTGGCTATAGTCTTTTTTTCAGGCATAATATATTTTGGATTTTGGGTTCGCTTGTTGTTAATCGTGTGCCACCTTTCTACTCTGAGAGTCATGTTGTTAACTTGGCTGGATCAACCATTTTAAACAGAGGTAGTATGGTGTTGTTGTGTAGTGGGATTCAGGTATTGCATTGAGGTAGCCTAGGTCAGGAGTCATCGCCCTCATGCATGATTCAGACTTGGTATTAGGATAATTTCATGACTGATCCTAAGGCAAAAGAGATACGGTCACCTTATTACATAGTGCCAAAGTCAGGGTTTTATCTCATAAGCATTGGAGGTAAGTGGACAATTTGTAGACAAAGAGGCATAACACAGAGGGATCTAGAACCACGGGGACAACGAGCGAAGAAAAGACATAAATTCATGGCAAGAGGGGGTGTTGGCAGAATGCAGACGAAGTTAGAGGAGGTGTGTCTTTACCAGACGCCTTCTCTTGGCCATGTTGTTTTCCCACCCCCCCTTTCGAATTTTTAGACTTTTAGATGTGGTGTATCATCCATTTGTTGGAACAACTAGTGCGGGACTGCCATGCTGACCGAAACGAAGCTATAAGCTTCATGAATTATTTACAACAAAACCAGTGGAACATGTTAGACTGATTGGCGTCACTTTTACGAGGTCAACAGAGATTGGCAGAGCACATGGACCAGATGGACAAAAGAATTTCACATTTAAAGTTTCATGTTCATGGGGATCGCAGGTTATTGGATCCTCTGAGACAAGTTCTAATTATCACTGCACAAGAAAATCCTATCATCCCCTGATGTTGGCGGGTTATCTCTTAACATTATAAGTCTTTTGGTCACTTTGGTCATTTTGTTTTTGGATTCTCAGTGAACTATGAAAATTTGTAATTAGTTTTCGTGTCACTCTCTTGGTCAACAAATCCGGTAGGAGTGAGTCCAAAAGATCAACATATTATCGGTAGACATGTTGTAATATTTGGTTGAATTAATAGAAAAGTTTTTATCAACAAAAAATAATATATTATTATCATGTCAAGTGGGTTTATTTGTCATTTATGTTTAGTGATTGGGAGGAATGATTGAGATCCTCCCCACCTAACTTCAATTCTCATAAGTGACATAATAAACTTTGATGTAATGGCTGGAATCATTCCTAATAAGGAAAAATTAGGAAAATTTTGGATTATATATATATATATATATATATATATATATATATATATATACATACTTTTTATTATAATATGTTTCATTCAACACACAATTTTATAATTTCAATAAATTTTATTAAAATAATTTAAAATTGCAACTTTAATCAAGATTGAGTAAACATATCATAATATAAGGTGGGAGAAATATTGGATATAACATGTTACTATAATAATATGTGCATGTGTTCCATCTAATATTTTCCTACTTTACATTATAATTTATTTCATCGACACCTTCACAATTTTATAATTTCAATAAAAGATCTTAAAATAATTAAAATTACAATTTTAATCAAGATTGAGTAAAACATACCATAATAAAAGGTGGGAGAAATACTGGATAAAACATGAATATCTAATATCTCATATCCATAACTTCATAACTTCATAATTTCCACAAGTGAAATTAGCAGCAAAGTTGCTTATACCTACCTATTAGATATTTGTGTATACCTTCCTATTAGATATATTTTAATGTAATGATTGTAGATAATATATATATATCTAACACATTTAAAAGAAAAATAAAATTGAAAGTGTCTCTCGTATGTGGGGCGAGTGCAACTCTTTTCACCTCTAATCAACATTTTTATCATATGCACTTTACTCCAAGTAGAGGTTCAAACTCAAGAGCTAAGTTTACAACTCTATGGGCTCTCTTCTATGTCTCAAATTTATATAATCTCAAGAAACTTCATATTTTGGGAGACTCAAAAATGGTGATTGATTGTATAAACGAGAAGGAAAATTTTACTGCCCCACACTTAGTTCCTGTCATAGAGGAAATCAAGAAGGATGTTGGAAATATGGAATGGTACAAGGCTAAGCGTTAGGATATTCAGAAACATAGGAAATAATTAAGTATAACTTGGTCTATTGTATAGTTAGGTAAAGTTTGTTTCTTTAGTTTGTCCTTTTTGTAACTTGCAATCCGATGGCCAGGATATGTTCTAGACATGAAGTGATCCGACATTTCATTCTCTCCTCGGTATTACCGACACTTGATCCATGACTTAACATCCGATTGGTCTATGATCTCGATTTAAAGAACATGGAGGGTAATTTGTCTGGTGACCATTTATCGAAGAAGCTTATGTAAATTTTCTTTCTTTTACATTAATAAATTGCCTGAAGTGGTCGCGTTGGCTTAGGTAGTAGATTCTTTCCCTCTTTGAGGGTTTTAACCACGTCAATAATATTGGTGTACTGATCTGTGATCTATTTGTGAGCGGTGTCCTTTGGTGTTCAATCTAAGGAACTTACCTTGTAAATTCCTACATGATCTCTATTTAAAGAGAATGGAGGGTCATTTGTCTAGTGAACATTTATGAGATAAGATTATGTAAATTTAATTTATTTTGCATTAATAAATTGTCTGAAGTGGTCGCGTTGGCTCAGGTCGTGGATTGTTTCCCTCTTTTAGGGTTTTAACCATGTCAAGAATACTAGTGTATTGATCTGTGATCTGTTTGTGAGCAATGTCCTTTGGTGTTCAATAAAAGGAACTTACCCTATAAATTCCTACATGGTATCAGAGCTTTTCAAGGGCCACATCCGTTGGTGATCCAAACCCAAAGTCGATACAACTGCATCTGATTAGCGTTTCCTAGATATACTATTTATGACTTCTTTTGGGCCAAGAGGACTACTCTATTGTGTTAGGAGCATATGTTCTAGTGAGGAACCCCTTTTGTTTCACGTCAAAAGGTTTTTGGTAGCCCTAGCTATGTCATTTTTAAGATATAGAGATATATAGTCTTTATTTGCAGTTATAGTTATTTATCTCCTTGTTTATTTCGGTTTATAGTCATCTAAAAAAAAATATTGCCGGATCTATACTTTTCATTTTTGCGTATGATTTTTCCCCGTGACTATGTGCGATCTAGGAAAACCAGAAACAGAAAGAAAGGATTTTTCTCATGTGCATGCTCTTTTCTACTACGCCTTAGTGTGATCTCAGAAAATCAAAAACATTGAGGAAACTATATAGTTTTCAGCCAAATCTAATATAAGTCGTAAGGCTTAGATACTTTTGCTTGTTTGTTTGGTTTGTGTGGTTGTTTTTTTGTTTTGTAAGCAAAAAGGGTTTTCTAAGTAAGCACGCACCCCAAAGCTTCAATGAGCAAAACAAAAGAAACTCCCTTCCTCCTTTCCAAAAATTTCTAACATTTCAAACTAGCTCACTTGGTATAAAGTTACTTTATGAGAATAGAAGTCTTGGGTTCAAATCTTTCTTTTTGTTGAGTTATTGTTTCAAAAAGCACATGTAACTTATGTTTTAAAGTTACTTTATGTAAAAGTGTTCTCACCCATTATAAAAGTGAGTCACTTATAATTCTAAAGTCACGTTATCTTTTATTTAAGTTACAATTTAGTGGATAGTTCATAAAGTATCATTGTAAAAATGGCTTTCACTTATTTATAAAAGTGGGTCATATAAAGTAACATTTTTTTAAAGTGAGCTAATTAGATTAAGTTTGGAAAGGGTGGAGGGAGGGAATTTTTTTTTAATATAACATTATCGTCAACTTCCCAACATTCACGTGGTTCATTGGCATCTTCAACAACTTTTCTTCAAAAGGCCATAACTTCTTCATCTAGAAGTCATTTTCAAAGCTGTTTTTTTTTAATTGACCTAATTTTTTGAGATCTTTCCATTTGAACACTTAATTTCAGCATATAAAGCTTCAGTTTCATTTAAAATGGAAAGCCCATGCCTAGTTATTCTTGACAGCACCAACTACTTCCAATGGTTATCCTACATGGTGGATTTACTTAGAAGTAAAGGTCTTTATAGAATAGCCTGAGGCCAAGAATCTGGATGGCCAAGAAGCTTCAGGCCATCCAGATTGGGATGCAACTATGGGAAAATAAGCAAGATCAAGCATGTGGGTCGATAGGGATGTCTATTTATCCAGACCTTAGATTCCATATCACAGAAATTGATACCCCCGATGAAGCAATGAAAAAGCTCAATAAAGTTTTTGGAATTAAAAATGAAATTAGAACCCATCAACTCAAAAATGAGTTGCTTACGTTGGACCGCAATAATTTTTCTTCCATTGAATATTTTTTGTCAAAGTTCAAGACCCTTAGACTTCTCTTGGAAGGTGTTGAGGTTAAGGAAAAAGAAGGTAGCCTTATCTATTCCACTCTTACTAAGTTATGACCATCCTGCTCTGTGTTTGCTTCCACCTTCCATTCTACTAGAGAAGCCTTTATTTCTCAAGGACAAAACTGCAAGTCCCCCTCTTTTGATGTCTTTTGTGATTTTTTAATAAGAGAGCAATAAGAAATCTTACATCTTGGTCTTCTTAATACTGGAAACTCTTCTAAGAAAGCCTTAGCAGCCGAGCAGCAACCAAGTTGAAAGAATCCTAAGAAGTAGTATCCTAAAAAGAATGGTCCTAAACCAAACAAGGGCCTTAAGCAATTTCAGCCTCACAATGAAAAATCAACTCAACAAAATGATAAGGAAACTAAAAAAAGGGAAAAAAGTTGATAAACATTGCAACTTTTGTAATCATGATGCCCACTTATAATCCAAATGCTTTAAGAAGATGGAAGCCTTGGAAGCAACAATGAATAAGCATAACATCATTGGGAGCACTCTTCAATTTCAACTTCATCTTCAGGACTATCACTTTCTTCATGTGGTTTTCAGGCATCCCGGTTTGTTTATAGACTAAATGTATCTTCTTCTTCTCATTCTCATAAGTGGCTCATTGATTTTGGAGCTTCTTATCACATGGCCAAAAACAAATCCATGTTTTCTTCTTTAAATGATTGTAATATCAAAAATATACATGTTGGTGATGATATATCTCTTAGTGTTGTAGGGACTAGAGCTATTCATCTAGACAATGGTCAATTTAATGATGTATTATGTGTTCCTACCTTATCCTACAACCTTCTATCTGTATATCAGATAACTCATTCAGGTGAAGGTAAAACCGTTGAATTTTCAACTCATGATGTTGTAATTAAGGACCTATGAGATCCTCGATGGATTTTAGCTACTGCCATTGTTGATGATTCTACAAGGTTGTATAAGTTTAACAACTTTAGGTCATCAATTCATCCCTCAGTATTTGTTGCTCATAATGATGAAGTGAGCAAACTTTGGCATGAGCAATTTGGTCACTTAAACTATCGCTCCCTTCAAAATCAGTGTAAAGAAAATATGGTGACAAGTCTTCCTATTGTATCTTGCAAAGATGGTCTTTGTTCCGGATGTGTACTCGGAAAACATCATCGGGATAGTTTTAAAATCGTGCCTCTTAGCACGCCTCAGCCCCTTTACAGCTTGTGCATAGTGATTTATGTGGTCCACTTCCAGTTGTTTCATTCTCTAGCTACAAGTATTTCTTAACTTTCATTGATGATTTCTCCAGACGCACTTGGGTATACTTCTTAAAACTCAAGAGTGAAGTCTTTAACATGTTCTTGGCCTTTAGGGCCTTTGTTGAGAAACAATCTCGACATCAAATTCTTAAACTAAAATCTAATAATGGTGGAGAATATGTTAACAAAAAATTCATCAACTTTTGCACTAAGCATGGAATTCAATTGCAACATATTGTTCCATATATTCCACATCAAAATGGTGTAGCTGAAAGGAAGAATCACACCTTAAAGGAAATGGCTAATTGCTTGCTACAATCTGAAGGACTTAGTCTTAATTTTTGGGCAAAAGCAATTAACTATGCAAATTACATAGTAAATCACACTCCTGCTAAGGTTTTAAAGAATATCACTCCAGAAAAAGCATGGAACTCAATTAAACTAGATGTAAGTCACTTTTGTGTTTTTGGAAGTGAAGCATGGGCCCATATTCCAGATGAGAAACATAAAGCCTTAGAACCTAAGATTGAAAAATGTATTTTTGTTGGATATTCTGAAGATGTCAAAGGATATAGACTTCTTCAACCTAAATCCAAAAATGTTATCATTCGAAGAGATGTAAAGTTTGTTGAAAATATATCGGTCTACGATCCTAGCTCGACGGATGTGTCACCTCTCTCTATCCCTTATAATTCTGAAAATATTCCTTCTTCAAATGATGACAGTGAGGATGAAAATCCTCCCCCACCTTCTCGGGATCCTCCTTCAGCTCCTCAGCTTCCAAAATGGATCTGCGCTACTCAAGATGCAACAGGTGCTCTTACAGGTGTTCCTACAGATCAACGTCGTACATGTTCTCAATTCGATAGAGCCTCTTATTTACTGGCTCAAGCTTCAGCGAATTATGATCTTGACACCTTTGCAGAAGCTTCAGGCCATCCAGATTGGGATGCAACTATGAATGAAGAATATCGTTCATTATTGGCAAATGATACATTGGACCTTGTTCCTCTTCTAAAGGGATGAAAACTTGTTAGATGCAAATGGGTTTACAGAACCAAGTTTGGACCAGATGGAAATGTTGATAAACATAAAGCTCATCTTGGTACTAATGGTTTTTCACAAGTTGAAGGCATTGATTATACTAAAACCTTCTCCCCTGTTGCCAAAATGAACTCTGTATGCCTTGTTCTTTCCCTTTCTCCCTCTTTCAAATGGGAAGTCCATCAGATGGATGTTAAATCTACCTTCTTAGATGGGGACTTGCATGAAGAAATTTGTATGGAAAAACCACCTGGCTTTATACAAATAGACTACATCCTTGTATTTCGACTTAATAAATCCCTTTATGGTCTCAAGCAAGCCCCTCGAGCTTGGTATGCTAAAATGGATAGCTTTCTTTTAGATACTAGCTTTTCTAGGTGTAATTCTAACAATATTGTCTACACCAAGAAACTGGGTAAGTCTCTTATCATGCTTTTATTTATGTTGATGATATTATCCTTACTGGTAATGATCCCAAACTTATAAACCATGTGAAGTCCAGACTTAAAAAGAAGTTTGAAATGACAGACTTAGGACACTTGCATTATTTTCTTGGTCTTCAAGTCTTGCAATCCAAAGAAGGTATTTCGCTTTCCCAGTCCAAGTATGCATGTGATCTTCTACACCACTTTCACATGGAAGATTGTAAGCCAACCCCTTCTCCCTTTCAGTATGGAGCCAAAATTTTAGTCACTTGTACTTCCCCTGAATTAATGCTACATTATACCATCAACTTATTGGAAAACTTTTGTATTTGACCCATACCCGTCCTGACCTTTCCTTTGTTGTTGTCCTTGTTGCTTGGTTTATGAAAAACCCACATGAAAGTCATTGGAAAACAGCTAAAATAATACTTCGTTATCTTCGAGGTACTTTTCAGTTTTGGATTCATTATACTTCATAAGAATCTCCTATATTGGTTGGTTTCACTAGTTTTGATTGGGTTGGTAACCCTAATGATCGGAAGTCTACTGTAGGTTATGTCTTCACTCTTGGTTATGGACCTATTACATGGGCTTGCAAGAAACAAAGTGCCATCTTTCTTTCTTTAGCAGAAGCAGAGTATAGTGGTGTCGTTGAATCTAGTAAGGAAGCCTTGTGGCTTCGTCAGATCCTATCAGTGTTTGGTTTTCAGCAGAAGCATCCGACTATACTTTGGTGTGATAATAAAAGTACCATTCAACTATGAAAATATCCAATCCAACATCAGCACAAAAAACTCATTGAACTACATTGTCAGTTCATCAGAAATCTCATTCATGAACATGTTCTTGAAGTGCAATATTATTCAACTGATGATCAAGTTGTAGACATCTTTACAAAGGTTCTCACAAAGGCGAAGTTTACTAAAATTCGATTTATGGTTGGAGTTTAGGAAGTTGTCACTAAGGGGGGATAGGCTCTAATGCCTCCTTCCTTCTCCTATTGTGTCATCTTTGTACATCCTTCAATCCTATCCCAAGTTGTTCTTAAGGGGGGATGTTAGGATATTCTGACACATAGGAAATAATTAAGTATAACTTGGTATAGTTTATAGTTAGGTAAATTGTGTTTCTTTAGTATGTATTTATTGTAACTTACAATCCAATGGTCACGATATGTTCTAGACATGAAGTGATTTGATGGTTCATTCTCTCCTGATGGTAAACGAAGGTGATCTAGCAATAATGGTTAGAGAAATAATGTCAACGACTAAGTGTTCACTCCAAAACTTGGTTATTTGCATTTAATGTGACTAAAAGCATGGGTGTAGCATGAATGAGTCGACAACATTGAATTTGGTGATTTTGTGCCATATTTGGTGGTTCAGCCATAATTGGCACTAAAACTTGGTTAAAATGTGCATGAATGAGTCAAAATTTATTTGGCGGCATGGGAAAATTGGTGTCTTATTTGATAGTTCAGCCAAATTTAGCAAGTCAACTAAAGTTAGAACTGGAGACAAATTCACTGCTAAACCCTGTAAAATTATAGAATTGAGGAAATTAGTAGTTAAACTTTGTTTCTCACCTTCGAACAATAGAGCAGAGATTGAAAACAACTTGAACACATTAAGAAGACTTGAAAAAAGTGGAAAATATGAATTCATACAAGTTAAAGATTTGAAATTAATTAAATTTCTATATCTAAAAATATCAACTCTAATTATTTATAAGTATAATTGAATTAGCAAGAAGGTTATCGATGTTGTTGTTGGTGTGTATGGTGAATTGATCAGTGATCAAATATTGTTGAAGGTGATTTTGTGGTGATTAGGATGTATGGTTGAGGAGATATTTATTTGATGGATGAAACATAGTGGGTTTCGTGGTTTGAGGTTTGAAAATGGAATGAAAGAATAATCGAGGAGGTCAAGCAGGTGGTGGCTTGCAAATCAGGGGTTGTAGCTCCTACTAGTGGTGGCTGGTAAATAATTAGGGGTTGGAGCTCCTTTCAATAATAGCTGATAAATTAGGGATTGGAGCTCCTTTCAATAGCAACCAATAAATCAAGGGTTGGAGCTTCTTTCAATAGCAGTTGATAAATCAAGGGCAGTAGCTCCTTTCAAAGTAGCTAATAAATTAGGAGTGGTAGGTCCTTTCAGTGGTAGATGATAAATTGGGTAGTAATAGCTCCTTTCAGTGGTATTTTATAAATTACAGAGTAGTGTCTTCCTTTTTGTGGATGCCAAAGAACATTTTAACAAAAAGTTGAAGCTTGCCTTTATGAAATTAATTGAAGAGAGGATTGAGGTCTTTATGTGTTGCATACATGCTTCTTGTGTTGACTATTACTTCAATCCTTATTAAAGATATTATTGATGTTTCTATAATTCCTTACTTTGTGAAAGAAAGTTTTAAAATTCTCACAATATTGATTCACTACCCCTCTAAGTTATGTCCTAGTTTCTAACAATTGGTATCAGAGCCAAGTTACTTCATGATCAATTTAATAGCTAGAAGAAAGATCAAGGACTATGGAAAACCAAGAAGGATGATTCACTAACAAGGAACCTATGTTCAATAGAGAGAACTATGTGTTTTGGAAAGTAAGGCTAAAATCCTATATTCAATCTCATGGTGTTGTTGTATGGGGCACAGTGGAAGAAGAATATAAAAAGTCTCTAGCCATGATTACTAGAGATCACAAGATGGAATTTACATGCAATGCAAAAGTTATGAATGCTCTGCTTGCTAGCCTACCTGAATCAGAATTAGTCAAGGTCATGGATTTTACTATCGCAAAATTAATATGGGACAACATGAGTAGTTGCTATGAAGACGATAGCAAGATAAAGCAAGCCAGACTTCAAAGTTTTATAATGCAATTTGAGCCTTTGAAGACGCATGATGATGACGATATTTCCAAATACTTTCTTAGAGTTGATGAAATTGTGAATATAATAAGAGGTCTTGATGAAGAGCTAAAAGTGCCAATAGTAGTTCAAAAGATGTTGAGATCTCTCCCTATGAGATTTAATCCTAAAGTTTCAACCATTAAGGAGATGACATATCTCAAATATCTCACTTTGGATCAACTACTTGACACTCTTACTGCCTATGAGATGAGGATTTCTATCAAGTCTACAAGAAAGGAATCATCCTTCAAAGAAGATAAGAAAACCAAGGAAGAACATAATGAGACATGTTGTGAATCAGATGAAGAGGTATCCAAGTTTGTGAGAAAGCTCAAAAGAGGCTCAAACAAGTACAAAGGTAAGCTACCTTTTAAGTGCTTTAATTGTGGTAAAGTGCATCATTATGCTTCTAAGTGTATTGAAAAAGAAAAAGAATTAATATGACCCTAGAGGGAAATTTAGAAAAGTGAAAAAGGACAAAAAGAAGTCTAAGAAGAAAATCTTATACACCTAAGATAGCAACACCTCTAAAAGTGAAGACAAACAATCTTCAGATGAGGACAAAGCCTATGAAAGCTCAAAAGAATTTATGTTCATGGCCATAGAAAATATGGAAGTAGAAGTTTTTTAATGTAATGGAGAAGAGGTTGAAGCTGACTTAGAAGGATATTTGATCAATGCTCTTGAGGAAATTCAAAGGTTGAGAAAGAAAAATAAAATACAAAATGATATGTTAACCAAAGACAAAACTAAAGCTATTGAATCTCTTCTCTTGCAAATTGAAGAAGGTAAGAATATCCAAGAAACTCTAAATCAATAGCTCAATGAGAATAATCAAGCATGTGAAAGTTTCTTGGATGGTGTTGTCATTTATGTCAACCCTGGGATTTGAATGGGTTTTACTTTGACTAAAACACTAGTTATTGATGTCAAATTCATAATGAACGCTTTTATAATTGTCTGGATTACATCAAGTTGGAATATCCATTGTTGGATGGTTGAAAACTCAGGTCCTAGGGTTTGGGTTCCCTGGATTAAGGACATACACGATTTTATCAAGGGTTTTTGAAGTGGAAAAATTTTGATTTTGTTTTGGATATCCACATCTTTGGATTCTCGTCGGAAATATGCTTTCAATGGTATGTTGCACGCCGCATAATTCCTCCTAGTTTGAGAGAAAATTGAATTTGAAGTTGATGACCCCAATTGGTGGGATAAAACCCTAAGGGGTGATGACATGGCATATTTCCATTGGTTATGGGCATCCAAGATGAAGAGTAAGGGTTTCTTTTCATATCTTATGGAAGAATCACCTTAAGAAAGGCATCACTAATGTATTGCACCCACAAGAAGTATCCCTTACAATTATAAAAGACCAAATTCACTCACCTTAAAGTTAGTCATCCTCCTACTAGGAACTAAGATAATTAATTACTTATGATTATTTGAATAATTAAAATTTTAAATAAATTAAATCTCTGCAACGTACATCTTGAGAATCCTCTCTTAAGCCTATAAAAGGAAAACACTTTAACTTACCTCTCACATCATTTCTAAAACAACTTATCACATATTCTCTATGTGATTTTTGAACTATCTGAGGCAAAATAATTTGACCTACTAAAGCAGGACAACAAATTTCAAAGGAGATTTTTGCAAATGTGTTGAAGTCATCGTACTTTTGTTTTATATCTTCTTTTGATCTGATTTTTAGTGTGACTCTCCATCACAAGAGGAGCAAAGGGTTGAGTAAGTTTTGTTTTAATTTTCCTTAATATTTTGAGCATTCTCTTTGTATAAAACACTTCGGCCCTTTGTTAATGCTAAGCCACAGGCCTACTTCTTAGCATGTGGATGCTTTAATTCATGGTTGTGTCATCTAGTTAGATATTTTGGAACACTTCCCTGTGTTTTCACTTAACTCCTAACAAGTTTTCACTCATGCAGACTTGTGGTCTCCATTAGGGAACATTCTTGAGGGACAACGAAGTTATTTTGAGCCCTATATTTGGGATATTTGGTAGCCTTAATTCTCTTTAGAAACCTTGTTTTAGGCTTTGGCCTCCTAAGTTACAATATCTCAAACCTCGTAAAGTAGCGAGCAAGTTTAGTGCTTCATATCTTGAACATAGATTTGTGTCTCTTATAAGAATCTAGACTTGTTTTGATCAAGAAGCAGACCTAAAAAGAATTATCTTGCAAACCTTAGTACAGGGATTGAATAACATACTCTTTGAACCGCAAATTTTGTTTTAAAGCCTATGTTAGTGTTTTGTGTTGGATTTGTTTTAAGCCTTAAGTAATCCTCTTAGTAGTTTACATTATTCCTCGATGTTGCTTCTATATTCACTATACAGTGTTATTGAGCAATGGAATTGTGCTTTGTTGACAATTAGACCTTAGACAGTCACAGAAATCTCTTGTGCCTTTTAGGTTTGTCCTAGGTTGTCCTAAGTACAATTAGGGTAGTGAAAGGAAGAACAAGGTCTAGTAGGTCTAATGAGGGTCATTAATGGGTAAATTATATGGACCTTAATGCACCTCCAACTTACTAAAATCAACTTTTCTCATAATTCTTTACATGTTTTAATTATATTTTTCTTAATGAGAAGAGTAAAGATGAGATGTCATGTCTAGTGGTCTAATGTGCATTGATTGTAGGTTTTTGAGCAAATTTTGGCTAATTAAAGTGCATGAACTCGAATGAGACAAGCAAGAGGGATTCTAGGAGATAGGATCTCCCTCCTTAACTTCTCACTCACTCGAAGTTTCCTCAATCAAATCTCATCAGCTCGGAGTTGCAAGCAGTCGAGCCATGAGGATCATTGGCAACCAAGCTAGTGACAGTTGAAGACCAGTTGATCTCGAGATTGGGTGCCAAGCCTCCCTAAATTTCAACAATTTGTTGGTAACTTCAGTTGAATAAATAAAGAGGCCTAGAGCCTCATTAGGATTCAGATTTTTTTTTTCAATATAGCTAAGCAAAATTTTCGAGTTGAAGCATTGGAACTGAGCACTCTTGTGTATTTTTTATATTTTAATGAAAATGAGAAGCATTCCCTTGATCCAGCACTGAGTTGACTCATAGGGCTGAAGCTCTTGAGTTAGGACCCAACCCTACCAGTAGAGGTTCCTCTTTTTATAGATGTATGCTTAGATTATACTCATAGTTAGCTACTAAACTGATTTAGGTGTTGGTAATTTACAAGTATTGGTAGGGTTAGTTTGCTTCCATTTTTGAATAGTTATAACAATAGCATCATAGTGACACGAAGATATTCCAGAAAGGCTATCAGCAAGTGGTTTCCACCTCATTTCTCCCTTTCAGGGATCATGATTTGAGGAACACTTCCCATACAGCCCAAAAAAACAGAATTCTTGCTTTTCTACATAATCTAGGGTTTCTTGATAATTAGGTCATTATCTTTCAGTTTCATAGGATAAGTTGCAATTGGAATTTCTGGTGTCTTAGGTTTTGTACTCATTTCATAGCGCCTTTGTATTGATTTCAAGCATTTCCATTCATGAACTTAGCAAATAAATGCTAACAACTTTGTTTTCTTCTATTGAATAAACCCTTCTTGTTTATAGATGGATTTATGTATAAATTCAAACAATGATGTGTATTGTTGCGAGAGCTTCTACATTGCAGGGAGACCTCATCTCATTAGCCTCATCCAAGCCATATCCACCCATGTTGCCAAAAGTCACTAAGGTCTCAATTCGAATTCTTGTTTTGTAAGGAAGAAATGCCATTTCCATTAAGCAAATCCAACCATCTTAAAGCCTTTTCTTGAGTTCTGAGTAGTGTATACCACTTCCATGCATTATTCCCTCCTTATTCACCTTTCCCAAGCTCCATTCCACCTTCTAGACCACTTCCTCAGCTTTCGGCCTATTCCTGTATTAAAATAGGGGATCCTGTAGGAGAACTAGTACATCCTATAGACATCCTGTAGCAGCCTATTTTGAGCCCGAATTGAGAAAAATCATCACCGAATCCAGGGTTAGACCCCTACTTGACCTCCAAGCCATCAAAACCATTGTAACCCTCTTCCTCCACACCTGTCTTCTTGCCAAAGAATAAGGAAAGATTAGCATTTACATTTATAAATCAAAAAGATTAAAAAAAAGGAGTTCTTTTATATTTACACATGCACATAGAAGTTAGTACTCTCTAGATCAGATTTCATGCTTAGATTAGTTAAAACCTCACATGTGACAATTAGGGCTAAAGTCGGGTTCTTTTGCGAGAAAAGTGTGTTAACAAGTAGATAGAGGATTTCTTGTTACCTTGCAAGCATTTTTTTAGTCTTTCATTCTTGCAATTAGGTAGCATTTCTTTTCTCTCATTTAGGGTAAATTTCCCCTCTCTAGTTGGTAATCAGACTTCTTCTAGTCAATAGAAGGCTGGTTTGAGAAACCCTAGTGGTCTATCACCCCAACTAAGCAGTGACAAGAGTAGACCAATTACATCTATTTGTGTATACAACACTATCACCTCCAAGTTTGTATGAACCCCGGGTTGATGAAGTAAAGTCAATAGCCCCAGGAGTTGCAGCATCCTTGCTGCAATACTGGTGCTCATCACATTTTGGCACCGTTGTCGGGGGAAGTTTCTAAGTAGATGTGATTTTTTCTTTCTTCCTTCCTTTCTTATCTCTTTCATTCTGCAAGCAGTTCAAAACATTAAAAAAGAAAAAAGAAAAAACACTCCTTTCGTGCCTCATAGGAATAAAGACAACTTAGGAAAATTTCTACCAAATACCCCCACCACTTCAAACAACCAACCTTCCCTCTTCTTTAGTGGTTGTGAGCTAGAGGACCCCTTAGGCGAACAACCAGATATTTTTGAAGAGCCTATAGGGGAAGAAGAACAAATCATTCCACCAACTGACACAATGGATGAAAATAGAAATGAAAGGGGAGATAGAGAAAGAGTTGAGGGTGCTTTTCCCATCAGAGAAACTAACGGGTATGCTAAGATGAAAAACACAAGCCCCTCTGCTCTTCCTCACTTCCTTGGCCTGACCTTGGAAGATCCAGATACTTTTGTGTTTGAGTTTGTTATCATATGCAGAACTTATGATTACACCTCTGATGATCAGAGTTTGAAATTATTCCCATCCACTCTCAAGGATGCAGCCCTGCGCTGGTTCATGGGTTTACCTAGGGATAGTATCACCACTTGGGCTCAGATCCAAAAACCCTTCAACAATAAGTATAGGGACTACTATAGGTCAAAGATACCAAAGAGGAAATTTTTAGAATGACCTTGGGACATGATGAATCTTTAGAGGATTATGAGGAAAAATTCCAACTCATCTACAAAAGGGTCAGATGCACCCTTGATCCTGAATCACTTAAGTTAGTCCTACTCAAGGGGATCAGGTAATATCTCCTAGAAACCCTAAAATTGCTGACGAGAGGGGACATTTACCAGTTACCCTATGATGATATCAAGACAGTTTGCACGAATCTTTCTAGGTTAGCTAGAAAGATGGGTAGGGCTAGTCAAGCGGTGGCCAGTTCATCCTCTTCCAATACATCCATAAAAAGTGAAATTGGGAACATGTTGGAAGACTTTAAGAGTGAAATGTTGCAAACCCTTTCTCTGCAAATGGACACTATGCAGATCAAAAGGAAGCAAGAGGAAGCAGAGAGAGCATTACCCATCTTCTGCCCTAGATGCATAAGGACCCAAGGAATGAATTTCCATTGAACATAATAGAAATTTGCTCGGTTTGTGAGGAAAACCACTCCACAGACAAGTTCCCTTCTCTCCATGGATTAAAAGTTGTGTATTAGGGAACCGAAGGGGTGACTGAACAACTCTGCTACATAAATCAAAGGAGGCCTCATGGACCTTGACCACACCAGCAAGGCATGCAAGGGTCATCCTATTCATATTACAACCCTAATCAAAACACATCCATTCCCCCTTGGTGCCCCCCTACTCATACTTCTTGATCTACACCTTCTCCCTTGTCTTTTTCACCTTAAAACCACTCTCAATTGGCCAACCAACCATTTCATCCATATAATCCTCCACAACCTTAGTGGAATGCACCACCCCAGGGGTGGAGACCCCCATACAACCAAGCTCCAGCGCTATTTCCTTACCTCCATCTCAACCACATATCCTACACCCTGCTCTACCTAAACAACCTCATATGCCTACCCAACCAAACCCGAACCCGAACAACAGACAGGCACATCAGGTCTACAATGGAGAAACATCATACCCTGCCTATGTTGTGAAAATTCATGAAATTAACATTAGGTCTGGGAGAGTTCTTTTGGATAACCAACCTGCATCTCCACCTAGGGAGCATAAGGAGGAAATATAGGAAAGTGTAACTAGAGTGAATCCACCCCCCTTCCCTGAAAGGTTAACCCATCCTACCCATTATACCCCAGAAAAGACTAAACTTCTAGGTGAGTTGAAAAATCTATGTGTCGAAATCCCGCTTCTCCAAGCTATCAAATATGTCCCCATCTACAACAAGTTATCAAAGAGAAGTGTTTCAAACATCCAGGAAGGAAAAAGAAAGACACCCCTATCATTAATATCTTTGGACAGATATCTGACTTAATGCTGGGGCAGCTAATTTGCCCAAAGTATCTAGATCCTCTGATTCCTATAATATATGTACAAAACAATAGCACCATTTTTCCCCATACCTTGATTAATCTTGGGGCTGCCATCAATGTGGTCACTAAGGACACTATGCTCAAGTTGAATCTCTAGGGACCATTAAGGAAGACCACGAGAGTCTTGCAACTTGCAGATCGATCCACAATAGCTCCTGAGGGAATTGTTGAGGAAGTGATGGTCTCCATTGATTCTTATGAATACCCTGCTGAATTCTTAGTTCTCCAGCCTAAGACCAAATTCAATGGTTATACTCTCATCCTTGGGAGGCCTTAGTTAGCCAATGTCAATGCCTACATAAGTTGCATGGCTAGAAATATGACCATAAAAAATGGGCAACTATCCAAACAATTGGTCTTGTACCCTCCTTCTCAACCATCCCTAGAGCATGACTTATTTTTTTGGCTACAAGAGGAGGAAGAAGATGAATTCTACTCTTCCCCAATCTATACCCTATAAACTACCATAGGAGGGGGGCAGCATAAAGAAGATGACCTCATTGAACACATCCTCAAAAATCAATCTCCCAACACCATGTCTCTGGAAGAAGTAGTAAAGGAAGCCAAAGACGACCCTTGAATTGATCTATTATCAGCTGACTCAAACCCTACTCATGTCAGGACAATAGAATTTGGCCCTGAAAGAGCATTGAAAATCAACCCCTCTCTCTCTGTACACCAAGAAGAGGAGTTACATAACATGCTAACAGAGCATTTGGATGCCTTTGCTTGGAATTACAAAGAAATGAAGGGAGTGCACCCTTCGATGTGTACTCACCACATTTACATCAAGGAAGGTTTCAAGCCAGTCTACCAACCCCAGAGGAGAATGAATCCACCCCTCAAGGATATAGTCAAAGAGGAACTGCAGAATTTTTTGGATGCAAGATTCATTTACCCCATCTCGGATAGCAAATGGGTGTCTCCTCTGGTTCTGGTTCCAAAGAAAAATGGAATTTGGAGGATCTATGTGGATTACCAAGAGCTAAACAAAGCCACAAAGAAGGACCATTTCCCTCTACCTTTCATTAACCAAGTATTAGATGGTCTAGCAGGAAAGAAGTTCTTCTCTTTCCTAGATGGATTCAGTGGTTACAATCAAATCCAAATCAGCCAAGAGTACCAGGATAAAATCACCTTCACCTGTCCTTGGGGTACTTTTTCATGTAGGGTCCTTCCTTTTGGTTTATGCAATGCCCCTACCACTTTCCAGAGAGCAGTCCTGAGCATCTTTGCAGAGCTAGTCCATGATTCAATAGAAATTTATATGGATGATTTCACCCCCTATGGGTGCGATTTCCTGGAGGCTCTCTCTAACCTAGGAAAGGTGTTAAAAAAAGGCATTGGAATGAACTTATCCCTTAGTCCTGAAAAATGTGAATTCTTAATGACTACGGGGACTGTTCTAGGTCACTCAATATCCCAGGAAGGACTGCAAGTAGACCCAAATAAAATAGCCATCATAAAAAGGGTCCCTACTCCGTAGAAGCAGAGGGATGTCAGAAGTTTCTTAGGTTTAGCCAGATATTATATGATATTTATAAAAGATTTCAGCAAGGTAGTTGTTGAGCCTCAAACCTGCACTCATTTACCTATCCTCGCAACAGCTTTTTCCTACTCACTTCTCTCTTTTGTCATCATTTCCTCCATCAACTTGTTCAATTCATTGCATTATATGTCTTTTTAACATGATTTTTTGACTGTGCTAATGATTGACTGTTGGTTTAGAATTTTGGTACAAGTGCTGCAATTCCACAGCTAATACAGCGTTTCCGCAGCCGATCTCCAATTCTGCAGTCGATCAGAGATTCCGCAGCCATTTTCTTGTTTGCTATGTTCCACGTGTCCTCCAAAGGAAAGGGCCACATGGGCAAGTTGGTATGACTATGTACATGGTTCGTGTGCTATCAGCTAAGCCAACTCGCTCATATATACCCCCGGTCAACGTAGATGTAACCACGGTCAAACAGCAAGGTTTCAAGCGGTGGCACGGCTCTGCGTGAGCAGGTGAAGCACGTAACCACAGCTGGCATCTTCTTCGAGCCACGAAGACGGCAGGGGACAAGAATCTAACCGTGGATTTATCATCCACGATGACCGTTTCCTCAAACAGTGCAAGGTGCTGCTGCGTGTCTTTTGCACAGTTAATTAGTTAGCTGGTTGTTAGCTTAGTTTACGCAGAAAACAGTTTGTCCTGCTGCTATAAATAAAGTGTTTGCATATGCTTAGTAGTTAGTCTTCAAGTTTAGTTTTTGGCTGTAATCATTTTGTTTATAAAACTCTGTTTTAAAAACTGTTTTATACAGCGTTTACACTTTTGTATTTTGTGACATGTTGATTTAATATCAAGAAGACTGTTTTGCTCCTATCCGTCTAGCTGATTTTTAACTAGTTGAGTAGATGGAGGGCCCCTGTCTGCCACAACCTATGTACAGTAGTTTTTAATTTCATTTTCCTGCACTTCTTTTTGTTTTCATTTTCACATGTATACTAATGTACAGTTTGATTTCTGCAATTTTCATTTCTTTTGACATGTATATTAATGTACAGTTTGAATTATGCTGCTTTACGTTTCTATACTTTTCATGGCTGATCAGTGTTTGTTTTGCAGCTTTGTTAGGAGCCCGGGACAGTGTGCTTTTCCTTCTTTTTATCACTAGTGGCATTTGAAGTTGTCTTATCTAAACTGGTGACTTTTGCTTTGATTTTCATTAGTTTCCTTGCTTAGTTACTTTACCAGGTTTTGTCAAGTTGCTAATCTCGTGATGGTTCTTCTTATCAGAATTTCACTAACTTTTGTTGGGCCAAAACATCATTTAATTGCAGCTTGGTTTATTTAGTTTTAGACTCATATTGCTAATTCACTCCTAACTCTTTTTCACATGATCAATTTAGCTAAGAGGCAGAATGTTAAGGGAGAATTCAGTAGTATGATTTGTCACTTAATTTTTGCGTTTCTTTAGATTCAATAGAGGAGTTAGAAGTAGTGTTCTTGCTTTCAATTGAGTTAATGTAGATGTAATTTTCATCCTTATCAGCAGTAGAGGTATTGGACTAGTGCCATTGGTCTTTTTGTTTGATGCTTTACTTTCATTTGAAGCTTTAATTTCATTCCAAGTTATTGTTCAATTTTTCTCTTTAAATTTCAAGAAGCAATTAGAAATCGCCACATACACACACATTCACTCACTTGTTTATAACTTCATCACATCACATTAGGAAGATAAGTCAAACACGAACTAAAAACGACAAAAAGAACTAGGACAGGCTGCTTAAGTATATATTGTACACTTCACTTCATCAGCTTACGAGCCCCGGGTTGACAATTTATGATAGCAATTTAGACAACACTAAATTGACCAAACATTTTGGCGCCTTTGCCGGCGAAGTGAAATTAGGTAGCCAATTTCTAAAAAAAATTAAGAAAATTTCAAGAAAGGGAAATTGATAACCTCTCAAAGTATGCACTCCTCTTGCACCTAGAGTGATCTGGAGGATCAGAAAAGAGAAATTTATTGGTTTAATAGTTTCTTAAGTATGCTCTCTTCTTGCACCTAGAGTGACCTGGAAGATCAGAAAGAGAATTATTAGCCTGACTTGAAGAAAAAATAAAAAAAAAATGACATGCATAGAGCTAGAGATTCTAGGGGAAGGTTTTTAGCTAGAGCCAAGAGTTCGATTTTTACAAGTCCATCTACTTCAAGGAATAGACAAGAGACACCTCCCTCATCTCCAACTGACACTCCTAGCCCTAGGATTCCTGGAATTCAAGAGGCAAGAATTTACTCTCCCACACCTTCTATTGAATTTGAATCAGAAAGAGATCCTTTCCTTCCTTCTACAGAAAGACCAATTGTAATTGAAGAAGTAGAATCATCTGAAGAAGAGGGAGAAATTCCTTCTCATTCACCCTTTGTAGAAGAACCAGAAGACTCTGAAGTCTCTAGGGAAACCATTATGACAGAGGAAGGAGGTGGTAGAGGTAGAGGTAGAGGAGGAGGAGGAGGAGGAAACAATGGAGGAGGTAGAGGTAACATTGGAGGAAATAGGGATGGGGATAACTCATTTGGGTTTCCTATCGTCGATGAGGATTCCCGAGCCACTATGAAAAACATATCACCATCTGTCCTCCCAAACTTCCATGGGTTAAGAACTGAGGACCCTGAAACATTTTTATTTGAGTTTGAAGTCGTATGTCGAACTTATGACTATTTGGATGACACTCAAAAACTCAAATTGTTCCCTTCCACATTGAAAGGACAAGCTTTGAAATGGTTCATGGGGTTACTCACTCAATCCATTAGGTCTTGGAATGATATGAAACAGACATTTTTGGATAGGTACCTAGACTATTGTATGCCTACCAATCACAAGGATGAGGTATTTAAAATGGTACAAAGAGAAGATGAGAACTTAGAGGATTTACTCGAAAGATTTCAATATAACCTGAAAAGAGCAAAAATGAGTAGCTTGGATGAGGAGACCTTGAAAGCCCTCCTATTAAAAGCCATTAGAGATGAATGGATAGACATTCTGAACATGATGGGGAAAGGAGATATATCTCAACTTTCACTCAATGATATAGCAGAGCTATGTATCCATCTCTCAAGGGGCAAATCAAAAACTCAAAAAGGGCCTAGAGATCCTTCTCTCCTTAGAGCAAATAAATCTGCAACGGGATCAGTAAGTAGGGCTGAGATCGGCAATATGCTTGATGAATTCAAAACTGACATCTTAGGGAGTCTTAGTGAATAATTAGACACCCTTAAGATCCACAATAAACAGAAATCAGAAGCCGAGGCCTTGGCCATCTTTTGCCCGAAATGTAGGAAGAAACATGCTTTAAGGGAATGTCCCTTGGAAGCACAAGTTGTGGAAACATGTGTAATTTGCTCAGAAAACCATGAGACCAAGGATTGTCCTTCAATCCCTGGGCTCAAAGCAGTCTTTCAAGAAGATCCAAATACACTTGAATCTCTCTATTTTGTTGCAAGGAGACCTTGGCAGGGGCAACAAAATCAAGGGTTTAACAACTCTATGAATTTTCAACCCCAACCAAATTGGAATCCTTGGCAACAACCTTGGCCTCAACCTCAAAATTCTTTTCAATCATGGATGCAAAGCATGCAAAATCCTTATGGGAGATTTGCTCAATTCTATCAATATCCTCCATCTTTTCAAAACCAGCAAGCTCCACAACTTCCAAATCAAAGTCCACAACTATCATTGCCATTTCCTCAACAACAACAACCTTCTCCACAAAATCAAAATTCTCAACTCTTGCTTCCATCCCAACAGAAATCAAATCAACTTCCTTCTCAGCCATTGCCAAACCCCAATAATAGGAACCCTCAAAATGCTTACATGATGGAAGGTCAACCATTCCCTACCTATATGATTGTTCCTCTCAATGAAGTACAACTCAGATCAGGTAGAATCCTAGATCAACCTTCTATAAATGTTCAACAGCCAACCATTTCTGAGGAAGAGTCTCTTAAAGCCAATAAGGGTTCTGAAGCATCTCTTCAAAACCCAAACACTCAAAAAGCAAAAGAAAAAGAATCAACCCCCACAACTCCCATAGTTGAACAACCTACATCTTTGGCCACACCTCCTTTTCCTGAAAGGTTACAAATCGACAAAGGCGTGGAAAAACAAATTTGGTTGCCTGACTATAATTTTCTAGATGAATTGAAGAATGTCTGTGTCAAGATTCCCTTGTTACAAGCCATTAAAGAGATTCCCATTCTAGCAAAAACAATAAAGGAGTTGAGCCTTAAAAGACCAGGAAGGAAACCAAGAGATACCAGAAGGATCCACCTGGTAGGAAAAATTGCAGATATCATGATGGGAAAGATTACCATGCAGAAATATGTAGATCCTGGTAGTCCAATTGTCAAAACACATATCAATGGGGTAGAAATACCAAATACTTTGATTGATTTAGGGGCTGCTATCAACATTATGAGTAGACAGACCATGGACCAATTAAAACTTCCTAACCTTCTCTTTACACCTACTTTACTGCAACTTGCAGATCGATCAATCATTAAACCTGATGGTGTATTGGAAGACATTCCAGTCTCCCTAGACTCTTGGGAATATCCAGTTGATTTTATGATTTTAACTCCCAAGAACAATCTAGGAGGACATCCTCTTATTTTAGGAAGACCTTGGCTAGCCACAGCTGATGCTTTCATAAGTTGTAGGTCTGGGGATATGTATATTTCTGATGGCAATTCAACAAAGAAGTTCAATCTGTATCCTCCAGCGAAAGCAATTACAGAAATAGGAGATAATGAGTGGGTTGATGATGAAGATACTATACAACCTGTCTTTACCATTTCTGAGATTAGTGAAGATAGTCAAATTCTGAACACATTAGAAAATTTTGAACCATCTTCAGAATATGACTCTACACAATTTCAGTTGGATTCTGACATAGAGTGTCTATCATCTAGACAAATGTCTCTTTTCTCTATGGAAGAATTTGGTAGTTCTCCCATTGAGATCTTTCCAGGAAAAACATTAAACATTAACAAAAACTTGGAAAAATCCCAACAGGAAGAGCTAACCAAAGTCTTGCAAAGACATTCTACTGCTTTCGCATGGGAGTATACCGACATGAAAGGTATTGACCCTAAGACTTGCATTCATCACATCTACATTGAGGAAAACAGTAGACCAATCAGACAACCTCAAAGAAGGATGAATCCAAACCTTAGGGAGATAGTGAAAGAAGAGCTCCAAAAGTTACTCAATGTAAACTTCATTTACCCCATTTCATATAGTCGATGGGTTTCTCCCTTGGTTATAGTACCTAAAAAGAATGGTACATGGAGGGTTTGCATTGATTACAGAGAATTGAACAAAGCAACCTTGAAGGATCATTTTCCTTTGCCCTTTATTGATCAAATATTAGATACTTTAGCAGGCAAAAAGTATTTCTCATTTTTGGATGGTTTTAGTGGTTACAATCAAATTCAGGTAGCACCTGAAGATCAGGACAAAACCACATTTACTTGTCCATGGGGAACTTTTGCTTACCGAGTACTTCCTTTTGGATTATGCAATGCACCCGCTACATTTCAAAGGGCTGTACTAGGAATCTTTTCAGATCTAATTCATGATTGTGTAGAGGTCTACATGGATGATTTCACAGTTTATGGTAACACATTTGAAGAAGCATTAGAAAATTTGGAAAAAGTCCTAATTAGATGTAAAGAAACAAATCTTTCATTAAGTCATGAAAAATGTTTTATGATGTTTACTGAAGGGATTGTTTTAGGACATCATATTTCAGGAGATGGAATTAAAGTTGATAGATCCAAAGTTGAAGTCATCTCCAAGTTACCTGTTCCAAATTGCCAGAAAGATGTTAGAAGTTTTCTTGGGTTTGCTGGATATTATAGAAGATTTATTGAAAACTTCACCAAGATAGCATCTCCTCTCTTCAAATTACTTACAAAAGACTGTGAATTCAAATGGGATCCTGAATGTCAGTCTGCATTTGAAACTTTAAAGACTAGAATATCTGAAGCACCCATTTTGAGAGGGCCAAATTGGAAACTCCCTTTCCACATTTCTACTGATGCTTCAGATACAACTCTAGGAGCTGTCTTGGGACAAAAGGATTTGGTCCCTTATGCCATTTATTACACCAGTAAAAATTTGACTCCCACTGAGTTAAATTACACTGTGACTGAAAAAGAATTCTTAGCCGTTGTTCATGCAATCAACAAGTTTAGACATTGTATAACCAGCTATGAAACTTTTGTCCATACTGATCATTCTGCAATTAGATATCTTATGAACAAACCTGTTACTAATGGCAGAGTTACAAGATGGCTTTTACTTTTACAAGAATTCAACATTACTGTGTTAGATAGACCAGGGAAATAAAACACAGTAGCTGATTTCTTGTCTAGAATCCAAAACACTAATGAAGATTCTCCTGTAGAGGATAAGTTTCCAGATGAATACTTGTTTGCAGTAACTACCAAAACTCCTTGGTATGCAGATATTGCTAACTATTTAGTTACAGGGAAGCTACCTCCACACTTATTTCCTAATGAGAAAAGGAAAATCATTCAGGAGAGTTCACATTATTCATGGATTTCTAATGAATTGTTCAAAACAGGGCCAGATTGTATGATCAAAAGATGTGTTCGGGAAGATGAAATGCCTGACATCCTTAAGGCATGTCATGATGAACCGTGCGGCGGACACTTTGCTGACAAGAGGACGGCCTATAAAATCCTTTCTTTAGGATATTATTGGCCTTCTCTCTTTAAAGATACAAAGCAATATGTTAGAAGGTGTGACAGTTGCCAAAGAGTTGGGAGACCAACTCCTTCAAATGAAATGCCACTACAGCCACAGGTATGCATCGAACCCTTTGAGAAATGGGCTCTAGATTTCGTTGGACCTATTAATCCACCATCTAAGCAAAAGAAGTATATATTGGTTTGCACTGATTATGTTACTAAGTGGGTAGAAGCCAAGGCATTGCCTTCTGCCACTGAAAATTCAGTTGTTCAATTTCTTTTTGAGGATATTTTTACTCATTTTGGTGTCCCAAGAGAAATTGTGACAGATCAGGGAAGTCAATTTACATCTAAATTGATGGAGAAGCTGATGGAGGAATACAAAATCAAGCACAGAACATCTACTCCATACCATCCGCAAGCAAATGGTCAAGTGGAATCTACAAATAAAGTTCTTGAAAGCATCATCACCAAGACTGTTCATCTTCACAGAAGAGATTGGGCAGAAAGGCTTCCTGAAGCCTTATGGGTCTATAGAACTACATGGAGGAACACAACAGGACATTCTCCCTATGAACTTGTTTATGGGAAAGAAGTCCTGCTCCCCATTGAGTTCCAAATCAAGACCTTCAAGATGGTAGTTCAATTGGGGATGAGCCTATCAGAAGCCCAAAAACATAGAATGGACCAGCTAAACGAGCTAGATGAAATAAGACAAGATGCAATTCTAAGGACCGATCTAGTTCAGCACCAAAGAACTAAGTGGCATGATCGACACATCAAAGAAAGAAAGTTTCAGAAGGGAGATTGGGCACTATTTTTTGATTCCAAGTTTAAGGACTTCAAAGGAAAATTTCAAACTCATTGGCTTGGGCCATATGAGATTGATGAAGTCTTTAACAATGGAGCAGTTCGAGTGAGGACCATTGATGAGTTTCAAACTCCTCTCATTGTGAATGGCCACCGATTGAAAGTCTACCACAAGCCACTCTCAAAGGAGGAATTTGTTAAATTGTTCCAAGAAGATTCTGCAATGATGCTGGTGGAGAAGAATTCTTCTCCTCCATCAGCCTAGTCTTTGTTTCTTTCAATTTAAAAAAAAAAAAAGGTCTCTTGTATAAGCCTGAAAACCAATCTTGGATTGGCGGTCTTATGCAGAAAATATAAAGTGAAAATCAGGGTCACCTGACACTTTATATTTTCCAAAAAAATCTCTCTCTTTCTCTTTCCATCTCATCCACCATTTTGTCCATCCCATCCGCCATTTCATCCATCTCATCATCTTCATTCCACTTCATTTTTCTTCCAGATCATTCATTCCATCTCATTTCCACCAATAAAGTCCCTCTTAGGACTATTCCATTCAGTTAAGTTTGTTCTAATCATCTTTGTGCAGGCAGAAAAGTGTTGATTGCAGTTTCCGCAGCTGATACAGAGTTTCCGCAGCTCATACACTCTGTCTCTGCAATCAAAGCAATTCTGTTTTCAAAAAGGAAAATTTACAGTTAGAGGTATCATCATCAAAAGAGCAGCAAGGATACATAGCACCTACAAGGCCAGAAAGCAATCAAAAGTTAGCCAACATAATCAACAAAGGGATCAAATGCAAATGTATGAAGGTATGTTCCAAATTTTTAACTAACAGTTTGATATCATTTATGTATGGTTTTCAAATCATGGTAGGAGGCACTTAATGTAATGATTGACAAGATCCTCGTCCACTCCTCGTCCATGATTCTGCGTAATCCACCTCACCACCTTCCTAACGGTCCCTAATTACTATTGATTCGAACTTAATACAAACTACTCTTCCATTAACTACTCGTACCTCAGTGACGTGTACTGGTGTACTACGGCTCTCCAAATGATCATTTCCGCAGCCAAGTGTACGCAGCCACCCGACGTTCAGGGATTTGGCCGTTGTATCCTCTACTCATAACTCCACTTCTCGCATGCATAACCTCATCTTCGTATTGTTATCTACTCCCTCACTCCACCGTTTTCACTCTCGTTTCCATACACCACTCTCGTTTTACCGTAAACCTCTCTGTTTTATTTTCCTCACCGCTCCACTCAAAACCCCGATCACCAGTCCTACACCTTACAGTTCATTGCATCACGGCCACTCTATTATAGCCGTAATTCCCACTGTTGAGCACTGTTTTCCTGTGAAGCTTTCTCCTCCAGCGTTCAAACACCACTGTCAGAGCTGCAAGTGAACTAATAACCGAAAGGGGAAAATTGTTAAGAGCAGAACCGGAGGGTTCGAAATTTTTAGAGGGTTACCCACAGATAAAGGAAGCACTGCAGAAAGACAAATGGTTGAAGTTCATCCAGAAGTTTAAAGGGTACAATAAAGAGGTGACAAAGGCATTTACCCGGTCATTTAATGGAAATACCGTGGAGGTAGGAGACCTACAGTTCACCATAACAGAGAGCACCTTGGCCACAGCAACCGATTTGCCTCAAAAAGGAGAACGCTGGTTCAAAAACAGAAAAGTTGAAGATCAAGAGTGGAAAAATATGCTCAAGAATCCAGGTATGGATACCTCCATTTTCACTAAGGGAATCCCTGTACGTGTCATTAAGGAAGAGTGGACTTCATTACTGTTGCTTATTCAAAAAATTTTAACATGTGAAGGCCGCTTCGGTGTCATGTATGTATACCATGCAAGAATCATGATGCACTTTATGAATGACCATGCTATCAACCTACCTTATTTCTTGTTAGCTAGTCTAAAGAAGATGAGTGAAACTGTTCAGAAACACGTGGGAAACATTGAACCCCACTTGTCTCATCATGGACTCATTAGAATTTTAATTGAGGAGCAGTTGAAAACTAAAAATGATACATGGGAGAAGTTTCTAGTTAGAAACCATTTTCAAGAGATAGCCGAAGCCTCTAGCAGCTCTCCTAGGATACCCAAGAGAAGTAGGAGAGGAGGGAGAGAAGTCACTGCCCAAGAAACTGATGTAGAATTTGAGGAAACTGCCCAAGAAACTGCTGAAGAAACTGTTCAAGAAACTGTCCAAGAAATTGTTCAAGAGGAAAAGAAAAAGGGAGGCAGAACTAAGAGACAAAAGAGGGATAAAGGGAAAGCCATTGTGCAAGAGTCATACCCTTCACCTGAGCCCTCAATTGAAGAAGAATCCCAAACACTAGCTGATAGACTTGCTCAACTCCATGCTACTGCCCTCTCCAAAAAGAAACAAAAAGAAAAACAAAACAATCAGCCAAAGAGTACTAGCATGCAAGTGAGAAGAAGCAGTAGACTTATAGAGAAGAAGAGTGTGACTAAAGAGAAACAGTCCCATTTCATTGATTTGGGAACACCTGAGAAGACTCCAATTCGGCTAGATATTGAGCTAAGTCCTCAAAGAGAGGAAAGTCCTTTCCAGCAAGAGAGAGAAAGCAGTTTTCAAGGATTTGAATTTAGGCCAAGACAAACACCTGACATTGACCCTGACCAGCAGGAGGCATATGATTATTTGGAAACATTAGAGCAATCTGCTGCCGGTCCTAGCACTGTCTTGCCCCTTGAACAACAGGTTCAATCTCTGAAGCAAGAAGTATTTGAGCTAGAAGTCCTGAATCGCCATATCAAACAGGAAAACGAAGCATTGAGAGAACAGAGCAAAGTGGACAAAATGGTCCACGACAACACAATGATTCATTTGGGTCTTTGGCAGAGAAAGAACAGGAAATTGAAGAGGAAATGCAAGAAATTGAGCAGGGCCTTGGTTAACTTGAAATTCAGGTGCTTGGTTAGGAAACCAAGAGCAAATTTGGCAACAAGGAGGAAAAGGAGAAGGTTGGATGTCTTGGCAGAGGCATCTGAACATGTGGACTGAAAGATTATGACAAAGTTTTGGTTGCATGAGGACATGCAACACCCTCACAGTGGGGGTATGTTGAGCCTCAAACCTGCACTCATTTACCTATCCTCCCAACAGCTTTTTCCTACTCACTTCTCTCTTTTGTCATCATTTCCTCCATCAACTTGTTCAATTCATTGCATTATATGTCTTTTTAACATGATTTGTTGACTGTGCTAATGATTGACTGTTGGTTTAGAATTTTGGTACAAGTGCTGCAATTCCGCAGCTAATACAGCGTTTCCGCAGCTGATCTCCAATTCCGCAGCCGATTAGAGATTCCGCAGCCATTTTCTTGTTTGTTATGTTCCACGTGTCCTCCAAAGGAAAGGGCCACATGGGCAAGTTGGTATGACTGTGTACATGGTTCGTGTGCTATCAGCTAAGCCAACTCGCTCATATATACCCCCGGTCAACGCAGATGTAACCACGGTCAAACAGCAAGGTTTCAAGCGGTGGCACGGCTCTGCGTGAGCAGGTGAAGCACGTAACCACAGCTGGCATCTTCTTCGAGCCACGAAGACGGCAGGGGACAAGAATCTAACCGTGGATTTATCATCCACGATGACCGTTTCCTCAAACAGTGCACGGTGCTGCTGCGTGTCTTTTGCACAGTTAATTAGTTAGCTGGTTGTTAGCTTAGTTTACGCAGAAGACAGTTTGTCTCTGCTGCTATAAATAAAGCGTTTGCATACGCTTAGCAGTTAGTCTTCAAGTTTAGTTTTTGGTTGTAATCATTTTGTTTATAGAACTCTGTTTTAAAGACTGTTTTATACAGCGTTTACACTTTTGTATTTTGTGACATGCTGATTTAATATCAAGAAGACTGTTTTGCTCCTATCCGTCTAGCTGATTTTTAACTAGTTGAGTAGATGGAGGGCCCTCGTCTGCCACAACCTACGTACAGTAGTTTTTAATTTCATTTCCTGCACTTCTTTTTGTTTTCATTTTCACATGTATACTAATGTACAGTTTGATTTCTGCAATTTTCATTTCTTTTGACATGTATATTAATGTACAGTTTGAATTATGCTGCTTTACGTTTCTGTACTTTTCATGGCTGATCAGTGTTTGTTTTGCAGCTTTGTTAGGAGCCCGGGACAATGTGCTTTTCCTTCTTTTTATCACTAGTGGCATTTGAAGTTGTCTTATCTAAACTGCTAACTTTTGCTTTGATTTTCATTAGTTTCCTTGCTTAGTTACTTTACCAGGTTTTGTCAAGTTGCTAATCTCTTGATGGTTCTTCTTATCAGAATTTCACTAACTTTTGTGGGGCCAAAACATCATTTAATTGCAGCTTGGTTTATTTAGTTTTAGACTCATATTGCTAATTCACTCCTAACTCTTTTTCACATGATCAATTTAGCTAAGAGGCAGAATGTTAAGGGAGAATTCAGTAGTATGATTTGTCACTTAATTTTTGCGTTTCTTTAGATTCAATAGAGGAGTTAGAAGTAGTGTTCTTGCTTTCAATTGAGTTAATGTAGATGTCATTTTCATCCTTATCAGCAGTAGAGGTATTGGACTAGTGCCATTGGTCTTTTTGTTTGATGCTTTACTTTCATTTGAAGCTTTAATTTCATTCCAAGTTATTGTTCAAGTTTTCTCTTTAAATTTCAAGAAGCAATTAGAAATCGCCACATACACACACATTCACTCACTTGTTTATAACTTCATCACATCACATTAGGAAGATAAGTCAAACACGAACTAAAAACGACAAAAAGAACTAGGACAGGCTGCTTAAGTATATATTGTACACTTCACTTCATCAACTTACGAGCCCCGGGTTGACAATTTATGATAGAAATTTAGACAACACTAAATTGACCAAACAGTAGCCTCGCCCTTATTTAGATTATTGGCCAAAGACTCCGAATTTTTATGGTCAAAAAGATGCCAAGAGGCCCTAGAAACCCTAAAGGACAAGTTGACCACTGCACCTATTCTCCGAGGCCCAAATTGGGCTCTTCCTTTTCATATTCATGTTGATGCCTCTCACAAAGCTATAGATGCAGCTCTAGGCCAAATAGATGACAAGCTACCTTATGCCATTTACTTCATCAGCGAGAATATTTCCAAAGCCGAGTTAAACTACATAGTAACTAAAAAAGTGCTCCTAGATGTTGTCCTTTCATTACATAAATTTATACATTACATTACTGGTTACCAGACATTTGTACATACCGACCATGTTGCCATTAAATATTTGATGAAAAAATCTAACGTAAAAGCTCAGATTATTAGATGGTTACTTTTATTACAAAAATTTGATCTAACTATTATTGATAAGCGTGAAATAGAGAATTTAGTTGCATATTTTTTATCCATATTGACTTTGCCTGCAAGTGAGGAAGGAATGTTTGATGACTAGCTACCAGATCAGCATTTATTCGCCATTTCAGTTCTATCTCCATGGTTTACTGACATAGAAAACTACTTAGTATCTACATAGTTCCCTCCAAATTTGTCTTCTAAGGAAAAGAGAGGAATCATAAGAGAAAGAACCTCATTCACTTGGATTGGGGGCAATCTCTTCAAGATGGGTCCAGATCAAATTCTGAGAAGATGCGTCAGGGAGGAGGAAGTTTTTGACATCCTTATGGCCTGTCATGATGAGCCTTGAGGAGGTCACTTTGCATCCAAAAGGATAGCATTCAAGGTACTACAAGTTGGATATTGCTGCCACACTCTCCACCAGGATGTAAAAAGGTATACCAGCCAGTGTGATCGGTGCCAAAGGATGGGGAAACCTACCCCAGGGATGAAATGTCTCTGCAACCTCAAGTGACTTTTAAGCCATTTGAAAAGTGGGGAATGGATTTCATCGGTTCCATTGACCCTCCATCTAGACAGAAGAAGTACATGATTGTGTGCACTGACTACTTAACAAAGTGGGTTGAAGCCAAAGCTGTCAAGGTATCCACAGAAGAAAAAGTGGTTGAATTCTTGAGGGAGAATTTGTTTTACAAGTTTGGATACCCTAAAGAGTCGGTCACCTATCAAGGCAGTCAATTTACATCCCACATGATTGATAATTTGTTAAGCCAGCATAAGATCAATCACAAAAAGTCTACTCCTTACCACCCACAGGCTAATGGGCAAGTAGAAGTCACCAACTGAGCATTGGAAAGCATTCTAACCAAAGTGATTAGCAGCAGCAGAAAGGATTGGGCAGATAGATTGGTGGAGGCCACCTGGGCCTACAATACTACTTGGAAGACCACCACTGGCTTCACTCCTTATGAGTCGGTCTATGGGAAGAAAGCTCTGTTGTCCATTAAATTTGAATACAACACCTTAAGGATGGTAGCACAATTGGATCTAGATGTCATAAGGGAACAACAAGAAATATTGCTCTAGCTGAATAGGTTAGATGAATTTAGGAAGCATGCCCTCCTGCACATAGAAGTGACTCAAGTATAAAGGAAAAATCTGGCATGACAGAAATATCAAGGACAAATTGTTTCAAGAAGGCGACTAGGCCTTGCTGTATGACTCTCGGTACAAAGATTTCAAAGGCAAGTTAATGACCAGATGGTTGGGACCATATGTGATAGAAAAGTGCCATGATAATGGTGTTGTTCAAATAAGAACCATCGATGCAGAAGCTTTCCACTTTCTTGTCAATGGGTACAAGTTAAAAGTCTTCATAAAGCCCTTATCAAAGCAGGAATTCATCAGTAGCATCAGCAAGGTAGTGATAGTGATTGAAGGAGTCTCAGTTTCTACCTCACCAGGTTCTTAAAAAAAAAGATCTCTAGGTGAAACCACTTTTGAGGCACCCAAGGCAGGAAACAAGGATGTAAACCTCCTTCGAGGCAACTTAGTTGTCTTTCAAAAAAAGGAAAAGAAAATAAAGAAAAAAACATACAAAAATAATGGAAAGGACCTCACACCTGCCACTCATAACAATTTTGTTTTTGCAGGTTTGCAAGAATATGATGAGCACAGGATATAGAGGGAAAAAATCCCTACAACACACTATGCTTTCCTTCATCCATTTCATCTCCTACATAATCCCCATGTTCTTCCATCCATACTTAATTCCAGATTCCAATTCCAATATATTATGTGTTTTCTATAGGATTTCCTATAATTACTACAGGAGTTTCCTGTAGGTATTACAGGAGGTCTTGAAAAAGTATAGGAAGGGAAGTCCAATGGAAAAATGGTGACACGGGCCTATTTTGGAATATGAAAAGAGCCATTGACTTCACCACACCTCAACCAACACCCTTCATGACCATGTCACCCCTGTGTCCATCAAAAAAAAAGTTAGAAAATATGAAAAGGAAAAAAAGGAGAAAAGAACATCAAAAAGGGGCATGCCAATAGCATCCTACCTCACCTACCACTCCATAACCACACCTTCCACTCATTCCAATACCCATTCAACTTCAAAGCAGAGAAAATATGTGAAAATTCAAGAAAAAGGCAGCTACAGGACATCCTGTAGGAAATCTTGTAGCAGCCTATTCCACAAAAAAGACCACAGCAACTCCAACCCACTTTTAGCACAATGACTACAGGAATAAGGAAGCTCCTCCAGAGCTCAGCAACAACAAAATCCAGCACTTGTACATCATCAAAGAAACAAACCATCAACAAAATAAGAAAAAAAACAGTTGAGAATATGCAACTAGGTCAAGAACAACAAATTGACACCACTCTCCAACATGCATCAACAAGGCAAAGGACCAACAGGTATGTCATCTCACCAATACTCCCTCATAGGTACGAATATGATTAAACTGTAGGAATATGTAGGAAGTTGATTTTATAAGCGAAGGTGGTCAGTTAACTTGGCCACCCTCAGTTCGATAACGAAAAGTAAAGGGTTAGTCAACTGCACACGTGGCAAGGTCACATAAAAAAAAGGAATGAATCAAAAAAGTGGTTAAGTTACAGTGAATAGAAGTGGGAGATGATTACGAGGAAAGGTGGTATGATGAACTTGTAGTGGGACCAACGGTCCAAAAGGAGGTATTCGTACTCGGCCAGCCAGCACATCACTCAACGAAATCATCCACAAATAGAAATAATCACTGACTCCCATGCAAAGTATTGGTTATTTCGAAAATCTGAAGGTGGAGGTAACCTCGAGGAGTCATCAAAGGAAAAAATTACTCTCAGCCTCCTTGTAGTGAGCACCTACAGGAAACAGTCAACACCTATACAAAACAAGAGAACCTACAAGAAACTACAGGAAAGCTACAGGATACAGGGAGAATTATCACACAGTGTTGTAGGTGGACACCGAGGGCCATCAATTCAAGAATTCTCATCACCAAAGCATAGCAAAGGAAGGTAGGTGCCATACCTTCTGTGTTTTTCATTTGTAGGGAGAAAAAAAAGGAAGAAATCCTCATTTCTTTTAAGTATTTGCAATACGCATAGAGATAGACAGATTTCTGTGAAAGTTAATGAAGGGTAAACTCTGAACCCTCATCACCTACAAAAGTTCTTAAACTATAGCCACCCAAACCTCATTTAGACAAAAAAAAAATGCCAGAAAAATATGATAGGGGGCTTCAAAAAAAGAGAGCCCACAAGCACAACCAGAGTACATCAACATCCTCCTGTGATAGAAATCCTTACAAGGCATCAATGGATGGGGTTCTTTGAGCTACTGAGGGGATATGATTATCATGTGGCTAGGGAATTTAGAATGTCACTCATACCTCTAGCTAGAGCCAGTGCCACTGTTGTAGTGAGGAGCTTGTCAGTAAAAATTACCGCTGAGAGTATTAGCAGGATAACTACATTCCCCCTAGGATTGCAGTGGAGAAAAGAAGACAAAACTAATAGCACTCTTGCCAAGAAGGGCTTTTTCTTGGAAGGAGAAGAACCAATTCAAGACAAAAATGGGGTTAGAAGGGAAAGCATTCCATATCCTTGGAATGAAGTAAGTTATCACATCATCAAGTATATTTCTTATGAAGGTAGATATAGTGTAGTGTATGGGTACCATGTTAGACTCCTCCATGAGCTAAGATTTGGAGGTGAGACACCTCCTTATAATAGACTTAGTGTACCTTAATTTTTGTTACAATCAATAATAGACATGAGCATCAAGGTACAAGAAGGGAAACATCAGCAGCTAGCACATCATGGGTTGATCAAACTCATCTTGGAAGATGCTCTAAACAATTTGAGAATCCCTATTACATGGTCAACATTTGCAGACATGAAGGAAGAAGATGAAATTCAAGCCATTGAGTATGACAGAAGCCCTACTTCTAGTGAGGGAGAAGAAGAAAAAGAGCATGAAAAAGAGGAGGCATAAATAGATGAGACAAAGGATGAAGTATAGAAGGATGAACAAAATTCTGAAAAACAGAGCAGGGAAGAAGAGGAATCACCAAGGGTGTCTCCGAAGCCTATAGAGAAGGAGGCAGCAGCTGCTTTAACTTCCCTAAGTACACCTATCAAATCAAAGGGAAAGAGACAGAGGCAAACTCCCCTTTACTTCAGAACAAGGAAGAGCACCTGATAAAACAAGGGAGACCTCAAACCCCTACCAAGATTCTGATTATCATAGAGGACTCACTAAAAGAACAAGAGGAAGTAGTCCCTCTAGAGAAGAAGGAAGAAGAAGAAACATCAAAACAAGCTTCTCCTAGGTCACCAATCACCTATGTTAGGAGACCTGTCACCAGGTTAGCCTCAAAAAAACAAGTTAAACAACCTTTTACCCCTTCACAAAAAGGGAAATGTCTCCTACAGGAAACACAGATAGAACTATAGGAAGAAAAAATAATCCTACAGGAAACCCTGTCAAAACTGCAGGAAATATAGAAAAATGATCAGGAAAGGCTAAGAGGGAAAAGGGAAGGAAAAGAGGTAGAAGTTACTCAAGAAACAATAGAGGGAGAATCCTAGGAGTTGAAGGAGCCTAGCCCACAACCAAACCTCAGCTCCCACTACAGATTCATTGAAGGTGATAGGGTGATCCCACAAAAATTTTCCATTCCTCTATTCTTCGAACTTGAAAAAGAGAGAGAAAGGACACATCGATGGATGCAAACTGCTAAATCAAAAGGGGTGGAGGATGTTGTCCACATGGAAGAGAAGCAGCAAGAAATGGGTAGATAATTAAGTAGCATAAGAGACAGGGAAAAAATGGTGAAATCTTAATTAGAGGTTGAGAACACATGGCTAAGAAAGAAGCTACAGGAAAAGGAAGGCCAATTGGCAACTATGGAAAGTCTATCCATGGAGGCAATTCAATGCAGGATGCCAGCAAAATCATATGCCTTATACCTCAAAGAACAATGGCTACAATTTCAAATAAAAACCCTAGCACAAAGAGGAACTATGCCTTTCCAAGACTACAAGCAATTCATTGACCTCTATGACCAAAGCACCCTAGAGGATAGAGCAAAGATATCTAAATTCTACCTACACAATTTAGCTCTAATAGATTTAAAAGTGTGGAACCCCAATCCAAAGCTAGGGGACTTACAACTAATGGCCTTGGAATCTTGGATGAATCATTAGGAAACCAGGGCTACAAAAATAAAATGGGTATTGGCAAGAGAAGAAGAAGAACCCCTTTTCATCAAAGCAAAAAAGCCTAACTCAATGGTTGTCATTAGCAACGACAACCTCATTGCCAATGATCCCAATATTGCACAAGATACCTTTTCGTACAAGAACAAGTAGACACTCATTTTGGAGACATGCTAAGATTTCCAGGTAATGAGAGCCAGGAAGCCTACCAAAGGAGATGGAACACCTTACCCTACAGCCTAAATATCAGGTAATATCATTCTCTTGACAAAATGAGGGATGCACTACAAAGAACCCCAATGTATAAGCAAGCATTAAATAGACTCAAAGTCAACTTGATTGGATTAAAACCTAGTCCACCATTGATTTTAGGTATGTTAGAGGGGAGAAAGGAAGAAGAAGAAAGAAATCAATGGGAGGAGATAGAGAAGAATGCAGGGTTTTATCCATAAGAGGAGGAGACTACAGCAGAAGCCTGGAATGTCAGGGAGGCCACCAAAGCAATGAAAGACATGGACATAGATTGAGTTTCTTAGAGGATGAGAAACATTTTCAGTAGGGGGTGATGATGAGGCTCATCAATGGGTAAATTATATGGACCTTAATGCACCTCCAGCTTACTAAAATCAACTTTTCTCATAATTCTTTACATGTTTTAATTATATTTTTCTTAATGAGAAGAGTAAAGATGAGATGTCATGTCTAGTGGTCTAATGTGCATTGATTGCAGGTTTTGGAGCAAATTTTGGCTAATTAAAGTGCAGGAACTCGAATGAGACAAGCAAGAGGGATTCTAGGAGATATGATCTCCCTCCTTAACTCCTCACTCACTCGAATATTCCTCAATCAAATCTCATCAGCTCGGAGTTGCAAGCAGCCGAGTCATGAGGATCATTGGCAACCAAGCTAGTGATAGTTGAAGACCAGTTGATCTCGAGATTGGGAGCCAAGCCTCCCTAAATTTAAGGAAGTTGTTGGTAACTTCAATTGTATAAATAAAGAGGCCTAGAGCCTCATTAGGATTCAGATTTTTTGTTCAAGATAGCTAAGCAGCATTTTCGAGTTGAAGCATTGTAACTGAGCACTCTTGTGTATTTTTTATATTTTAATGAAAATGAGAAGCATTCCCTTGATCCAACACTGAGTTGACTCAGAGGGTTGAAGCTCTTGGGTTAGGGCCCAACCCTAGTAGCAGAGGTTCCTCTTTTTGTAGATGTATGCTTAGATTATACTCATAGTTAGCTGTTGAACTGATTTTGGTGTTATTAATTTTCAAGTATTGGTAGGATTAATTAGTTTGCTTCCATTTGTGAATAATTCTAACAATAGCATCGTAGTGACAAGAAGATATTCCAAAAAGATTGACAACAAGTGGTTTCCACCTCTTTTCTCCCTTTCAGGGATCATGATTTGAGGAACACTTCCCATACAGCCCAAAAAAACAAAATTCTTATTTTTTTGCATAATCTAGGGTTTCTTGATAATTAGGTCATTATCTTTCAGTTTTGTAGGATAAGTTGCAATTGGAATTTATGATCTCTTAGGTTTTGTACTGATTTCACAGCACTTTTGTATTGATTTCAAGCACTTCCATTCATGAACTTAGCAAATAAATGGTAACAACTCTATTTTCTTCTATTGAATAAACCCTTCTTGTTTATAGATGAATTTATGTATAAATGCAAACAATGATGTGTGTTGTTGCAGGAGCTTCTACATTGCAGGGAGACCTCATCTCATTAGCCTCATCCAAACCATATCCACCCATGTTGCCAAAAGTCACTAAGGTCTCAATTCGAATTCTTGTTTTGTAAGGAAAATTTGATATTTCCATTGAGCAAATCCAACCATATTAAATCCTTTGCTTGAGTTCTGAGTAGTGTCTACCACTTCCATGCCTTATTCCCTCCTTATTCACCTTTCCCAAGCTCCATTCCACCTTCTAGACCACTTCCTAAGCTTTCGGCCTGTTCCTGTAGTAAAATAGGGGATCCTGTAGGAGAACTAGTACATCCTGTAGGAAATCTTGTAGTAGCCTGTTTTGAGCCCGAATTGAGAAAAATCATCACTGAAGCTAGGATTAGGCCCCTACTTGACCTCCAAGCCATCAAAACCATTGTACCCCTCTTCCTCCACACCTGTCTTCCTTGCCAAAGAACAAGGAAAAAATAGCATTTACATTTATAAAGAAAAAATATTAAAAAAAAATATTTCTTTGATATTTACACATGCACACAGCAGTTAGTACTCTCTAGATCAGATTTCATGCTTAGATTAGTTAAAACCTCACATGTGACAAGTAGGGTTAAAGTAGGGTTCTTTTGCAAGCAAAGTGTGTTAACAAGTAGATAGAGGATTTCATGTTACTTTGCAAGCATTTTTTCAGTCTTTCATTCTTACAATTAGGCAGCATTTATTTTCTCTCATTTAGGGTAAATTTCCCCTCTCCAGTTGGTAATCAAACTTCTTCTAGTCAATAGAAGGTTGGTTTGAGAAACCCTAGTGGTCTATCGCCCCAGCTAAGTAGTGACAAGAGTATACCAATTACATCTATTTGTGTATACAACACTGTCACCTCCAAGTTTGTACGAACCCTAGATTGATGAAGTAAAGTCGGTAGCCCCAGGAGTTGCAGCATCCTTGCTGCAATACTAGTGCTCATCAAGGTCTGTCTAGGTTTGTTTCAAGCCTTTTTTTCACCTGCAGTTGTCAATATATGACGATGATTTTGACATCAAAATAGTGGCAGTAATCTTAGTGTATGAGTGAAAAACATCCAGTATCAAATGCATTAAGCCAATCATTGACCTCTCATTAAAATTCTAAACCAAAGCAAAGTGACAAATGATCATCTTTGCATAAGATTAACATTTACCATGGCATAAGCTTGTAGTAAAATTGTGAGACAATGACCTGATATATAAATAGATTTCACGGTGTTATTGTTCATGAAATGAGACATGGAACAATAAGAGTAAACTTGACTGTGAGATAAAGACCTAAGTAAAACAATGGCATGATTTTTATGATGCCTATTCTAAATGGAAATTTGTAAGTGACCTTATGTTAGTAATAGTGCTTGACTCATTGATGTAATAACTCTATTGTATAACTATAATGTAACAAGACAAAGGGAAGTGATCTGAATTGCTAAATCACTGTAATTTGTCGTTTGATTCTTGACTTCACATATATACTTGACATGTATACCTAACCTATATATTATAGTTGACATAGTCTTATATACCTGTCACTGACGATATATTTAGTGACTTGGAAAATAGACTTAACACACACAATAACCTTGTTGTAGAACTTATTGACATGAAACATGGACAACAATGTATGACTAGTGATCAACAACATCAGTGATAAGACATGTGTCGGTAGCCCTACTTTGGTAGTGTTTGATAGCATTAGAAGCAGGTCATAGGGATGACTTGAGGCATCTGGGATTGTGTCATCATCATAAATTTGTGCCCGACACTTGCAGCAATATAAGAAGTTTGGTATAGTCATGTCGTTTGACTACTTCATGAGCTCTTGATCAAATATTTATACGTGAGCAGTGTAGTGTAGTGAAGTGCAATAGTAGTAGTGACAATGTGCAATGTTGTATAGTGATCAATTTAAGTAGTGTCGTGCAGTAATCAGTTTGAGCAGTGTGAGCAGTGTTGTGTAGTGATCAACTTGAGTAGTGTGAGCAGTGTTCAGTTTGAGCAAGTTGTGCAATGATCATGTTGAGAAATATTTTGCAGTGATCAATTTGAGAAGGTTGTGTAGTGATCAGGTTGAGCAATATTGTGCAGTGATCAAATTGAGTGGATGTCAGTTTGGTGAACAATCTTTTACAGTGGTCAGTTAAGAACAATGTTGAGCAGTGTGGCTACCATGACTTGTCAGTGATATCCTTATCGAGCAAAGCAATAATATCTTCTTTACATTTTTCTTATATTTATTCAAAGCACAGGGGGTCCAGTCTTAAAATTGTGAAATGTTGTATGCCTGTTGATTAGGGTGGCAAGGTGGTGAAAGGCAGGTGATTGGAGTCACCTTTAGGTTGGATCTTGAGAACACTTTAGGGTGGTAGGGTGGTGCTAGGGTAGGTTGGAGCCTGCAACATGGCATTGGTGTGTTCTTTTAGAGGGTGTTGATAAAACACAGGGCGTTGGTACGTCCTCCAGGTTGATGCCTGTAAACCAAGGCATTGGTGCATCGTTTAGGTTGGTACATGTAAGCCAAGGCATTGGTGCGTCCTTCAGGTTGGTGCCTGTAAAACATGGGGTTAGAGCCTCCTTTAGTTCGAGCTAAAAATTTGATGTAATTATTTCTTTTTAAGAAAAGAAGACAATTACTAAGAAGTGTTCGTTAGATTTTGACGTGAAGGGGGTTTTCCACCTAAAAATATTTGTGTCTATTGTCTTTATTTTTCTACATTGTTTATGGTGTTGTTTATTGGTTATGATATTTCATTCCAAATAATAATAATGTTGTTGAAGATTAACTAATGCTCTGAAAATAATTAATAAAATGTTAATTTATAATAAATATTGATTCACCCCCCTCGCCTCTCAGTATTTCCAAGAATTGGTATTAGAGTAGGTTCCCTTAGTAACATCTTAACATCTAAAAGGTTGATCTCAGAGCATAGAGATGGGAAAATCAAAGAAGTAAGTCAGTGAACGTTCAAAGGAAATGCAAGGTATGGATAAAGTTTCAGATTCTATTATTACATATAACAAGAAGGATGTCCTGAAGAAGAAGATGAAGAAATGAGTGAAATTGAATTTCAAAACGAAATTGTTATAGTTATACAAGAACTTTAGAATGAAAAGGTATGTGTCAAATTTCAAGAAGAAGAACTAAAGATAGTGAAAGGATGTGATGAAAGACTCAATAAGAAGAATGAAGAATCTGAGAAAATCCTTAGCAGTCTTAGAGTGCAATTGGAAGAGGCCCAAAAGGTTGAAGAGTCACTTGGAAGAGAATTTGAAGAAAGTAAAGAATGGAAGAACACAAAGAAAGAAAATCGCACACTCAAAGAAGAAGTTGCACTATAGAAACTAAACTATAGGTGCAGGAGGCATAATAGAAAGAGAAATAGTTGATAAGCCAACAAAAGGAATATAGTAAAAGGTATGTATCTGAAGTTGATCAAAAGCAAAGGGAACTGGATATAGTTGTTGCAAAAATAGATAGGCTTGGGAAGGAAAATGGAAGGCAGAAGGAATAGATACAAGTTACCAACAAAGAATCAGAAAAGTTCACTCTTATAAAGCTACAAATAGAAGAAGCAGAAAGAAGACAACAAATCTTGAAAAGTCAATTTCAAGAAGACCTTGTTGAAAAGCAAGAAGAACTTGACACAACTCTTAATGAAATCAACAAGTTTGGAAAAAGGAACACTTGCAAGATTTTGAAAAAAAAGATCAAGAATTGGCTCAGTTAAAGATGAACATAGAAAGAGCAAGGCTCCATGTGATGAAGGCACAAGCTTCAAGACTTCGCAAAGTCAAGATAAGGATAAGGTTGTTCAAAGTGAAGGACCAAAGAAGTTTGCAGCTTCAAAGAACAATACAAAAGAAGTCAATGACAAAGGAAAACAAAAGACTATGACATTGCCTCCAAAGAAGAATGAATATAGAAGATCAACTAGGTATGTTCATTCATTTAGTGTTTATTTATTTTCTTGTACTAACGATGGACACATGGCTATGGATTGTGAAGTTTTTGACAGGTATAATTATCAAATATTGTCGCCTCCGAAGAAGAATGAATCATCCAGTTACGCTTAATCATTTAATGGTTATTGTTCTTTATGTATTAACTATGTACATATGGCTAGAGATTGTGAAGCTTTTGAAAGGTACAATTATGATATGTAAAACCCTAGAAGAAAGTTTACAGGATCACAAAATAAGTTCCATGATGATTTTGTTAACAGAAAGGACATGTCAACTAGGCCAAACATTCAATGGTACAAATGCCATAACTATGGGCACATAGCTCGAGATTGAAGGTACAAGATGGAATCGTTTATAATGGATAGCCCCAATATCATGTATAACAAGGTTTGGAGAAGCAAACAAGTACAAGAAGATCAAGCATATAAGAAATTCTAAGTAGTCATGTTTTCAGGTTTTGTAATGGCAAAAGGTCATGACGAATCAACAAGAACATCATATGATGACACAAGTCAAGAAGGTCCAACTGAAGAGCCCAGTGATACATTATTTTGAAGACCTTATATTATTGACTCCCTCAATTTTAAAGGCGAGTATTCCATGCAACAATATGTGGCATATTCTTGAATATATATCTATTGACATGTATACAGTTGATAGATATGCAACATTATGGAAAGAATAGCAGCTTCAAGTCAAACATGTCAAGTCCGCAACAGGTTTAGGAGTAGAAGAATAATTAAAGGATTACAGGTCCATAGTGATCGTTATTGACAGATTATTAGAAGAAGGCTTCTCTTCACGGAGAGCACATATAGGTTATAGGTTCATAGGAAGCAGGAAACTTATCAGGGGGAGTCACCCTTTACCATTGATTCCAAAGGGGGAGAGAAATATTGAGAAGGAGATGGAAGCATGAAGGCAAAGGGAGTTGTAATCGTTGAAGGAGTACATGTGTTGCCATAAATGAAAAAGGGGGAGATTTTTGGATGGTGTTGTCATTTATGTCATCCCTAGGGTTCGACTGGGTTTGGATTTGACTATACTAGTCATTGATGCCAAATTGATAATAAATGCTTCTTATAATTGTATAGATTACATCAAGTTGGAATCTCTACTATTGGATGGTTGAGAACCCAAGTCCTAGGGTTTGGGTTCCCTGAACTAAGGACATACCCCAACTTTGTCGAGGGCTTTTTAAGTGGAAAATATTTAATCTTGGTTATGATATCCATGTCATTGGATTCTCCTCGAAAATATGTTTTGAATGGTATGTGGTATGTTTCGAAGTTGATGACCCTAGTTGGTGGGCTAAAACCCCAAGGATTGGTGACTTGAAATATTTCCATTGGTTTTGGGCATCAAAAATTAGGCATAAGGGTTCATTGTCATATCTTGTGGAAGAATCACCTTAAGAAATTCATCACTAATGTATTGCACCCACAAAAAGTATTCCTTACAATTCTAAAAGACCAAATTCACTCACCTTAAAATTACCCTTCCTCCTACTTAGGAGCAAAGATAATTAATTACTTATGATCATTTGAATAATTAATAATTAAAATAAATTAAGTCTCCCCAATGTACATCTTGAGAACCCCCTCTTAGGCCTATAAAAGGCAAACACTTTACCTTACCTCTCACATCATTTCTAAAACAACTTATCACATATTCTCTCTATGATTTTTGGCCTATCCGAGGAAAAATAATTTGACCTATTGAGGCAAGAAAGTGAATTTGAAAAGAGATTTTCAAAAATGCATTGAAGTAATGGTACCTCTGTTTTATATCTTCTTTTGGTCTGATTTCTAGTGCATGTCTCCATCACAAGAGGAGCGAAGGGTTGAGTAAGTTGTGTTTTAATTTTCCTTAACTTTCTGAGCATTCTCTTTGTATAGAACACTTCATCCCTTTTTTAAGGCTAGGTCGCGGGCCTACTTCTTATCATGTGGATGCTTTAAATCATGGTTGCATCATCTAGTTAGATATTTTGGACCACTTCCCTATGTTTTTGTCTTGAATCCTAACAAACTTTGACTCATGCGAACTTGTGGTATTCATTAGGGAACATTCTTGAGGGACAAAAAAATATTTTGCACCCTATATTTGGAATATTTGGTAGTTGTAATGACACCACCCCACATTTACCTACTTTTGCAAGCCCTCTTGGTAAATGTGAAGCGGAGTGCCATTATGACCTGACCTAGCCTCCTAGTTCCAGTTAAGGAACTGGGTGTTAGGTCCCTATACTACTATTGTAACCCCTTATTGTTATTAGTACAACCCCCTTATTATACTGTTGTGTCCATGTAGTACCAATATTGTTATTATTGTACCCCATAGAAGCCCACTATTGTTATTATTGTGCCCTTACATTACTATTGTTATGTCGGCTCTGATTATATTATGACCCCTTAGACTCCTATATATAGAAAGGAGGTCTTGTCATTTGTATCATCCAAGAATTGTTCATTTGTGTAATGTAAAAGAGGTTTCCCCCTCGAAGAGGTTGAATTCTAAGGCATTGATCTATCTTTTCTACCTTTTTGTGAGCTAGTTTCCTAACATTTGGTATCAAAGCTTTGGATTCTAGTATTTCGCTGCTCCAAAACAAGTCAACGTGGAATTTTCGATATAACGTTTTTTCTGTGACTTTTCAGAAGCTACAAAAAAAACCCATTTGAGTTGAAATCACGATGATCTTATGATCCGAATTTCAGATCTTTTTGAGCTATATGTTTGTAGATATCGTCCAAGATATTTAGTGTTTTTGTAGGATCCTGAATTACATCCCAAATAGGCAACCTTGGGAAAATCGGCATAACTTTCTCTCTGAGAATCAGATTGAAATTTCATAAGAAGTTATATAAAAAGGACGAACTTTAATTCTATGTGTATCATCTCTAGGTCCAAAATTTGAAACAGTGACACGTGGCACTTCGTACAAGTTCATTGTACTGAAAAATTATATAATCAAGTCATCTTGGGAGATTAGGCATAACTCTTTCTTGCAGAATCCAATTTCGATCAGACTTGTGGCATTGGAAGGAGGACACGGAGGGATACCACAGGTCATAATTATAGACCTTAGAGATCTGAACTTTCAGAGATACAACAAATTGAAGATCGAGATCCTAAAAGCAAGAAAAAGAATGGCTCAAATCAAGAAAATAGAAACACCTAGTAATCAAAATTTGATGGATGATTTGAAGAATATAATTGATGCTAAGATAAATAGTTTTATCTATGCCATGATGGTTGATATTTATGGTATGAAATAATATTGGAAGAAAGGCATGGAAAATTTGAATAAAGACATGGAAGGTTTGAAGGAAGGTGGGACAAAGTTGCTACAAGAAAGGCCTCCTAATGGCGAAAAGGTAGTAGAGGAAACTCGTGATGAAAAAAAAATTAATGTTGATCATGATTTCATAGATTATAATGTTGGATTGAAGATCCAGCATATTCCAAAGATAGATATGAGGAAGTTTGATGGCAAGGATCCCGTAACATGGATACTACAGATGGAGAAATATTTTGATCTACATGAGGTGAAATTGTTACAAAAGGTACGTATTGCATCTTTATATTTAGAACTGAATCAATTTTTATGGTATGAGGGGATTTTTTCTTATAAACAACTTGTCACGTGGTCAAGTTTCACAAAGGAAATAATAGCACATTATGAGGATACAAAGAGAAACACCTTCTTTAGCCAATTGATAAATCTCAAACAAAAGGGTTCGATGACTGAGCACATTGAGGACTTTAAAAAATTGAATATAAGGGTAAATGATATTCCAGAGAAGTAAAGGATTGATGTCTTCATAGGGACTTTAAAGGATAACATTCAACATGAGTTTCGTTTGTGAGAACCTGATTCATTAGAAAACGCATTCAAGTTAGCAAGAAAAATTGAAAGAAAAGTTATGGAAACAAGGAATCCCGCCACTCACAACTATAAATATGGAAGTGTTTTTGCTCCTAGCCTTCCACAACCTACAAGGTTTACACCACAACAATTGGAAGAAAAAAGAAAAAAAGGACTTTGTTACATTTGTGATAGAAAATACACTAAAGGTCATAAGTGTGCTAAGAAGAAATTATTTTACATAGATTGTGAAGAAGAGGAAGAAAAGGATCAAGAAACATCAAAAGAAGAGGACATACACCAAGAACCAACCGCAGATAAAGAAGAAATGAATCTGACCATATCTTGTAAAGCATTGGCAAGAATTACCACTCCTCAAACTCTCAAGATAGAAGGACATATCAAGAAGAAAGAGGTTCAAGAAGTGAAAGATCACATCGAGAAAGAAGAAATGAATACGATCATATCTTGTAATGCATTGATTGGAATTACCACTCCTCAAACTATCAATATAGAAGGACATATCAAGAAGAAAAAGGTAATAGTGTTGATTGATTCGGCCAATACCCATAATTTTATTCATTGTAAGATAGCCAAGGAATTGAATTGCTTCCTATATCTAGCACCGGAGTGTCAAGTGATGGTTGCAAGTGGAGGAACCATAAATTTCTCTAGAAAGTGCCATAATATCAAGCTATCCATGGGAGAATATGTATTGAATAGCCCAATTCTTTCCATTCCAATGGGTGGTGCTGATGCTGTACTAGGAGTCCAATGGCTACAATCCTTGGGTACAATAGCTTTAAATTTTCATGAACTTTTCATGAAATTTTCTTTGGAAGGAAAGGAATTTGAATTAAGGGGTATCACAGGGAAACCAGGAAAGATAATCAGCTCTAACATAATGACAAAGCTTCTAAAGAAAGAACAAAGAGGCGTAATTGCACAATTATGTTCTCTAGAGGTTCCCACATCGAAATCATCTATTTCTCGAGATCTGCGAAAAGCCTTGGACAATCATTCCAAGGTATTTGAGACTCCCAAAGGCCTCCTACCTATTTGTGATCATGATCATGCTATTCATTTGATTCCAGGAAGTGTTCCTCCAAACATCAGGCCTTACAGATATCCATATGCCCAAAGGAGTGAAATTGAACGTATGGTTGCCAAAATGCTAGAGGTTGGTATAATTATCCAACCAAATTTGATAAATGAAGCAAGGGATGAATGGAAGAATGATGAAGCAGGGTGGGAACTCATTCAAAAGTTGCAGAAGATCCCAGTTCAAACAATATTGCCAGAACTTGACAAGGAAGAAAAAATCATATTGGAACCTGAAGCAGTCATAGAACCGAGGAATCAAAAGCTACGAAATCAATCAATTTCTGAGTATCTCATCAAGTGGAAGAACTTACCCGCTAAAGATTCCACATAGAAGGATGATAATTTTATACAGAATCATCCAGAACTACTCAAGTGTTGAGGACAACACTTTTTTAAGGAGAGGGGAATGTTAGGTCCCTATACTACTATTGTAACCCCTTATTGTTATTAGTGCAACCCCCTTATTGTATTGTTGTGTCCATGTAGTACCAATATTGTTATTATTGTACCCCATAGAAGCTCACTGTTGTTATTGTTGTGCCCTTACATTATTATTGTTATGTCGGCTCTTATTATATTATGACCCCTTAGACTCCTATATATAGAAAGGAGGTCTTGTCATTTGTATCATCCAAGAATTGTTCATTTGTGTAATTTAAAGGAGGTTGCCCCCTCGAAGAGGCCGAATTCTAAGGCGTTGATCTATCTTTTTTATCTTTTTGTGAGATGGTTTCCTAACGCTGGGACCTACAAGCTGACCACATATTGACATCCTACAAGGTTTACAGGTCACTCAGAGGCTGAATAACCACCCCAGGTGACTAAACCCTGAACTAGTACCATTTTTCTCTACCCTAGGCCTACAACCGCACCCACAACAAGTCATGCATGTGGTTATGAGGCTATAATTGCACTCATAAACCTTGTTGCTAATGGTTATGACCTAAAATATTCAATTCAAAGCATGCGGTCTCAGCATCTGAGCCACTTTTTCAGGCCAACCTCTAGACCACGACCCAGAACCTCCTCTAACTTTCCAGAATCATTTTTAGCATGACAACAATGCAAATCATTCAAACTTGACCTAGACTGACTAGAACATACTAGGCATTTAGTCAAATGAAGGGAAACATGTAAGCTACAAGTCATGACTACATATCTAAGTATAAATCTCTGTACTTGAGTTGAAAAACATTAAGAATGTATAATGCCCTCTCAAGTAGCTGCAACCACACTCGTTATCCCATGCATTCATAAACCATTCATTAAGTTATCAAGCATAATAATAGCCATAGCTGGAGAACATCAAAAACCGTGCTTATAACTAGCATATAACCATAATATTAATCATGGTAGAACAACCATCAATTCAACACAATAACAAGTATAAATGCTTATAACCACAATAGGAAAATAACTCTTATTAACTTACGCAAAAGCCGACCAGGTCAGGCACTTCCACATACCACTCGACCATAGATTGAGTTGAACAAAATCTTGCTTTCATCCAAGCACCCCCATGCCATATTCCAAGTATGAATGTGGGATCTCATGGGAAAAACCAAGGCTTAACTAACCAAGGGAATCCAGAGGACAAAGCACCTCCACCCTCAAACTACCGTGATCTATCCAAAACCAGTCAAGAGATCACAAAACCAAAAAATCTTGGATGCCTAAGAATTCCTTCACCATCCCTTGAGGAATTTTCCTGTCTCCACAAACTTGTCAAGGGATTTTTGGAGAAAACCATATCCACTCCCAACCCTTGGGAATTTTCATGACACCACCTCACCCCGGTCCAAAACCTTCCGGCAATCCAAACCTAAACCAAAAATGAATCCCATCACACCATGGCTATCTAGGAAATGGAAAAGCAAGGCTGAAACCATTGTCAAACCTAGATAAACCCATGTTAATGACAAGAAATGAACCAAATAAATAAATGCATGTACCATGCATTCACACCTCAGCTAGGAAATCACACATGCAACTTGTTAGCTGCAAAATCCTCCTACTGAAGTTGTTGATCCAACCTTCTCCTTGCTATCATTGCTTGTCCTTTTCCTTCTTTTGCTTGCTTGCTTTCTTCCTCCTCTTCATGTTATCTCTCTATTTCTCACTTGACCCAAGCTAAAACTGACAAAAGCTAAACCATCAAAAGTTGTGAACTAATTCTTTGATGCCTTTTTATCCTTGAGACCTCTATTTTCTTCATTTTCCTTAATTTTCCTTCTAATTTCCCTCTCATGCAAATTTGTGTCTCTTCACCTTCCTTTTCTCCTATTTTCCTTTATTTTCATAAATAAATGACAATTAATGCATTTTTTCCTTTGTCAATTTCCTTAGCCATTAATAAACTGAAAGTGATGTCCACTATAATACTTTGCCCAAAATTCAGCTTGGAATACATGACCTTGGTCTTATTTTGCCTTTATTAACCTTTATTACATGAATTTTTAACTTGGGATGTTACAAACCCATCGCCCTTAGGGGAACACCGTCCTCGGTTTTCTATGACACTTATGACCATCAAACCATTGAAAAATAAATCATACTATCTATGGAGCTTTATAACACAACTCAATGCAGTATTTACAACGAAAAACTACTACAAACCATGACAAACATGACTATCATACCACTTATTGGAGCTTTATAACAGATATCATCGCAATATCTACAACCATACACATATATACATTTATATACCAAAACTCATTTTCTTGACCCAAAAATAATGAATGATGCAAAGCCTACATCTAATCGGCCATCTCCCATGTAGCTTCATCAGGCCCAAAGTGCTTCCACTGCACTTTAACTTGCTTTATTACTCGGTTCTAGAGCATGAGTTGTTTCCGTTGCAATATTTAATTTTGTTTTGGAAGGAATTCTCCCTCTGGTTCCACCTACAATACACACAAATCAATCACATGATCAACATCTTGCACATATCTCTTAAGCAACGAAACATGGAAAACATCATGGACTTTCATTGTTGGCAGTAGTGCAAGTTTGTAGACTACTCATACAATCCTCTCAAGGGTCTCGAAAGGCCCACAATACCAAGGTATTATCTTGGCACATGATCTAATCCTCAAGGAGGTATTCTTGGGCTTGATGTCCAAGTACACATGTTTCCACCCTTGAAACTCAGTAAATATCTTACGTTGATTTGCATAATTATTCTTCTTGTCCTACGATGCCTTCAAATTCCTCTTAATAACCTGAATTTCTTGTTCCATTTCTGCCAACGTATTCAGTCCAATCAATACCTTGTTCATTGGGTCGCTCTAGTTGATAGGAGTATTACAACTCCGCCCATAAAGTGCCTCAAATGGACTCATATTTAAGGACTATTGATACCCATTATTATATGAAAACTCCACCAATGGAAGATATTTCTACCAATTCCACTGTTGATGTATGACATACATCCTCGACATGTACTCAAGTATCTTGTTGACCTTCTCTCTCTGTCCATCTGTTTGTGGATGATAAGTTGTATTGAAAGCTAACTTCATTCCCAAACCTGCAAACAACTCCTTCTAAAACCTAGAAGTGAACTTGCCATCTATGTCTAATATGATCTTCTTAGGAACAGTGTACAACCTCACTATCTCCCTAATGAAAATTTGAGCTACCTCACTAGCTGAATTCATAGACTTAACTGCAATGGAGTGAGCTACCTTACTTAACCTGTCAACCACAACCATGTTGGAATCATGTTGCATGGATGTCCTCGACAAACTTGTAATGAATTCCCATTTCCACTCTAGAATTGGAATCGGCTGCAATAAACCACCTAGATGCTTACACTTTGCTTTTACCTGTTGATAGTCCAAACATATTGTAACAAACTCAGCCACCTCTTTCTTCAATTTCGACCAATGATAGAATTTCTTAATTGTTGGCAAAGTATTCTAATATCCTGGGTGACTTGAATATGTATTAACATGAAACTCCCTTAAGATAAGCTTCTTGTTAAGTTATGGTATGTTCTATGATTAGAGCAGTTTACTTCTTTTCATTATTATTATCCACAGATTAGCAATCACATGTACATTAAGAAAATTACAGATAGAACATTAAACGATAGACAAAAAACAATCTAAGACAAGAGACACGAGATGTGGCGGCTAACCAGGGACAAACCCTAATATGGGGAAACCATTTGATCAAATCTTCTTTTATCTTCAATAATTCAGTAGAGAGAAATAGTACAAAAAACAGATTTGCATTAGCAGCAGCAAACCCTAGATCAGCCCTAAACTAGGGCAGACAATATCTTTCAAACCGACCGTCGAATTGCCTTGATTCCTTCACCAAAATGTACAACCTTCTAAGGAGAGTCAGTTCCACCGATAACACAGTTCTGAGAGAGAGTCTGATGGTCAACGCTGGTCAAACTTCTGATCTACAGTTGCAGCCCTAAATTTTGCGTCCTTCCTTCCACACGTGTGAGAGAAGAGTCCCTTTCTATGCAGTAGGAGAAGAGCCTCTTTTCTGCGCAGGAGAGAGAGAGAGATGTGATGAGAGTGAGTATCCAAATGAGGAAAAGACCTCCTGTATTTATATACAAATGTTGATGATGAATAGATGCATCTGTTGGGCTTCTGAACCTACATGAGTTACTGGTCGGCTTGATAATTATTCCATAATAAAAATAAATTCATATCTCCATAAATACTTATCTGAATCGGATGATATTTAGATCAATCCTACACCTCTCGATGAGAGGAATCTAGGAAAAATATTATCAGCCATGAATAAGGTGACCCACATGGAGTTTGGCCCTAGTTTCCAATTTTAACACTCCCTCTCAACTAGGGAGAACTTCATCAGCAATTCGTCTGTCTATTGCTACTATTCATCCATCAAATGCACTGCCCTATACAGCTTGACCCCTGCTCTTCTTTGCTCTGTTCTACCTTGTGCTGATCTGGTCTGGTCTGCTCTGTTTTGCTATGCTTGAATTATGAAGAAGAAGAAGTGATCGAGGATGTATCATACCATCCTCCACTGACTCAAAGTCAGTCTCAGAGTGTATACCATTGGTCCCAGACCAGTCCTCAACCGACCCGAAGTCAGTGTCATAGTGGGTACAACTCCTACCACTGGTCCCAGACCAGTGTCATTGATCCCAGATCAATGAAGTTCATCCTAGCATAGGGAGTATGGTAGATACAGCAATGTATCCATCAGTACTACTATGGTCCCTATCCTCATTTCCCTGCTCATTGATCAGATGAGAGGTACTTCCCATGAGTCCCAGATTGCATTGGTAGGATGCCTCGATAGGAGAACTAATCAATCTTGTTCACAGGAGAGCGAATCATCCTGTCCCATAAGAGAGCTAATCATCTCATCCCACAAGAGAGCGAATCATCTTGTCCATAGGAGAGCGAATCATCCTGTCTACAGGACAGCGAATCATCCTGTCCCACAAGAGAGCGAATCATCTTGTCCCACAAGAGAGCGAATCATCTTGTCCACAGGAAAGCGAATCATCTTGTCCACAGGAGAGTGAATCATCCTGTCCACAGGAGAGCGAATCATCCTGTCTCACAAGAGAGCGAATCATCTTGTCCACAATCGCCATGGAGAACACATCATCCAGGCCCATAGGAGAACTAATCATCTTGTTCCACAGTCGCTAGGCGGTGTCACAGGGAAAGTTTGATCCTTTTACCCTGTACAAGGTGCACCACCAGGGGATGGTGAGTCACCCTGTGGTCATATGTCGCTCCAAGAAGTACCTCGCACCCCCTCGGAGCTCCCAGAGCTCAATACCTCATACAATACCTTCATCAAAGGGTCTTTGAACGACACCAAGTTGTTCTCAGAAAGTCAGGAATTTGACCTTCCCTAGGGCCTTTGTCAGAATGTCGGCGACCTGTTCATCTGTATCGATATGTTGGAGCCTTATTGCTCCTCACTACACCATATCTCGAATATAGTGGTACTTGATATCGATATGCTTGGAGCGATCATGAAATACGAGATTCTCTGACAAACGAATCCCACTCTGGTTGTCACATAGGATCACGGTGGTATTCAATTTCAATTCAAATAGCTCACTGAAGATCTTTCGCAACCAGGCTGCCTCACAGGAGGCCATGCTAGCAGCAATATACTCTGCCTCGGTGGTGCTCAAACCAACTGACTTCTGCTTCCTTCTCATCCAGGATGTCGATGCAGATCCCAAGGAGAAACAGCACCCGGAAGTGCTCTTACGATCCACCACACTACCTGCCCAATCAGCATCAGTGTATCCAAGTAGTCTCACATCTCCGGTAGTGTATCTTAACCCATAAGTAATTCTGCCACGAAGATATATCAACAGATTCTTGGCACCAATCCAATGTATGTAGTGAGGTTCAACCATATGTTGACTCAATGTGTTGACTGCGAAGCATATATCTAGACGCGAGTTCACTAAGAACATTAATTCTCCAATGAGTTGACAATACTCGGTGGCATTTTGTAAAACATGTCCAGCAATGCTACCACTTAACTTCTTAAAGTCAAGCTCCATCGGGGTAGTAACAAGCTTGCAGTCCACCATACCGAATCTTTCCAATATCTTCACCACATATTTTCCTTGAGATAGGAAAATTTCCCTTGGCTTCTGCCAGACTTCAAGTCCTAGGAAATAGTGCATCAGTCCTAGGTCCTTCATTTCAAATTCAAAAGCCAACTCCTTCTTACATTTGTGAATGAGAGGGTCTGCACCTGTTAGAAAGAGGTCATCCACATACAGCACCAGTATGAGAGGTTTTTCATCTTCAGCCTTAAAGTAAAGGTTAGGATCGGCTTCACTCCTAGTGAATCCCAGCTTCATCAAGTAGCTATTGATCATCTCATACCATGCTCGGGGTTCTTTCTTTAGCCCATTGAGAGCCTTCTTCTGCCGAACTTCAAGTCCTAGGAAATAGTGCATCAGTCCTAGGTCCTTCATTTCAAATTCAGAAGCCAACTCCTTCTTACATTTGTGAATGAGAGGGTTTGCACCTGTTAGAAAGACGTCATCCACATACAGCACCAGTATGAGAGGTTTGTCATCTTCAACCTTAAAGTAAAGGTTAGGATCGGCTTCACTCCTAGTGAATCCCAGCTTCATCAAGTAGCTATTGATCATCTCATACCATGCTCGGGGTGCTTGCTTTATCCCATTGAGAGCCTTCTTCAGCCTGTATACATGAGATTTTCGATCATAAATATCAAATCCTTCGGGTTGCTCCACGTAGACCTCTTCTTTGATCAAACCATGCAAGAACACAGCCTTGACATCCATCTGATGTAGGTTCCATCCTTGTGAAGCGGCAAGGGCTATGATTGAGCGAACGTTGGTATATCTGGCAACAGGTGCAAATGTCATAGTCTATACCTTCCTTCTAGGAGAAGCCACGAGCGACAAAACAAGCCTTATACTTTTCTATACTTCCATCTGCTGCATGCTTTATCTTGTAAAGCCATTTAGAAGTGACAACCGTCTTGTCCAGGGGTCTAGGAACTACTTCCCAGAATCATTCTTCATAATAGACTCATATTCTTCGGTCATAGAATCCTTCCATACTTGATGCTTGACAGCATCTGAGAATGATGAAGGCTCATTTTGTATGATCGTGCTCATGATGGTCAGGTATCCCTGACACCTGTTAGGTTTCTTACTTTCACGGAAGGTTCCTCGGGGTGCAGTGTGTCCTTCAGCATCATCGAGTATCCCCCCAAGCCATGAGGGCCTCTTCTTAGAAGAGGAAGGCTCAGGTGGATCAATAGGATCCATGGGTTCATCCACATCAGGCATTGTTACATCATCTTTTTCTTTTGGTTCCCTAGTGTCAGCTTCTTGAGAGCTCCTTAAAGTAGGAAGATTGTTCACCTTGATGAGAGCCATATCTTCGTCAAAGGTGACATCATGACTAATCACGACTTCCCTTTGACCGACTACATAGATTCTAAAGCCCTTAGTATTTTCACCATAGCCCACGAAGATTCCTTTCTTTCCAGATGCACCCAATTTATTCCTTTTCTCTTTCGGCACATGAAAATATATAGGTATTCCAAAAATTCTAAAATGAGATATGTCAGGATTCTTACGGGTGAACATTTTTTCAGGAGTCTTGGAACACAACGCTTGATGAGGGCATCGGTTTTGTACATATACAGCGGTGCTTGCAGCTTCAGCCCATAGAAACTTCAAAAGTCTTTGATCATGGAGCATGGCATGAAACGTTTCCACAATCGTACGATTCTTCCTTTCCACCACACCATTCTGTTCAGGAGTATATGGTGTAGTAGTCTCCCTCTTAATGCCAACCTCTTTACAAAAGTCATGAAACTCGTTAGATTCATATTCAGTCCCATCATCAGTCCTTAAGATCTTGATCTTCTTTTCGGTTTGATTCTCAATCAAGGCTTTGAAGTGTCGAAACCAAGAGAACACTTCATCCTTCTTTTTCAAGAAGTATATCCAAGTCTTTCGAGAATAGTCATGTGTAAAAGTAAGATAATATGAATATCCTCCCAACGAGTTCACAGGCATCATACCAGATATGTCTGAGTGAACCAACTGTAATATATTGGAGGTCTTACTTTGGCTTGAGGGGAATGGTCCCCTTTTGAGCTTTCCTTCGGCACATCTCAGACATACACCTTCTTTCTCTACTCGGAATTCGGGCATCCCTGTCACCATTTGTCTTACATCGGGTAGAGCTTTATAATGAAGGTGGGCAAACCTCCGATGCCAAATTTCAGACTGAAGAGATGTGTCACGAGACATGACACCTAGTGGACTTCCACTGACCTCATATAATGAATCAACTCAAAACCCAAGAGTAAAGGCATATTTAACATTGTTTTTCCATACACATACCTTGGCATCGTTGAAGGTCACCTTATAGCCTTTGTCTTCCATTGCCGATATGGACACCAGGTTCTTTTTGAGGTCAGGTACATATAATACATCATGTAAGTGGATCGTATTACCTTGATTCAATTAAAGAGAGACATTGCCTACACCTTTCACAGAATATTTCATATTATCTCCAAGGACAATTTCCAGGTTAGTTTCTTTCTCTATCAGATTATGGAGAACTTATTTGTAACAAGTGAAGTTCCTTGAGGCACCACTGTCAATAAGCCAATTTCCGAGCAAGTCCGGAGGAGAAGAGGTAGATAGAGTAGCTGGTAGATAATATTCATCTTGTTTATTGTCAACAATGTTAGATTCATACCTGGAATTTCTAGCCTTCTTGAATGGTTGTCCTCTTCCTTGATTTCCAGCACTCATTTTACCTCTGCTATTAGATTTGTCATTCCTTTGATTTCCATGAGAGAGATTTTGATCGTCATCCTAGTGAGAGTCCCTTCTATCAGGGCATTCCCTTGCATAGTGACCTGCTTTATCGCAAATGTAACATCATCCTTTTTTTCCACCCTTAGGTCCAGCCTTTCTTTTTTATATAGTCCCAAAATTATTTCTTTTCTTAGCATGAGAAGAAAAGGCAGCAAGAGGACCTTTCGGCATGGGCATTTCTTGCTCTTTTATCCTTGTTTCTTCTTGAATGCATCTTGCCATTAATTCCTCGAAACCAGGAATTACGTTATTATTGAGAAGAGTAGTCTTGAACACGTACCATTCAGATGGTAATCCTCCAAGGGTTGAGAGTGCCATTTCCCTATCAGTAATAATTTCTCCAATAGATAGGAGATCGTTCTTGATCTCGGTGATTCTTAAGAAATATGCTTGCATGCTCTCATCTTTTCCCTTCTTAATTTCATTCAGCTTATTTCTAAGAAACAAAACTTGATTTGCATCATTAACTTTAAATAAACTCACCAGTCTATGGTAGATTTCCTTGGAGGTGTTTAGATCGGAGATGTAGGCCACCAAACATTTGTCGATGGAGTCCCGGATGATCTTCTTAGCTTTTACTTCCCCCTTGGTCCATTTGTTCCTAACAGTAGCAGATGCATTTGATGGAGGCTCAGCAATTCCATCTCTCACATGGTCCAACACTTCCTATTCTTCTAATGTTAGATCGAGAGGCGTCTTCCATCCATGGTAGTCAGACTTCTCACGGAGCTTGTCTTCAGCAGGGAAGTGTGTTGAGGACCCCATGAATTCTTTTAGGACCCCATGAATTCTTGAGGACCCCATGATTTGATCAAATCTTCTTTTATCTTCAATAATTCAGCAGAGAGAAATAGTACAAAAATCTGATTTGCATTAGCAGCAGCAAACCCTATATCAGCCCTAAACTAGGGCAGACAATATCTTGCAAACCGACCGTCGAATTGCCTTGATTCCTTCACCAAAATGTACGGCCTTCTGAGGAGAGTCAATTCCACCTACAATACAATTCTGAGAGAGAGTCTGATGGTCAACACTGGTCAAACTTCCGATCTACAGTTGTAGCCCTAAATTCTACGTCCTTCCTTCCACACGAGTGAGAGAAGAGTCCCTTTCTGCGCAATAGGAGAAGAGCCTCTTTTCTGCGCAGGAGAGAAAGAGAGATGTGATGAGAGTGAGTGTCCAAATGAGGAAAAGACCTCATGTATTTATATACAAATGTTGATGATGAATAGATGCGTCTGTTGGGCTTCTGAGCCTACATGAGTTGCTAGTCGGCTTGATAATTATTCCATAATCAAAATAAATTCATATCTCCATAAATACTTATCTGAATCAGATGATCTTTAAATCAATCCTACACCTCTCAATGAGAGGAATCTAGGAAAAATATTATCAGCCATGAATAAGGTGACCCACATGGAGTTTTGCCCTAGTTTCCAATTTTAACACTTCTTGAACTCATTGTCATCTAGTAGATAAATATTGTTCCTAAATCTGACCAAGCCATCTGTTGTCAGATGATACTCCTCATCCATATTACCTTCACCCTGTTGTTGTAACTTGTCCCTCAACTGCTGATACATATCATCATGTTGTCTTGCCTGCAGGATCCGATCATGCAAATTTGTCCCATAAGAAGACATTGCTCCAATGTGATTCACTTGTCCTCTTCTACTAAGAGCATCTACAACCATGTTCTCCTTTCCCTTGATGTACTTGATCTCGAAATAAAACTCACTAAGAATAGCCAACCATCTCGATTTCTTGATATTCATATTAGGTTGCTCAAACAAGTACCTCAACCCACTATGATCACTCATCAGAATAAACTTCCTGCCAAGAAGATAATGTCCATTCAAACTTATTTCATTTTCACTGCAAAGATGTAATAGGATAGGCAATCTGTGAGAAGTTCTTGATGAACCGCTTGTAATAAACTGTTAGTCCCATGAATGATCCGACCTCCTCCACTTTCCTAGGATCTACCCACTCCATGATGAGTCTGATCTTTTCTTGGTCCACTACTATACCTTCCTTGGAAACAACATGCCCCAAGTAAAGAACTTTTTTCTGAAAGAAACTGCACTTACTGAGTTCAGCATACAACTGATGCTCTCTTAGGAATTTCAACATTGTTGTTAGGTGCTACGCATGTTCTTCCTCATTCTTAAAGTATATCAATATGTCATCAATGAATACTATCACAAAATTGTCTAAATAAGGACATGACATGATATTCATCAAACACATGAAAGTAGTTGGAGCATTAGAAATACCAAACGAAACCACTACAAACTCATAATGCCCATACCCTGTATGTAATGTTATCTTGCATATGTCCTCTTCTTTGATGTGTACCTTATGATACCCTGATCTCAAGTCAATCTTTGAGAACATTGTTTCTCCCTTCAACTAATCAAACAAGTCATAAATTCACGGTTATGGGTACTTGTTCTTGATCATCACCTTGTTCAACTGTTTGTAGTCAACACACAACCTAAGAGTACCAACCTTCTTCTTCACAAACAACATTGGTGAACCCCAAGGTGAAACACTTGAATTAATGTATCCTTTATCAAGCATTTCCTTAAGTTGCAACTTCAATTCCACTAATTTTGGAGTGCTCATCATGTAAGGTGTGTTTGATGTTGGTGCTACTCTTGGTAACAACTCAATAGAGAAATACACTTGCCTATGAAGCGATAACTCTAAAATATTTGTTGGAAATACATCCTGAAATTGCTGCAAAATTGAATACCTCTTTAAGACTTTAGCATCCTCAACATCATTCCCTTTGTCACTAGAAACAAGAACTACAAACAATACACACCCTTTCATGTAACTATGCTTTACCTGCATAATTGTAACAATTCTCACTGATGTAGGCTTCTTCTTTCCCTATAAAATTCTCTCCATTATCATCTAAGTACTCAATAGCCTTCTCATAAAAATATACCTTAGTCCTGTGAAGGTACAACTAATCCATCCAAAATCATATTGTATGAACCCAAAGCAAGAACATTCAGATGTGCTTAAGTAGGCATACCATTTAGCTCAAACACAAGATTTCACCCAATGATGAACTCTTTTCTTGGTCCCTGTAGCCAACTGCACCAACAAAGACTCTAAATGCACTTGTTTACTCAAGCCACACATATCCACCAGGTCAGGATTAACATAGTTATAACTAGATCCAAGATCAATCAAAATGGAAACAACTCGATCACAAAGCTTACCTTCCATCTCAATAATGGATGCCTATTGATAAACCTACTTGTTATCAAATGTTTCATAGATCCAAGGAATGCTCTGTCCAATATCCCCAATTGTTTGCACCTACTTATCACTGTATATCTGAGGTATGCCACCCGAATGCCTGATACAATCCTTCTTGTGATGATCCTTGCTACATATCCAACACTGCGACAGTTCTCTGCCACTACCCTTATTTTGATGCTCTCTAGGTTGAGATCCATGTCCCTAATATGTTGTACTAAACTTCTTGTAAGGAGCCACATTCTCTTTCTCACCTGCATCCTGAGGTATTTCTCACTTCGGAGTCCATTTTCCTTTGGTCTTGTCATTACCTTTCCAATCACGCTTAGGATCAATCTTGCACTTTGACTTCTCATAGCAATGCTTCAACTTCCTAATGAATTCCTCCAACGGCCGAGGCTCATCATACTCAATATGATCATTGAATGTTAATGGAGGTCCACTGATGAATCTTTAAACCTTCATCTTCTCATCCTTAAGATAATGCCCATACCTTAACAACTCCATAAACTTAGTCGTGTACTATTCGTCTATCATAACCATGTCATAGTCTCCATCTTCAATTCGTAGAACTCCTTAGCCTTCCATCGTAATATCTATTTGACAAGTACTTCTTCCTGAAGAATCTTTTGAATTCATCCCAACTCAACTCCTCTGTCTTGATGCCTCTGGCATGCTTCACATCTTCCCACCAAATTTTTGCCTTCCCTTTGAGACTCAAAATATCTATCTTAGCTTTCTTGTTCTCTATATATTCATGTAGCTCAAAAAAAATCTTCATCCCAAGCAACCATGCTTCTACATTTTCCAGTTTATTCAACTCTCTGTCAAATGTAGGAGGCTTGGATTTCTTGAACTCATCTAGAAAGTACCCCCTCTCGCTCCTCCTATAAGGATGATAATGATGATGACCATGATATCTATCTGAACCAGAACTATAATAGAACCCATAACCACTACCTCTCCTCTCAGGTGTATCCAACCATCTGCCACCTATGACCATGTCATCCATGTCCAACATGTGCCCTCCATGAGACCCTCTACAATATTCCCCATTAGTCCTTTCCTCCTACCCATAATTGGTCCTTGGTTGTCCCTATCTTTGCAAATCTGATAAACTCTAAAGAATCACCGCATTGACCTCGACTTGATTTTCGTAAGCTCTGGAAATCCTTTCCTATGACTAAATTATCCTGCCATTATCCACCTTGCAATTCCTAATTTCCACCTTCAGAATTATCAAGGTATCTGCTATATCAGGAGAATACACTTCCTTATGTTACTCAACTGATCTTTAAGGAGACTCACATGAACTATAATCCACCATTTTGCTTGTCATCTCTGATCCTATATCCCCTACAAACCTACTATGTCAGATAACCAAATATAAATTAATCAAACATACCTTAGTGAAGTTCAGGGGAGGTTATCTCATCTACACAATTCAGTCCAAAATAGCCCAATATACATGTATAGATACAAAGACACCAACATATCAACTTATCGATACCATCTCAATCATCATGCATGGCGCCACAAACTGTAACACTAAAGACACACATCACAACCACAACCACTGCAATGCATGCATAACAAACACATTAACAACTAACATTCATGCATAACAATCACATCCTACCCATCCAGGCCAAATGTTTGAACCTGGAAGCTTTTATACCACCCTGTAACAACGCCACCCCACATTTACCTATTTTTGCAAGCCCTCCAGGTAAATTTGAAGCAGAATTCCACTATGACCTGACCCGACCTCCTAGTTCCAGTTGAGGAAGTGTGGCCTACAAACTAACCACACACTGACATTCTACAAGGTCTACAGGTCACTCATAGGCTGAACAACCACCACAAGTGACCAAACCCTAAGTTGGTACCATTTTTCTCTACCTTGGGCCCACAACCGCACCCGCAACAAGACATGCATGCGGTTATGAGGCTATAACCATACTTAGAAGCCTATCTACCAGCGATTAAGACCTAAAATCTTCAGTTCAGAGCATGTGGTCCCGGGATCTAAGCCAATTTTTCAGGCCAACCTCTAAACCACTTCCCATAACCCTTTTTACCTTTCCAGAATCATTTTTAACATGACAATAATGCAAATCATTCAAACTTGAATTAGACTGACTAGAACATACTAGGCATTTCGTCAAACACATGGTAAACATGTAAGCTAGAAGTCATGAATGCATATATTAGTGAAAATCTTTGTACTTGAGCTGAAAATCAATGAGAAAGTCTAATTCCCTCTCAAGTAGATGAAACCACACATGTTATCCCATGTATTCATTAATCATTCATTAACTTATAAAGCATAATAAGATCCATAGTCAGATCACATCATAAACCATGCTTATAACCAACATATAACCAAAATATTAACCATCATACAAAAACCATCAAATCAACATAATAAAAATGACAAATGCTCATAACCATAATAGGAAAATAACTCATTAACTTATGCAAAATCCAACCAAGTCAAGGACTTCCATGTACCACCCGACCATAGATTGAGCTGAACCAAATCTTGCTTTCAGCCAATCACCCCCATGCCATATTCCAAACATGAATTTGGGATCTCATTGGATAATCCAAGACATAAACAACTAAGGGAATCCAAAGGTTAAACCACCTCCACCCTCAAACTACCATGATCTCACCAAAATCAATCAAGATATCACAAAACCAAAACAAGCTTGGATGCCTCATAATTCCTTCACCATCCCTTGAGGAATTTTCCTATCTCCACCCACCTATCGATGGTTTCCTATAGAAAACCAACTCCACCCCTAACCCTTGGGAATTTTTGTGAGACCACCTGACCCAGGCATAAAACCTTCCAGTAATCCAAAGCTCAACCAGAAATGAATCCCATCACACCATGGCTATCCAGGAAATGGCAAGGCAAGGTTGAAACCACTCCCAAACCCGACAAAACTCATGCCAATGACAACAAATGAACCAAATAAACAAATGCATGTACCATACATTCACACATCATCTAGGAAATCACGCATGCCACCTGTTACCTGCAAAATCCTACTGTTGAAGTTGTTGATCCAACCTTCTCCTTGATTTCCTTGCTTGTATTTTTCCTTCCTTTGCTTGCTTGCTTTCTTTCTCCTCTTGGTGCTCTCTCTCTCTCTCTCTCTTTCTCATTTGACCCAAGATAAAACTGACAAAAGCTAAACCACAAAAGTTGTGAATTGATTCTCTAATGCCTTTTTATCAAATGCACAAAGCCAATCATTGACCTCTCATTACAATTCTGAACCAAAGCACAATGACAAATGAACATCATTACATAAGACTAACACTTACAATGACATAAGGTTGTAGTAAAATTGTGAGACAGTGACCTGATATATAAATAGACTTGACAATGTTATTGTTCATGT